>JAWPHD010001509.1:0-316342 GCA_037043455.1 Cyrtodaria siliqua | reverse complement strand
ACTTAAATGAAATTTTCTTGAATGAATTCAACGTTTTAAAATATGTAAACAACGAGGAAATGTTACTCTAACTGTTGAAAGTCTAGGAATTATCGCCGCAATTATTTCCCTTGTCCCGCTTGCAGGAAACAAGTTTGCGCATGTGTGAAGTGAAATTCCTGGCGACGATCAACAAGAATGAAAACAAAGTCATGTCATGAAGAAAAATGATTTTTCTTGTGAACAACAATGAATTACAGGTAGTTAAAAACAAGAAATTATACAGTTCATATGTTATTACAATTTAAATATGAAAATGTGAATACTTATCTAATTGACACAAATGCAAAATTTTAGGCACCTGTTTGTTACCCCACCCACCACAGAAATAAAGTACAATTTTATGTTACAATTTATGGTTGTTTCGCCAGCATCAGCATCTGAGTTACCAACTTGTAAAGGCGTTTCATGTTTTGACATATGCCACAACATGTTAACTACTGAGCTCTTCACGAAGTGGCACACCGCAGACTTCGTTTTTGAACGGCAATATCCTATCATTAATGATTTTACTGGATTTTATTTACATTTGTTAGCTCCAACATTTTGATAATAATTGTCATCTAGTCACCTTTTTTTCTAAATATCATATCCTGGTGTTACCAGTTCTCGATGGTCTAAGCAAGCATCGGTACAAAATGAACACAGACTCGCGTCTTATCAAACTTAATTATTCTCCAGCAGTGCTCGAAAAGTCGGATAGTCTGACGCCCGGGGCTCCTCGAAATCCATTCTGGGCCTGTCTCATTTTGCAGACAAGAAGCCCGTCGGGCCTGTCTAAAAAAAAAGAATCCCCCAAAATCAATTTTACTTGATCTCAAGATCCTCAAGACAAATACTCCAATGTATATTGTGAATTGTGAAAACACTTGCAAATGTGATATAAACACATTGAAACAATAAGTAGTTTGAATACTGGCTTCGTGTCAGCAGTTTGTCACAACTTTGAGATCGACAATTATTGACATATAAAACTACATTATCGTGCTATTATTAGGGTTGTGTTTCCTTTCCTCTTTGATAAGAAATACCATTTTTGGCATTCAAAATACATTAATGCATGAAAAAAGTTTGTAATTGATGGTATTTCGATTGAATGTTTGTGAAATTTTAGGGCCATAGAAGTGCAGTGTCATAATTCGGATGGTACATAATTTCGTTTTGTTTTTTTTACATAATCATATAAGAAAAACTGTCCTTTACAAATACATATTGGTGGAAAGGAAAAAAGATATTCTAGTCTAGGCTCCTAAATCTTTAACTTGTAGAAAGTGGTAACAAAAAGAAAAATATAGCCAGAGTAGGCCCTGATAGTCTAATAAAACCTGATTAAACATTTGGCTCCAAGTTCGGCTCTAGTTTCACCAAGTCAGCTCTGATTAAATTATTGTTTGGCAAAAGTGCTTGTACTCTCCTTTGCATCGGTTATAAATGCTATGTAAGTATTTGAAACAAAGTGGTTAATAATTCCGCTGACTTGGAGCATAAAGTGGTAGCAAAAAGAAAAATATATTCAGAGGAGGTTCTGAATACATACATAACAAATGTTTGCAATAAAAGTGAATAAAGACATATTTCGAATAAGAAAAAAATATTGGACCTTTCCATTTTAAATCCGGGCCAGTCCATTTTAAATCCGGGCCTGTCCATTAGCCTTGGGCCTGTCTCTTAAAATAATTTTCTGTGAGCATTGTCCAGTGATAAGCCATATCATTTGCATCAAAACAGCAAAGTTACCAATAAAGATTTTGCATCTCTCAGTTTCAAAGTTCAAAAAGTAATTTGTTAGTCAAAATTAGATCAGTTAAAAATCGAGGTAGTTTTAAAAAAGAAGCGTCACAACTCTATTTTTTCCAGGAAAGTGTCTAATTCATAACTTTCACATGACATCAGGCCTAAAAAAAAATATGTGTGTTTCTGGTTTCACCCTGTCAAAAAGTTAGGGTAGGTAGGTAGGAAAAAGTTGTTTTTTTAGATATTTTTTTTATATATATTGTTCGCATATATTATGCCATTTTGTACTAAGGCAACTTTTTGATAACCTTTTCAATCCAGATTAGATGCTTAACAACTCTGGCTAATAAAATTATCATTTGAATAATAAAAAAAATAATTCGCTAAAAATATTTAGGGTCGGCGGTGATCAAGTAGGGTCGGTCGGGAAACCGGAAACACACATGTATTTTTTTTTAGGCCTCATCAAAATAATTTGACCAATCAGTGATCAATAAAATAAAAGACCTCCACATTCTGGCAGGTGGTAAACACGGTGTTTACCGTTGGTGCTGAACTGACTTTAGCCCTTTATAAAACTAGTTTGTAGCCTAGTGATAATTATATTAAAAGCTTTATTTTTTGTGTACATCTATGTTGTATCTTCTTTTGGTGCTGTCAGATTTTAAAATACCAATATGGATACATTTAATTTAAATCATGGTCTAATATTTTCATTTTTCGTACAGAGATTGAGGATAAAGTCCGAGTATACCCATTTATTTTCACCTACTGAATATCTCAACCAACCGGATGTTGACCGTCACTGAATGTGAAAGTTATGATATTCAGAACAGGACATAAGTTAACTTATCTGTATTGTCACTATTTTTTTGTGTCAAAACAAAACTGTTTTCAGTACATGGTGAATCAAATGTTTGATATGTTAAAATATCTCATTCTATAAAAGTATCTCAAACGTATTATACGGTACATATATTTGTAGCATGGTCGGTGACATTTCCGTTGATGAATGCAGAGCATTAAATCGTTTAATTTAGGGTAACTAAAGGGGCGTGGCTATACCGTACTACAACTACCAGATATTGGAATTTAGAGTACGGTCACTATGATGTCACAGTGTTACTAAGTACACCATGCTACATCTCGATGTTTAAATAAGCCAACAAGCTGAGACCAGACTCTATCTATTACATATAAATCCAAGCAATACTTATCCAGTAAAAGTTCTTAAAAGGGCAAAGCAAGTTTTTTTCGCCAATAAACCATAAATAATATGATGGTATATGAACCCCCCCCCCCCCCCCCCCCCCCCCACCCCCCCCCACCCAATGAAAGCTTGGATGATTTCTAAAACCAGCCTGATCAGATTAGTAACACAAGAGCTATGGCCCCTGTTTTGCTGAAAAATGCCATATTAAGCCTTGTTTACACTCTAGCACCTTCATTTTGTATTTACTGTATTTTGTCTTGTCAACACTCTAGCGCCTCCATTTTTCATCAGATCTTTGCCAAACTATAACCTAGAGTAGCATTTGTTTCTCTTGTTAGTTATTATTTTATCCTTGGAAACCTGTGAAGTCATACATTTAAGTGATTTTCTGAACTTGAAAGCAGCTCGCAAAATGTTGCCAGCAATTTGAACTAGCAGTTTCATGTCCAAAACCCGAAAAGTTCGATCCCTGATATTGCTATATTTTGTCTTGTCAACACTCTAGCGCCTCCATTTTTCATCCGATCTTTACCAAACTATACCAGATTATTAATATCAAAAAAGCTAGGACATGCTAAAAAAAACAGCTACAAGAGACCAGTAACACCAGAGTTATTGCCCTTGAATTAACAAATATTTCTATATTTTGTCTTGTCAACACTCTATTGCCTCCATTTTTCTTCTGATCTTTACCAAACGTTACCAGATTATTAATATCAATGAAAGCTCGGATGAGTTTGAAAAGCAGCCAGATCGGACCAGTAACACTGGAGTTATTACCCTTGAATTAATGAAAATTGTTATATTTTGTCTTGTCAACATTCTAGCGCCTCCATTTTACATCCGATCTTTACCAATCTTTACCAGGTAGTTAATATTAATAAAAGCTTGCATAAGTACGAAAAACAGCCGAATCGGAATAATAATACCAGAGTTATGGCCCCTTGTTTTAGTTAAAAATGTTGTATTTTGCCTCGTTGACAATAGGGACTTTGGAGGGATGATCAGTACCAAGCCAAATTGTGCATGTCATCAACATGTTCCAGCTGAAAGATTTTTGGTGGAGTTATGGCCCTTTATAGGTTTTTATGCACAAACTTTGTCCAGACTAGTTCTCCTGGACTCCTGGCCGGATTTCAACAAAACTTTGCTGGGATGATCAGTACCAAGCCTAGTTGCGCATGTTTTCTTGTTGAATGATTTTTGGCAGAGTTATGGCCCTTTAAACGGTTTTGATACACTAACTTCTTTCAGACTAGTTCTCCTGAACCCCTGGCGGGATTTCAACGAAACTTCAAAAAAATTCCTTCTAAAACTGGGGCCGAAATTGGCTTTGTCACAGTTCAAAATTGGTCATTTTTTTCACAATTGTGGCCATTTTTTTCACAATTTTTTTTGGTAAACAACATTTCCCCATCTAACTTCCTCAATATTGTTTTGTTTTGGATACATTTACATTAGAAAGTTTATCTAAAAATGTAACATATTATGCTTTATAATTGTACATTTTGTTTGATAGTGTCCTCCTCCCATAAAGACAATGTATGCATGTAATATTGCTTTTAACAATTAATCTTTCAATACTTTTTTCACAAATCAGACAGACTCGCGCTTTTTTTTCCATAAAATTACCAGGCTAAGGTCTTCACAATTCTTGCGTAAAAAGCCCTGCTCCTGTTTGATATTAAGACTAATTTTAGGTAACTTATATGACCCAAATTTATTTCATAATTTTTTTTCTCAACAAGCTCTTCGGCAAACACTGAATGTAGGATGGTTATAACTCCATTTATAACATTTTAAACAAAGGTTTACAAATTGATCAAAGACTTGACTAAATTTAAAAAATAACTTTATTCTAAAATTTATTTTGTTTTTAGCTTGTCAAATAGCTAATTAACCTTCTGATTGTAAACACAGGCTGATCGTCTGTCATGCTTCATAGTATTGGAAAAATATGCAAAAAATAAAATTTACGTGGAGATTATAGGTACGTCGAGAACAGGATACTTGAGGATATAATGCTGTCTCACTTAAGATCTATATTAAGAAAACTATTATACAGATTATACAGTAACCTGGAATTATGCGGCAATAAAAGATTGTTGATATTATTTGGCTGCCCTATAAATATGCCCTATGATCAATTTATTTCAATGAAAATAATCTTTATTTGCCTATATATAGCGATTTATTCCATAAAGTAACATATTCATAACTTTCACATCCGGGCACTAGTTCCAAATTTCTGAGATAGTCACGAGGAGGAAACTAAGGGTATTACTCAGACTTAATCATCATTATCAATATAATAAAATTCAAATATTTGACATGATTTAAATTAAATATAACCATATTCAATTTGGTGTTTCCAAATAAACAGCACAAAAAGATACATACACAAAAAATAAAGCTTCTAATATGATTCTTATTACAAATTATTTTTTATAAAGGGCTGAAGTCAGTTGAGTATCAACGATAAACACCAAGTGTACAAATATGAGGCCTGAATGTGTTTAATAGTACTTTAATACTGATCACTAATTGTCTAATTATTTTGATGATGCCATGCAAAAGTTGTGAATAAAATATCATAGAACTGTTAAATTATAATAAATATACCTCGGGCATATAACAGGAGTAGTGAGTATATATACATGTATATAGATATAAAGGGAGAGAATTTGAACTCACTACGGCAACTTTCAAAATTGGGATTCACGTTCCCAAGGCAGAATTATATATAGGGAGAAATATTTGTGAACTACCAAGGACAGACAACCTTCGGACGAACTACGGCAGGGCGCCTAGCTATGACGAGATGCACAGAAATAAAGCGTAGTAACGCTTGATTACAGAAAGCGTACGCTTGATTTCTGTGTATCTCGTGTATATATAGTAGAGAGCTGCCAAATATATTTCAGCAACATTTCAATGCCTTTTAAACGTAAGATACTCCCTGGAAGACATTTCTTGAGAGGACCTCTCTCCCTAAATATATGAAAATGAAGTTCAGAAATATTATTCTGGAGAACTGGCAATACCTGTATTTAAATTTGCATTTTACTATAAATTTCAGTGTGTTCAAGCTCCAACAGCAGGGAGGTAAACCAGGCATATTTTGGGAGAAGGGCAAGTATTCCACTATTTTTGCTGTGTTTAGTAATGTACTTCAGGGTTCAAAAGTTAAACGGTGACATAATTGGAGATCATAATTTTGCATTTTTTAAGGTTAACCTGTACATGTAGCCCATGATAATATCATGTTAAGATAGTATATAAACTGTCAGTAAAATTGGACATGTAAAATTTGACCTATTCATTGTTGCGATAAATAAACAAAATGAACCCTTTAGTATGTTTGCTTCGATATGTGGCCAAACACAACCTTTTGTTTCTCAAGTAAGACACACACACACAAAATAACTATGTTTTAATCAAACTATAAATCTACAGTGCAGGATCTTTAACCTACTTCAGTTTGGTATGATCAAGAAACTGTACTGTAAGAATAACATTTTTTGATTTTTAATTATAACAATATTTGATAATAATTAAATTATGATTAAAAGACAGTGAAGAATACAATTTCTAAGTTTGTTGCAGACATGTTATTTTGTTCAATAATTTCTTTTTGCCTAGATACATTTGGTTTTCCAACAGTACCTCTGTATCTACCACATATAGGTATGCTTGACCTTTTTTCTGAATTTTACATGGCTTTAAAACAAAGCACTTGAGCCTGTATTTCTTTCTTCTTGTAAACATTCTGAGAACTTCTCCTTAGAGTTGTTGGTTTCAAGTAATTCAGGGCCGTCACTCTGTCTTGGGCGACTGCGACCCATACCCTTGAGTGGGGGAATTTTAGCACGCTTTTACAGGAAGGGGGAATTATTTTGTGGCCATAATTTTGATTATAATCATTGTTTTAAATAGTCTACATGTTTTATTTGTATTAAATACAGTTTAAGTAATACAAAACAGACTACATTGTATAACAGTTTAAGACTTTTTTATTTTCTGCAACACTTTATCAATAGGTATAACACTGCCGTTAGATTTGAAAAAAATAGACGGTGCAACAATAAATTCGCCGTAAATGAAAGTGATTAAGTAAGAAACGGGACACAGTCTGCAAATTTCGTACTCAATATTTTACGTACCAGAATTTAGTTTTTTTAGTTTTTTTAGCTCTACTGATCAGAGATCAGCAGAGCTTATGCCGTGGTGCGGCGTCCGTCTGTCTGTCCGTCCGTCCGTTAACTTTTATTTGTAGCGACTACTCCTCTGAAACTACTGGATGGATATTCATAAAACTTTACAGAAATGTTGCCCATGAAGTCTAGTTGATCCTAGCAAAAATTCATGTTGATGTGAAATCCAAGATGGCCACCAAAGCTAAAAATAGATTTTTTAAATTCAAGTTTGTAGCGACTACTTCTTGAAAACTATAAGTGATATTGATATGGGACTTTTTCCAAAATGATCAGCATGACATGATGTTGGTCCTTGTCGAAAATCGTTTTGATTTGACGTTAAACATGGCTGCCAGCGGCCATCTTTGTTTACATAGAGTTATATAATGAAAACTTGTAGCGACTACTCCTCTGAAACTACTTGACGGATTTTCATGAAACTTCACAGTTATGTTGCTCTTGATGTCTAATTGATCCTAGCAAAATTTCAGGTCGGCCGGAAATTCAAGATGGCCGCCACGGCTAAAAATAAATTTTCAAAATACAAGTTTGTAGCGACTACTTCTTGAAAACTATAAGTGATATTGATATGGGACTTTTTCTAAAATGATCAGCATGACATGATGTTGGTCCTTATCAAAAATCGTTTTGATTCGATGTTAAACGTGGCTGCCAGCGGCCATCTTTGTTTACATAGAGTTATATAGTAAAAACTTGTAGCGACTACACCTCTGAAACTACTTGGCGGATTTTCATGAAACTTTACAGGAATGTTGCTCTCAATGTCTAATTGATCCTAGCAAAATTTCAGATCGTCCAGAAATTCAAGATGGCTTCCACAGTTAAAAATAATTTTTTAAAAAATAAGTTTGTAGCGACTACTTCTTGAAAACTATAAGTGATATTGATATGGGACTTTTTCTAAAATGATCAGCATGAAATGATGGTTATCCGAGTCGAACATTATTTTGATTCGACATTTAACATGGCTGCCAGTGGCCATCTTTGTTTACATAGAGTTATATAATGAAAACTTGTAGCGACTACTCCTCTGAAACTATTTGACGGATTTTCATGAAACTTCACAGAAATGTTGCTCTTGATGTCTAATTGATCCTAGCAAAATTTCAGGTCGGCCGGAAATTCAAGATGGCCGCCATGGCTAAAAATAGATTTTCAAAATACAAGTTTGTAGCGACTACTTCTTGAAAACTATAAGTGATATTGATATGGGACTTTTTCTAAAATGATCAGCATGACATGATGGTTATTCAAGTCGAACATTATTTTGATTCGACGTTAAACATGGCTGCCAGTGGCCATGTTTGTTTACATAGAGTTATATAATGAAAACTTGTAGCGACTACTCCTCTAAAACTACTTGACGGATTTTCATAAAACTTCACAGGAATGTTGCTCTTGATGTCTAATTGATCCTAGCAAAATTTCAGGTCGGCCGGAAATTCAAGATGGCCGCCATGGCTAAAAATAGATTTCAAAATACAACTTTCTAGCGACTACTTCTTGAAAACTATAAGTGATATTGATATGGGACTTTTTCTAAAATGATCAGCATGACATGATGGTTATTCAAGTCGAACATTATTTTGATTCGACGTTAAACATGGCTGCCAGTGGCCATGTTTGTTTACATAGAGTTATATAATGAAAACTTGTAGCGACTACTCCTCTGAAACTACTTGACGGATTTTCATAAAACTTCACAGGAATGTGGCTCTTGATGTCTAATTGATCCTAGCAAAATTTCAGGTCGGCCGGAAATTCAAGATGGCCACCACGGCTAAAAATAGATTTTCGAAAAAACAGTTTGTAGCGACTACTTCCTGAAATCAAAATCAATCAGTAGAGCTTCAAGGTCATTGACCTCTTGTTTTTTTTCCGAGGAGGAATTTTGAGTCTGAAATGGGGGGAAAACATACTTTTTGGAGGGGGAATATGTCCGGTAAACGGACCCAAAATAGGGAGATCGACGGCCCTGTAATTAAACCAATAACTACGTTCCAATAGTTAGAAGACTTCTCAGGCATAACTTTTTTTGGACCAGTTTCAGAAAGAAAAAAAATGTAGATAATTTAAATCACTTATACATTTTATTTTACCATGCTTTTTATTTTAAAATTAATTTCGGAATTAAATCCAGTTTATTATGTTTAATTATCATGATAACTTGTTGTAAATAATATAATAAGAATTGAGAAATACATTTTCATGCTCAGAATCATCTGCTTGTGGCTTCCTGCACCAGTCATTAAATGGTGGAGGTATTTCTGGTTTAAATTACTCATCAGCTTAACTTCCATGTACGGTTTGTTATTTTGGCTCCTACCACATCATTATATGCTTAGAGGTGAAAACAAATTAAGCAGCAAGGCTTTTTCAGTTCATATTCCACCTTTAATTTGGGGGGCATTTTTGTGGAAATTTATCAAGAGCTTTAATAACATTTATAATAACCAACAATTGCGGGAGTAATGTTGCTATGCCTTGCACAACAGGTTAGAGAAACTCCACTTTGCGGCGAATCAAAAGTTTGTCTGTGTTGTACTGACTTGACCTTTCTCGCCCCGTTGAAAATGACAAGCGTTTACCTGGACATGATCAGTTTAAAGCGCATCAAGACCCTGATCAAACGTGGCCTTTTGAGAGCTTGCTTGATCAGTTCCTATTGGCCCGAGATTACCAGCGTGTAACTGTTGGCCAATGAAAACTGAACGTCACTTGTTACCAATGACCTAAAGCTCTCGGGCTGATATGATGTCTCAAGTCTGATATAGGGTGTGATGTGAAAATATCCATCTTATATTCGCTATATTTTTTCACGGGTTATGTACATGTATGTATTAAAGGAGATATGTTGGTTTGTCATCAGTATCATATTTATTTTTATCTTGATGAGAGAAAACTAAAATATTATCACTTGTGCTACACACTCTTGAAAGTATGTTTTCTCACTTGTATCTGGTATTCCTTATATATATATATATATATATATATATATATATATATATATATGAAAGTATGTTTTCTTACATATATCCTCTATATTGGATATTAACCGGTGATAAGATAGAAAAAACTGCACAGTTTTTTGATGGGGTTACTTGTCACATTGTGTGCTTATTTTCATAAGAGTTGAGTTTCCAAAACCTTTCAGTGTAACTGTTGGCTAGTGTTATCATTCGGTAGGAATTCGATGGCAATCGGCACATGAGTCAGGTTTTTACAACAACACTTGGGTGATTATTATTACCCTAACTCTAATGACTGATCATACTTGTCCTGGAAATACAGGTGCATAGCTGCCTATACCCACGCAGCACCGAAAAAATGTCTAGCTACGTGCCAGATTAATATGACTGTGAGATAGGTCATCAAACACATACCATCATCGTGCAAGAGCTTGTTTGGTTGTTGGAATATTTATTTCATTTGTTATGACTTTCATTGTTTTCACAAATATATTGTATTTCAAGATAAAATGTTCAAAAATGTAATTAAAACTATTTTACAATACAGGGCTCGAAAACTCCAGTAGAAATTCAGATAAATTCTTTAAAAATTTATCATTTTGACCATTCAAATATAACATAGGATGAGTAACTCAGAAACAAATTTTCCTGCCCTGCGTAATAAGCATTTTCTTTGAGAAGTTCACATAATAAGCGTCTTCTGTGCTATAAATACTTGTACTGTTTGTTTAGACGATAGATGCAGAATGTAAACTAGTAATGCCAATATTTATATAATATCAAAAACAACTGTCTATAAGATGTTGAAACTACCATAAAAAAGTTTCTTTCACATCTTTTTTATACAGTTTAAGTTGATTTAAAATCCTAAGTATTTCATTGAATAAATAATAAATACTTGTGTTCTTTATATTTCAGAAACCGTCCCGAAGAATGATAGAAAGGTTAGTACTGACTACATAGTCTGAGGATCTTACATTTGTGACTGTGTATTATTGACTTCAATAAACAATTTGGATAAAATGATATGATACGTTACAATAAAATTGTTGGATACGCGGTTCTGCTGGTGTTTTTATGAGATTAGGATGTTTGTTTGATGTTTTTGTCATTTTCCAGCACATTTTAGGCTATGTATGATGGTCAATTTTTTTGTGGTGGAGGCAGACCACTCACTTATTTCTGGGTAGAACCAGTACTGCATACCTCCCGTCATCCATAAGAATCAACACATTCTCACAAGTCGAGCCTTAGTGAGTAGTGTCTTTATGCTCTCGACCACAGAGGCGCCTATGTTATTGCATGGCAGATAAATTGTATATTTGCTTTTTCTCTGTGTGTTTGTCTGAAAACCTATAATGGACCGTCCTTTATCTGTTATTCACAGTAATTTGTTCTGCACTCTTACAGTTTGGATACAAGAATAAGCAGCAGAGATTTCCGCCCCGCCGTTACCCAGGAGACAGGCACCATATTGAGACGGACCTGGTTTCCCTGACCCCAGACGAACCGCCGCCGCCTCCAAAACCTGCAAAAAATTTCATTAGACGTAACAGAGAGAAAGTGGTTAAAAAAGGGGATGGTACGGTAACCTTGACACAAGAGCAGTTGAATGCCATACTCAAATCAGTAGGCAAAGTAGCGGGAGGGAGTGAAAATGCCGTCAAAATTAAAATAGGTAAGAAATCAAAATAACAGAAGACAATTCACAAAGAAAAAAAGAAGGTTTGATGGGTAGTGTGGTGTCAATGCAGGGTTTTTAAAGGGATACACAGCAATCTTGAAGTGTTTGAAATGGGTGTCTCGATTTATATATGCATGCAGTATCCTTTTTACTTTTACCCTGGTTACATTTAAATAAATCAAATTTTAATTATTTACTATTTTGCCTTATTATACTTTAAGTTTTAATATATTATTTGTGCAATAATATCAGAAATTAATAATATGTAAAAACAAATTGCTTAATACTATTCTTATAATTAATATTAATGATTGAACAAATGAAAGTTATGCAGAAAAACTAGCAGGACGCCGTGAGTTTTTAAAAAAAATAAAGATTGCCTTTAACCAATGAAAAAAAACAATAATATATCAAAGATATTTAGAAATATAATTTTTTGTTTGATAGAAAAAGAAAATTGAACAATTTTGAAAAGCTAATGTGTGTTGTTTTTTGCAATTCCTTGTTTTCTTCGTTTTCAAGACAGGTATAAATAAATATTTTAAGAAATATTTAATGACATATTATAATAAATTGATCATTAACACTAAAAGGGTTATGCTTAGTTGTGAAGATTTAAAAATCTCATGTCCAATGATCCCATTGTGTTATTATCACCTCAGATCACAAACCTAACAACAAAGACGAGATTACCGTAACGTCTCCCCGTCGGAACGATGATTACAGTGACAATGACGATTACGACGATCGTCGGGAGAAGAGACGGACAAAGAAAAGACCTACGCCAAAAGAGGAGGAATTAGGCAGCATTTACTCATTAATAAATAATAAATCATCCAAGCCAAAGGCCAGTTCGTAAGTATAAACCTTTTATTTTCATAATAGTTAACATTATGCAATGAGAACGGCATATCTTTTTTGTGTATGTTTTTATTTTGTAGCGTAGAGATCCAATATCATGCATGCAGCTGATATGAATAATAAAACATTGTCTTCAATTCTGTTGCTATCTTTTTTGCATTAAGTTGTGTAAAACAGAATCTATGTTTTGAATTGTAAGTTAACCTCAGCAAAAGTTCATATATGGAAACACAGAGGACTAGTGATAGCTTGATTGCTTAATGACTGAAAGGTTGCAGGTTTGAAACACTGCCACAGAAGATCGTGCTTGTGACCTGAACTCACATAAGCCTCTAATTGGATGTTGTTTAACGTCTCATCAACTCATAGGTTATTCAGGGCTGCCCCAGAGAAGGGGAAAAATATAGTAATCCAGGAATTGCCCTACTCTTACTAACAAATAGATTCCTATGGTTCTTTTACATGCTCGGAGAATAGACTCCCTTACATGATACCGCCCAGTTTTGGTGTTCATCCAATGATCAGGGCTAAGGGAAAGTGTCCTCATTATGTGGTTCCGCCTTAATTCCATTAAGCGATGGGAAAGCATATATATAAGCAGGATTTTATAACAGATATTTCGACAATAAAACATGTTTAAAAACATTTTTTACTAAAAAAATGCGATAACCTGTTTAAAATTACCTATAAAATGTTTTAATTTTACAATATGCAAACTTTTAAGCCAAAATTATGGTTTTATATCATACCCCAACCAACCCCATTTTCGCTTCTTGGAGAAGGGGTTGGATGGGGTATGAAAGTTAATACTCGGACCACGTAATGTGTTCAAGAACGCGCCGGTGAGGCTTTAACCCAGGTCCTCCGGATTTCAATTGCACTTTGCTATCCACTGGGTCACGCCAGCCCCAGAATTGCTTTGCTTGTTACAAGGAGGTCTCATGTACTGGAGTTTGTCCTCAGGTCTTTTTAATATATTCAATAGTAAGAGCATTATGTTTCTCAATGGCTTCTAATAGAGGATATTACATCAGTAATTTAATATTGAATTTATTAAACAAGTTAAATTATTAAACAAGTTAAATTATGTGATGTGAGGCTGTAATAAGGTGGTATGAAAAGTATTTTCTGTATAGCTGCAAAGCAGATAACAATCTATTCCCGCATATAAAAAGCTGGCCAAAAGCATGATTACAATATTTTATCAAAAAGATGTGTATATACTTATTCATGCATGCTGCCTTGTGTTTGCAAAGATATGCCTTTATTTACTTTGATCGTAATATTATATATGCTTGCATTTAGTATTTAATCCCTTTGGTATGTGGTTTATGGAATTTGCATGTAATTAAAAATGTTGATTTTTTTTTAAATTTCTTTTTATTTGCCACACTACAGTATAAAATTGTCGTTGTAAACTTCTGTTCAAAGATAGAGCAGAAAATATTTAAAAAAAAAAGAAAGAAGGAAAAGCACCACTTGTGTTCATTGGAGAGATAACACAATAGTTGTAGAACTACTTTCTTCTTGTTTGCACTATTAAAACAGTTGTTGAAACAGCTTTGGTTGTTTGCTCCATGTGATCGTTTGTGTTCATTTCCTGTACAGCGATAAGGAGTCCGAGGATAGTGATGTCAGTCTAGAGTTGGTCGAGGAAAAGAAACCACGTAGACGCAGGTATAGCCGCCTGTACTCCTGTAGCATAGCTAGCTTTTTAGCCATTTGTAGAATAGCTCATAAGGAGGCAGATGCTGTTATATACAATTTATACAACTATATATACCTTTGATCTTTGAGTCGAATACTCACTTTTTTCTAAAATGACGAATTAAAAATTCTTCTTAATCTTTAAATAATTTAATAGACGGACGGACTCCTTGTTTGTCATTATGGTGCTTATTGACTTACAGTAACAGATTGGTAGATAACACCCTGCTATTACACAAATCCTGCAAACTTCTGACTTGGCCGTGTATTAAACACATCATTACCAAAAGAAGGTCATAAACACTGACTTCACCTACTTTTTGGATTTAATTTGGCTATTAAATAATTGTGTTTAGCTCAATTCCTAACACTATAAAACAGTCTTAAACTCCTTGCAAAGAAACACTTTGATGAAAAAGACACATAAATACCAAACACGGTATTGACTTACTAAATGTATTTATTCTGGTCAACACTTACGTTAAGCTCAGTTTCCAAGACACTGTTGGTTAGATCCAGCCTTTAAAATGTCTAAATGAGTAATACATGGCAATTCCAAATGGAAGGTCAGCATGTTGACCTTGACCTACTTAATGAATTAATTATGAGCTTATTCTTTTATGTTTACTCCATTCTGGACATAGTATTACACAGTCTTCTACTACACTTCAGTACCAGAAGTATGTCACTGGCTGACCTTGACCTTCTTAATGGACTTAATTTTGTTCAACATTTATGTTAAGCTCATTCTTAAGAAACGATAACACACTATATAGATCTATTTATGTACTTAAAGTTTTCCCTGATGTTTTTTACACAGATGAGCAACTGCGTCTATCTGCTGCGCTCTTGTTATATTTAGCTTTGCTGTCTGATTTAGTATTTTATCATTTGCATATACAAACATGTTGAAGAAAAGCAACGTAAAATAAGCACAACTAACCACGTGTACCATTGCATGTGCCACTCAAGGTATTCGAAATAAAATCATTGCAGCGTGCACAAGACATCAGTTCTCAGTTGAAATTTACTCTTTAGATTTCGCAGATCTTGAAATATAAATTTCAGTTAACTTAATAAAGTTATTGAAATATTTAAAAACGTTGCATTTCTTTTACTTGTCAGAATATATATACATTACCTCTATGATAGTAATGACACAAATACTGGTTCAAGCTGATAAACAATAATTATAAGTAAGAAATGTTCATGGGTATCCGGTGAAGATAGGGAATTAAACATGAAGTATACTGGGAGAACAATCTCAGTCTGAGACAAAGTCATGCTGATCCCATTATAGACATAAGAAGATGGAAACAGAAACAGGGATATCAAACTGGAAATGAGATATGTAGAGCCTCAATCTTAACACACTATCAGTCTCATGTCTGTAGGTTGACTTTCCCTGTCTGACACCAAAGGGAGATATAGATTCTCTTTATACGTTTATAGAAGAGTCTGAACCAGTATGTCAAGACACGTATAGCTTTAGGGTTGTGTGTATAGCTACTGCAACCATATCGTTTGTATCACACTATTGAATATTTGCCTTATATAGCTTTTCCAATATGTGTTTCTTAATCAACTAACCTTTTCAACTTCATTGCTATTTGTGGTGGGCATTTTAAATATATATTGTTGATGAGGGGTGTTGCACAAGTCTCTGATTGACCATGTCTCTGATTGACCATCTTTCCTAAATGTTCTGACCTCCCCACTTCCAGAAATTATTTGGCAATTTTCCTTCTTCCCAATTTATGCACACTTCTTGCCAACCTTTCACAGTCTTGTGTGGTTCCTGGGCAAGAATAGGACCACTGCTTATCCAGACAGAAGAGTAAATGTAATTGATGTTCATTTTGTCATTTTTGTCATGATCATTAAAAGTCTTCATCGTGATCCCTATATTGTTTCGGGGGCTACTTGAGTGGTGGCAGAAAGGTTCTAGGCCCATTCTACATACTTTTATCTAGATGTAAATGGAGAGTGAACCTGGAATTTTCATTTCTGTTGGCGCCATATAACCGTTTTGTCTTGGTGCGCCTTAATACCCCCAATTAAGCCCACCATTGCCAGATATTCACCTATTTTGGTCCATAGTCAAATCCCAAAATCAAATCTTTAGTCCTATTTTCTCTCTATCTGAGTCAATTATTCTGAGTGCTGAATGACACTGTTTATTTATCCGTGACTCCTTACACTGTTTATTTACCCGTAACCTCCTTTAACGAATCCAGTTTCATTCATTTCTAACTCAATTCCACCCTTCTTCATATCTTGTTTCACACCCCTCATTGTAAATGCCACTAATACTTTTTGATTTCAGATTTGGTAACATGTGTTACTTTCATGTTATATTTTATTAATTAATTTATAATAGCTTGTTGGTTTGCTATTATGGCAGCGTGTAATTACTTACATATGGCACATGCTATAATTGTTATTCACTGAAAGTGATTGACTGAAGCAGTGTAACAGTGAATGCTATTTCTGTAGGAATTCCTTGTACCTGTGATCAATACAAACGCTTCTGCAGAGATAACCATAACTTCAGTTTACAATAAATTTATGATATATGCTTTATATGTGACTATATTCCAATGCCTGGATGTTACACATGGTTCAGAAATAAGTAATATGTTAATTAATAGCACATACTCGTATACAAATGTATATGTGTGAACTAAAACCGTTTTTAAATCAAATAACACTCGGTGATTCAACACAAGACTGTCGTAACTACATATAAATAAAGAAGAAGATACAGCAGTGTTGCATTGAACCCTCACATTGCAGCTTGTGTACCTGCCAACAAGCTGTCTGTGAACGACAAATGGAATGGAATAAATAATTACATTAATTAGACCATGTACAAGGTTTCATCATTCATTCAAAGCAGTTGAAACAATCTGTAAACATACTGAAATGCGAAATGGCTTCTTAGTAAAAATACTGAAAAACAAAATGGCTTCTCAGTAAAAATACAGAAATACAAAATGGCTTCTCATGATCAAGTAGGATGGCTGTTGTAGTGAATATGGGAGGATGAATGTAGATTCTTCTCGGAAAAATGTTCTTCTCAGAAAAATGGCACTCGCTTGTTAACCAATAGTGCTTAGTTCTGTAAAATAAGACACTTTATAATTATGTATTAAGTTTTGAAATACCAACTTTATCCTCATTTTTTCCTTCTTTCAGGCGAGAAAGAAAGACAAGGAAACAAGAGGAGGAAGACAATGACGACGATCGAGATAACAGATTAAGGAGAAACAAGAGTAATGGTAGATATGACAATGATGAACTGCAAGAAGAACTGGAAAAACTCAGAAATAAGAATCGTAGGAATCAATCGAAACATCGTGATGATGACGATGACGAGGATGTCCGAGATAATAGACATCGAAGAAACCGTTCAAAACCTCGCGATGAGGATGATATCGATAAGGGTGACAATAGAAAGCAAAGGCAGCGATCTTTAAAAAGACGTGATGATTCTGATGAAGAATCTGATAGCAATAAAGAATATGAGCGCAGGGAACGGACTAGAAAAAGTGAAAAGTCGCGAAAAGACGATAAGGGTAAACGTGAAACAAAAGAGAAAAAGGAAAGTCGTGAAAGAGAACTAAATAATGATAGAGACAGTAGTCTAACCAAAGAACCTGATGAGGTACCATCACCGCGAGACAAGATCGGTTTACCCAATGATTTGTCATGGCGTCACATGACTAAGGCAGAGAGACGTAGACTGGAAATGGCAAGACAGAAATTTATCGACGATGAGGAAAGGTAAACATTATTTCTTTAAAAATGTACAATTTTCAGATTATGGCATTTTCAAAAGTGTTTTCTCTGAAAATGGTAAACCAGGGGCAAGAAATAGATGCCCACGAATGAAGAGGGCAGAACCATCCAGTTATTGCAACTACTTGAATGAGACAAAAACCTTGCCATCTGTCGGAATGAGACCGAAACCATACCACCTGAATGGGACAGAAACTGTACCACCTGATTGGAACAGAAACCATACTATCTGAATGGGGCAGAACCATATCATCTGAATGAGGCAGAAACTGGACCATTCAAGTGGGACAGAAACTATACCACTGGAATGTGACAGAAATTATGAGACTTTGCTGCAAAAATGTGTTATATCTAGGGTTGCAGAGAGTGTTTATAATTCTTGGTAACATCATAATTACGTTACTTCTTATATAACATTTAACGCTTTGTATCAACCGCAGCAGTGAGATCATGGGCTCAATCCCTGGCCTGGTCCTACCAAAGACTTCATAAAAATGGTACCAAGAGCTCCCTTACTTTACATTCAGCCTATAAAGGGTAGTTCTAAGACTGGTCGGCCCTGTGTCAGTATAATGTGACTGGGTGGGGTATCATGTCATGTGTCTATGGCGTGGTATTACAGTGTGGTAGCACTATAAAGTTGGGCATTGAGATCACTGCTACAAGTAGACATCGTTGTGATATAACTGACAGATTGTTAAAAGTGATGTTAAACCTCATACATACATGATTTAAACATATTTTATTGCCAATATTTTACAGACAGAATAATATCCACATATATACAATAGAAATATTATAGTGACAAATGGGTCGGGTAACAAATTCTACCAACATTAGTTTTAACCCTTCCCAGAGGTCAATACATACATTTAACCTTTTGTACTATTTCTTTGGTTAAAATACTTTCTTTTAAAGGGATACACGGCAAGCTTAATTGGTTTAAAATTTACGGCGTCCAGTTAGTTTTTCTGCATAACTTGCATTTGTTCAATCATTAATATTAATATATGAATGATAAGAACAATGTAAAGTAAATTGTTTTTGTATTTCTGACTGTTAATTACAATAATATATTTAAACATATGATAAAATAACGAAGAAAACTTGAAACCTCAAAAATTTATATATGTAAGCAGTTTTAACTTAAATTGATGCTGGATTAAGAAGTTTTAAGATTACCATGTGTCCATTTAAAACACAGTACGTCCAAGGAATATTTTATTCTCAGGAGTTTGTAATTGTGATCCAATTGTATCCCTGACTGTGCACTTCTGTTTTATCAATTACATGTACATTTACTCAACTATAGGAAAGAAGATGACAAAATAAAGAGACTAGATCCAAGATACGGAGTAAAGGAAGAACCGGCGCCATTCAGGAAGGCACCTCCTCGCTCTGATCCTGCCACGAGGGTAGGTAGGCACGAGCGAGGCAGAGAAACTGAAAACACCAATTACACCGATGGGAATAGACGAGGTCGCAAGTCTAGGTCCCCTGACGAGAGCCGGTCAAGGACACCCGAGCGAACACCAGACGTGCCTTCCTTGAATTCGCCTGAAACAACTCAAACGAGTCCCAAAGGTCCCCTTGGTCTACCCAGACGTCACATGACTCTTGCAGAGAAGAAAAAGCAAGAGTGGGAAAGAGAGAGAGGTAAACTGTTTTAAAAATCATATCCTAAACATTTGCCACTTTTATGAACACGTTTTAAGGTCATATTACGGATATATAGACAATGTCCCTTTGTAACTTTGGAACTCCAGAGCAAACCTTTGGTTCAGGTATCCACCACTATTTCGATTTAGTTATAATCAGTCTTCAAAAATCATGATCAATAAAAGTATTTTAGCACTTACAATCATTCTGCAGTTGTACCTCTGACTAAATGTCAACAACAGGTGTGGACATGTGCAGTAGATCTGACTAAATGTCAACAACAGGTGTGGACATGTGCAGTAGATAACAACAGGTGTGGACATGTGCAGTAGTGTCAACAACAGGTGTGGACATGTGCAGTAGATAACAACAGGTGTGGACATGTGCAGTAGATACTTGAGCAGGTGTGGACATGTGCAGTAGATACTTGAGCAGGTGTGGACATGTGCAGTAGATACTTGAGCAGGTGTGGACATGTGCAGTAGATACTTGAGCAGGTGTGGACATGTGCAGTAGATACTTGAGCAGGTGTGGACATGTGCAGTAGATACTTGAGCAGGTATGGACATGTGCAGAAGATACTTGAGCAGGTGTGGACATGTGCAGTAGATACTTGAGCAGGTGTGGACATGTGCAGTAGATACTTGAGCAAAAGTCTTTAAACCACTGTACTGGTACAACTGCATTTTTATAGTGTTTTACTGTCTCTCCAAATATGAAATATCAATTTATCATGAATAATAATAGTGATGAATAATTTGTGATAGTTGGGCTCGAATTTGCATAGGTAGTGCCAGCAGTTAACAAGATAATTACTTGATACTCTGGCAAGTGAGAGATTTCGAAGACACAAGAGGCATTAGGTATTGCAACATTCTCTAATAAAATGCCTTTAATTGTTTTCAGTTGAGTCAGTACAGCAGCAAAGAGTGGGAGAGTTTGACCCCTGGGGTCGTCCTGGAGCAGGGGCGCCACTACGCACAAGATCTGGGAACGTGATTGCTGATTATAAGGGCCGTCAGGTGCGAAAAGCCTCATATGCTGGCAAAGTTATGATGATGTTTTAGATGCTGAAAGAGTTTAAGGAAATTGCAAACATAATTTTCATTTAATTTCTTTTATTTTTTTGATATAACTAGATAGATAGGTAAAACAATTATATTATAGAATTTATTTATGAATACATTAGGGCATGAGCGTAATTATTTTCAGCAGTTATTTCAGCTGTAAGTATCAGCACCTATTTCAGATAATTTATAATCATTTTGAAGAGATGTAATGGCCAATAAGCTTTACAGTAATCCTGTCTTAACATAAAAAGTGATGAATCACTTAGTCAGATGTGAGCATATGTTTTTATGTGCCTCTCACACAGTGGAGAGGTCATGCGGTGTTGCGCTTGTCCATCCGTATAAGCTATAGTCACCGATAGTCCTACACTTTTCAAACCTTAAGCACAAACATAACAAACCAAAAGTAGGTCACCGAGTTCTAAATCTCCGTCATTACCCACACAGATACCGGTTTAAAAAATAAAAAAAAAGTCATATTCTATTACATACAGTATGTAATAGAATATAAGACTTTTTTCTCTTTTTTTTTTTAAACCGGTATCTGTGATTACCCACACATGCTTGCTGTTACTAAAAACTGAAAGAGACATTGCCTTCAATGCTGCTAGCAGCCTCGGTAGCTCAGTGGATATGGCCTCATCTTAGGACAGTGTTTTTTTTACCCAAAATATTTGGCGAAATTCGGCGCCATTCCCCTCTCAAAATAGTATACTTTTTCCCCCTTTTTTTGAGAAAAAAATCCTCTCAAAAAACTTTTACTTTTAAATGTTGTTTCTTAGTTGATCACCCATAACATGTCCATCAGACATGTTCTTGGTGTAAATTTAGTAATAAATGCAAGACTGCAACTTAAATACATATAAAAAAACTACTATCTTTCTTCTTTATTTTAACATTGTCGAAATTCCGCCTTTTTCCAATTCACGTTGAATTTTCCCCTCTAAAGGGCCCTACTCCCTTCAAAAGTAAAAAACAACACTGTAGGAGCTACATACCTCTGCCCTGCTAGGTTGCTTCTTGACAGGCATGTCTAAGGGGAGTCTTCATTCTTCATCTCATCTTCCTTTGAGGTTGCTGTCCCAGTATTATCTAATATGATGCATTAACATGATTAACGGACATAAAAACCCATTTCATTTCAATACTGCTGTTCTGTTACTATCCAAACTGCTGGGCGGGGCCTCCTTGTCCCATGGACACATTTTCTAATTATTCAAAAACTTTTACTGAATTTAAAAAGTACACTTCCCCGTTTGGTCACGGGGGCAAAGAATAGGGCCACTGCAGATCCCTTTGGAGGGGTAGGCAGAGGGGTAGAATCCCCCCAAATTCATGTTCATTTTTTGTTCATGTTCATTAAAGGTCTTCATCATGATCCCTGCATTGTTTCAGGTGCTATCTCGCTCGCATCAAAAGAGCAGTGGCAGAAAAACAATAACGTGGCTCCAGCGTAAATGGAGTTTCAACGATAGTATTTGCAGCAACTCTGCAGTTCAGGGTGAGAAGGTTCTGAGCCCATTTTCCATATTTTATCTCGATGTACATGGAAGATGAGCCTGGCATGTTCGTGCCTGTTAGGCGCCATATAACCTTTTCATGTGTTGGTGCACCTTAAAACCCCAATTCAATTCAATTCAATTCAAATCTTCATAAATACCATTTTTGAGATTTAAATATCAGTATATTTTGTTCATAATCATTGCATTTTTTTTATCAATATTATGTTCACTGTTTCTCATGAGAATTTTGTTATGATTCATTTGAAAAGAAAAGCTATTTGTACCAGAAATCCATTTTATTTTCGCTTATAGAACACAATGCTTTTGTATTTTCATATTCATTAAAGATTGCACACATCACATTTAAGGTATGAAAAAAACTGTGTTAAAAAACATGTCTGATTAACCTGAGAAAAAAACACTGCGTATTTTGTATTTTTGTATGTTGACATTATAACAAGGTTACATGTGTTGCTGATAATATCTAATTAAGGTTTTATTTGTTTTTAATGTAATATGGTATACTGCTGATGGGCAATGGGATATTTTGTGGATTTATTTTATTAACCATTTTGTTGCCAAAACAACACTTTTTTTTGTTGTTGATAGTTATGATTTTTGATCAAGTAAGTCGTCAAATGTAAATACAGGTGTGCAAAAAGATTCTAATAATTTCTTTGTTCTTGCTTAAACTTTGCTCATCCTTTATCAGTTCATTTGTTTGAATTGTTAAATAAGCTCTGTATTCTTTACAAGTTTAAAATGAAATTTAACCTGTCTGTTATTATATAAACTTGAGGATAGTTCTTATAAATTAAGTTTTAAGCTTGCAGGGGCGTACCTGGGCATACGCAATGACGCACGTGCGTACAGGCTTTTAAAGAAGCAAACAAATAAAAAAGGCTAAAAATGCGAAAAATGCAATAAAAACTGAAGGTATAGTGGGTTAGGCATATTTGTGAATCCAAAACTCGATGGTGCGTATACCTAAATTAGCCACAGGAACGCCCCTGGCTTGGATATATTTAATACTGCGTTGTAAATTGATATTTTCATCTCTGTGTAGTTAGATCTTAGCTTGCTCGTATAAACACTGCTTTGTTATAACATGGTGTTATCTTGTTTTTGACCCAAATTCAGCATCCATTTATGCAAAGCCAGGTAACGAAACATAAGAAATTATTAGAATCGATCATATTTTGTCGAGATTATACAGTATATTCCAAGTCTCATGCATAGTGCATACATAGATTTTATTTGACATTTTCAATATTAGAATTATAGCATTATTTAATGTCTCCGAAGCCGTCCATTTTTACACAGAATGTGCTGTCATTTATTTTAATATGATAACCGGTGAAATGGAATATTCATCTGGCAAGCTTATAAGTATTGCTCAAATTCTCTTGCCGGTTAGAATTGTATTTTGTATATTAAAATATGGTTTTATTTATTTAAAAATAGAGATTAATAAACTGACTGGTTTTGTGTTGTTTCTCAAATTCCAGTTTATTGCATTGAACAAGTCTGGCTTGACATAAACATGGTCGCTGAATTTACATTGTTGAATCATCAGGAAAAAAATCTAGCATTTGTAAATGATAATAGTTATTAGGAAGAAAAATGCTTTTAATACTAAAGTTCAGGAACATTTTGTGTAAACTGAATTAATGTAAATATCTTGATTGTGGAATATTTATTATTGTTCACCCATATTTTTGTTTTAACTAATACAGAAAGTTAAGTTTGATATTATATCCTATATTTTGCAAAGGATTTTATATCTGATTTCGCAAATAAGTACATTTGTGTATATACAAATTATGTGATTCTGATGATTTCACAATTAGATAAAGATAACACCATGTTTTCAGTTTTAAGCCTGACTTAATATCATTTGAGATGAAATGCTCCATGCCGTATCTGACATGTACAACATGGGTTTAAATGACTCACCCACCTCCTACCCGCCCTGGATTGAACCTCTGCATGCAGTTCCTTTATATTGTTTTATATTTTTAGCTTGCCTGAGCCATAGGCCCAAAGGTGAGCTATTGTGATCACCCTAAGTCCCTCGTCTGTCCATCGTAATTTTTTGAAACAGCCTCTCCTCAAAAAACACAGCACTTTTTTTTATAGTAAACTTCACAGAGATACTTTTATCATTGGCTTTCAAAAGTTTGATCAAAAATCTTCTGAAGAACTGATTTTAACAGTTTTGCCCAGAAATAATCGCTAGCTACTAGACTCAAGTTTGTTTATATGAAGTCGATGTGGTAAAAAAAAGCCCCGTCCAGAGAGTGAAACGTCTTTATAAAGACAGTTCACGTTTTATATAGACATATGTAGGGAAATTTCATATACCTTTCATACATTGCAAGTCGCGTTAAATTCTGGTCCGCTACCAAATTTGTTTGAATGGTGAACCTGGAGTCAAATTTGACCCCACCCCGGAGGTCACAGATTTGCCTAGTTATTTAGTAAAATCTTTTAAATGTTTTATTTGAAACTACAAGAGCTAGAGGTCTAATGTTTTACATGTAGCTGTATGGGAAAATGTTCTCTGAACTTTACCAGAGTTCTTTGATCTCACCGACTTCCTTAACTGTTGCAAGGTCATCAGGTAAGCGATTCAAGTGGCCCTCTTGGTGGTATTAGCCCATGTTTAATAACATCATGCATATGTCTGAGTCAACTGTTTGTATTTGTTTAATGGGACTATCGCTAGTTACTCCTTAGGTTAATGATTCATGCTCATTAAAGGTCTTCATCATGACCCCTGCATTGCTTGAGGTGCCATCTCGTTCATATCATTAGAGCAGTGGCAGAAAAACAATAACGAGGCTCCAGCGTAAATGGAGTGTCTACAATAGAATTTGCAGCAACTCTGCAGTTCAGGGTGAGAAGGTTCTAGGCCCGTTCTCCATATTTTATCTCGATGTACATGCAGGATGAGCCTGGCATGTTCATTCCTGTTAGGCGCCATATAACCTTTCATGTGTTGGTGCGCCTTAAAACCCCAATTCAATAAAATAATACATACTTTCTATCTCTCAAAAAAATACAGAAAATATTCTACTACTTAAAAAAAACATGGATGAGTTGTCTGTATATACGTCCGTCCGTCCAAAACACCATAAACCAACACCTATGAAACTTCATAGGTACATTGTCTTAGTTAAGTGGAGGAACAGTATTGGTTTTTTGGGGTCAGATCAAAGTTCAAGGTCGTCATAACTATATGGAAATACACATTCGGCATGATAACTTCGAAACCATAACCCCCACACTTAAGAAACAAGGTACTTTGCCCTTGGTAAAAGGACAAACCCTTGTCAGTTGGTCAAATGTCAAGTTCGCCATGACCTTATATGGAAATATGCATTCCGTGTGATAACTTCGAAAAATGTTAACAGCCACACTCATAAACATGCCCCTGGTGATAGGAGAAACTCTATTGCTTTTGGAGTCAGTTGGTCAAATGTCAAGTTTGACATAATCTTATATAGAAATATGCATTCTGCGTGATAACTTTCAACAAAACATAACAGCCACACTCATGAAACTTCATAGGTACATTGCCCTTGGTGATAGGAGAAACTCTATTGCTTTTGGAGTCAGTTGGTCAAATGTCAAGTTTGACATAATCTTATATAGAAATATGCATTCTGCGTGATAATTTTCAACAAAACATAACAGCCACACTCATGAAACTTCATAGGTACATTGCCCTTGGTGATAGGAGAAACTATTTATTTTGTGGTCAGCTGGTCAAAAGTCAAGTTTGCCATCACCTTATATTTAAATAGGCATTCCGCATGATAACTTCGTTACCATAACCATGAAACTGCAAAGGTACATTGTGTATTTCATGTGATAACTTAAAAAAATCATATCACCCACTCTTATGAAACTTCATAGGTGCATTGCCCTTGATGAGATATGGAACCGTATTGTTTTGGGGTTTAGTAGGTCAAAGGTCAAGGTCATTATGACGTCGTGTAGCAATATGCATTCCACGCAATAATTTCAAAAATGAATTATAGTAAATTACCTTTTGTCCAAGGAGCAGAAACCCTGTTGCTATTGGGGTCACTACACATATGCATTTCACATGATGACTCCGGAAGTACAACATCCACACTTCATAGGTACATTTTCTGTCACCTGCGAAGCATGGTGGACACTTAGGTTTTACTTTATCCATCGTCTTGCGGCAGCGTCTGTCATCTTGTCATCCATTGATGGTCACACTTTGTTTCCGGACAATAACTTCAGTTAGGAATGAGATATTGGAAGGAAGATTGCTATGTAGGTAACTTACATGGAAAGAAAGTTTGGTAATGCGTTTGAGGTCATTGTATTTGAGGTTAAGGTTGCTTTTACAAAAATAGAAAAATGATTTCTGGACAATAATTTCAGTCAGGAATGAGATATTGAAACAAAACCTGATGTGTAGGTAGTTAATATGAAAAGGAAGCATGGTATTGCAATTGAGGTCACTGGGATCAAGGTCAAAGTCACTTACTAAAAATAGAAAAAATGGTTTCTGGACAATAACTTCAGTTAGGAATGAGATACCGAAACAAAACTTGCTGTGTAGGTAGCTTATATGGAAAGAAAGCTTGGTATTTCATTTGATGTCACTCGTGTCAAGTGTGCTATTACTTAAAATAGAAAAAATGATTCCTAGCCAATAACTTCAGTTAGGAATGAGATATTACACAAAACTTGTTTGGAAAGGAAGCTTGGGATTGCATTTGAGGTCATTTGGGTCAAGGTCGCTGTTAGTAACACTATTAGTAAAAATAGAAACTAAAGGCGACATATTTAATTCGGCAGAATTCTAGTGTTTTTTGTGATCTTCTCCAATTCTACTGGGAAGTTATTTATGATTGATAATTCCCAGAAACATTCCTTATGAGGCCAGATGAGTCCTTGATCGAATTAAACTTTCTACGAAATCCAGGATGGATAAAAAATTCTCTAGAACCAGAAGAGGTTACAAAGATATCAATATATCTTTGTTTTTATTGACATGGATAAAACATCTTATGATCTCTACTATTCCCTAATTAATATGACTTGACTAGACAATAGATACTTCTTTAAACATTGAGAGGCTACTTAATATTTTGGCAATGCCATATAAAAAATTGTCCCCTCAGGAGTATTTAAATTGTTGGGAAGGTTTTTTATGTGTAGTAATCGCACCGTCGGGCTATGTGTCGGTCCGGAACAATCATGTCTCAGCCATCCATAACTTAAAAAAAGACGGAAGGGAATCTCATGCAACTTCATCATAATTAGAAGATGCGTCATACATAGAAAAAAGGACCATACATGTATCTCAAATATCCGGGTCACATTTGGAGTTCAAAGGTCAAATGTGTCAAATTTATGTTGGCTGTTATGGCCGAGACACAAATTTGGCTCATTTGACCATTGAACAACTAAAGAGAATTTCATGAAACTTCGTACAATTGGTAATCACAATAAGAATGTATGTCCTGCACAGAAATCAGGTTATAATTAAAATGTCAAGGTTACACTTGTGGGTCAAAGGTCAAATGAGCCAAATTTGTGTCTCGGCCATAACTTTGAAAGTTAAATGGGAATTTCATAAAACTTCACAGAAATGTTAATTACAATGAGAACGTGTCATGCACAAGAATTCCCGTCTATACTGCCGAGGTCACCATACCAATATTTAAAGGTCAAGGGCACAGTCTGGATAGATTTTAAACCGATAACCCCAACTTCTCATGATAATAAAAAACAAAAGTGCAAATGTTTTCATGTAATTTAAGTGCTTTACCTAAACAAACTTTTAAAGAAATTGAATTCAACTGTGCACAAGTGTTGTTTGCCATCAAAAAACAACATGAATGCAGCAAGTTCGATAACTCTGGCTTCTACTTCTACTTATCTTCCATCTATTCTTAGGCAAAGAGATTAAACATTTTATAATTTGTGAATGTTTCAATGAAAAATAAAGAAACTTGCAGAAATAATCCCAAGTAATGCAACCTGTTAGAATGACATGTTCCATAACTTATTATTTCAGAATTACCCCTCTTTCGGTTCATGGAAATAACATGTGATTTTAAAGTACTGATACCTTTTTGGCATCGTATGGCCTTTACTGTCAATGTGAGACATAAACCCCTAATCCTTGATTAATCTAAATACTATTAATTTCCATTTTAAAATATTGTTTGAATAGTCGAGCATGCTGTTGTATGACAACTTTCTTTTTTTCTTAATTAAACTTGGTATATGTACAGTATCTAACACTAGCTCAGGAACAACATCCATTTTAAAGGTCATAGTCAGAGTCTGAGTTTAGAAGAAAAAATTTAACCAAAAACTAAAAAAACAACACTGAAGTCAAAAATACCTAGCACATTTCTACATTTCAGTGTATGTTGGGCCAATGGTAGCCAAATGGTATTTCTTTTTCAAAACTTTAGCCTTGGATATGTTTGACCAGGTCTACTTCCTTTTCCTCTGAAACAAATCTTTATTTTCTGAGGGCATTAATCTAAAAAGTGGTAATAAAATATAGGGTTAGTATTACATATTTTCGGAATGTTTTGAGATAGTTTAGAAATCATCAAACTTGAGGACGTTCACTGTTAAAATTTCTTTCAACAAGACATTCCTTCATTCAAACCATTTAATTAATAACGCTTTCCAATACCATAACATACAGGAAAACGTTCGAACATCCACCATTAAAGAAGAGGCTACTGAAGATGCTGTGAAACCAGATGATTCTAAGCCTTCACCTGAGATGAGACGACGTGGACATTCCCCACCTGAGACGAGACGACGTGGACATTCCCCACCCCCACAATCTTCTGCCCTGCACAAGCAGGATCAACAGGATGTACCTCACGCTATGCGGAGCTCTTTTGTGTTTGGGGTGAGCTGTTTTATCAAATTTGTATGTTCCAACATACAAACATTATTGTAGTTAACATTGTGGTAATAAAGAATACTGTAGGTTTGTTCAATTCATCAGGCTTTTTGTAGAAAAATCTAAAATAAAAAATTAAAATGTTTTAATTCATAATAAAATTGTTGGATCACTGAAAGCATGGTGTTAGCACCATGATGTCCGGTTTACATTTTGATTTCACTGTAGATTTTTTTCGAAAACGGGCTTAAAGTGCTTAAATTAACTCTAGTGCATAGCCAAGGATAGTACATAATATTGTGCAGAATGAATTGCCTCGTAAATAAGGGGCCATAATTATAGCCTCATTCATTATAGTTTGGCCCTTTTAAAGAGGCACTACCTATATCTATGCAATTTTTAATGTAAAATATTAAATACTCAATATTACTGCATTTATATGTATACAAAGTTATTTTATGAGTATTCTAAGAAGAAACATGGTTCGTATTTCAGTTCCGTAAATTATTAATTATGATCAAAACAATATCTTGAATAAAATGCTGCCCTGCCGTTTATTCCTGCCGGAGAACTACGAGTTTTACGGTTTTCTCGGACATGCGCAATGCGATTCAGTTGAACGAAAACAAACTATTCGGGGCAGTTCCGATAGTAAACGAATTGATCGGAACTCTTCGCCAATCCGACGAGGCAGTTCCGATTGTAAACGAATAAGATTGGAAAATCTCCGCAATCGGCTTGTCTAAAACAATTACGAATACAATTTCAAAAATCCGATCTTTTCAATCCTGTTTTTCCCCAGTAAAACGCATATTACATGGGGTGCAACTATTGCCATTTACCTTTTTCATAGTCCTCTTTATAATTAAGTAAAGTTTATATCAATTGGTGGACAAAAAGATATAGGTAGAGCTTTAGAATAAAAAATATTTTTATATATTTGCAATTTTAGATCCAACCCCTAAACCTTTTCTCTGAAAGCCTGGCCCTGTGTAGTTCTGGGGGCTCTCGTTTGGTTACGGGGCAAAGAATAGGGCCACTGCAGATCTCGTTTGGAGGGGAAGGCAGAGGGGAAGAACCCACCCCCCAAAAAAATCATGTTCATTTTATCATTTTTTGTTCATGCTCATTAAAGGTCTTCATCATGACCCTTGCATAGTTTCAGGTGCCATCTCGCTCATATCACTAGAGCAGTTGCAGAAAAACTATAACGTGGCTCCAGCGTAAATGGAGTGTCTACAATAGAATTTGCAGCAACTCTGCAGTTTGGGGTAATAAGGTCCTAGGCCTGTTCTCCATATTTTATGTTGATGTACATGGAAGATGAGCCTGGCATGTTCATGCCTGTTACGCGCCATATAACCTTTTCATGTGTTGGTTGAAAACGAGCTTAAAGTGCTTAAATTATCTCTAGTGCGTAACCAAGGATAGTACATAATATTGGCAGAATGAATTGCCTTGTAAATAAGGGGCCATAATTATAGCCTCATTTATTATAGTTTGGCCCTTTAGAATAGAAAATATCATGTATTTAGATTGAACCCCTAAACCCTTTCTCTGAAAGCCTGATATACACACTTTAAATTGCCTTTATTACTAGCCTAGTTCAGGGAAGGAAAGTACACAAGCCTGACAAATTCGAGTTATAGTTATTCTGAATTCATGTTTAATGCCACATCAGAATGCATGTAAGGTTTGAACATAAATTTCATCAACAACATTTATAAACTGCCTATAATTTCCCAGGTGTGATCTGATTATCAATTAATAAATGAATTTCACACCCAATGTAAAATCAATATCAGATATGATTGTTAATAAATGGCAGTGCTTAATTTGTCATCTTCATCAGTCCATAAACTGTGGAAGTTGAATAGTTCATGCAGTTAATATGTCTCTAGAGAGTATATCGACATACTGTTCCAGAATTTTAGATAAGCCTAATGCTTGCGAAGTTCGGAAATAGCTTTTGTTTATCCATGATCAGTGCAAATTCAAGTGGCGTAGTCGTATTATACAGTACTCTGCAGGAACGATTGAAACGGTCCATTAAATCATTTTAGAATTATTTTATTTTTAGAATTTTGTGATTCGTGGTTTCACTCATTACTCAATGAGTGATACAAACAGTCTTAATTTGTTTCTCACAGCAATTAAAGGCTCATTCAGTTCTGAGAACACAACTGAGTTGCATCATAATAGCATGACGTGATGTCATAATAGCATGACGTGATGTCATAATACCAGGGTGTGATGTCATAGTACCAGAAAGTGATGTCATGATAGAAGCAACCAAATGAAAATATGAATGAAGCATTCTGATTGGTTCAGTGATAAAATTTGGACCAATGAAAAGCTTATTACATTCTCAGAACACACTGAAGTTTTACTGGACATTGAGTTATGAGGTTCTTGAAACCCAGAAACACACAATTCTAGTAATAAAATAATTCTAAAACAATTTTATAGACTGTTTTGAATGTTGTTTAACAGTTCAACGACAAATAGGTTATTTGGCACCCCAGAACGTTAAACAGTATTGTGAAAACATGAAAATGAATTCAGATAACTGTATATTAGGATAAGCCTAAAACACTTTTATTTATCTTGCTTTGATGTGTCCTGAGTAAATTTGAAAATCAGCCGACCAGATTGCTATTAAATCTAAATGGTCCCCATAGGAAATACGTTTATTAAACTTTCATGAGCTATCCTTTGTAGATCATGTCACTAATTTATTTTATCTATTCTTGAAAAATTATTCAGATATGACATTATTTTAAACAATATTTTTCTTAAAAACATGCTATGAAAAATGTGATAGATTCTTAATTATTTTCAATCCATAACATACATATTTATTTAACTGCTATTTAGTTAATAATGAAATAGGTTTTGACATGTATGCAAGAATAACTCTATCTATCTTACTAGTATTTGCTAAGATATTATGTTTTTACCTACAACGAGGTGTTATGAACCATTTCAGCAAGCTGCACCAGACCTTGACAGATTTGTAAGTGCTAAGGAGAGAGAAAGAAGACAGTGGCTGGCAGATCTAGGTATGCTCACTTGTCTACTATTGCATACTTATAGAATACAGTACTTCACTGACGTATGTATGTATGTATGTATGGACTTAACCCTTAACCCGCTACATATATATTATAATGGACTGTTCTTTCTTTGAATTAAGACCATTCCATTTATGTGACAAATGGGTGTTTTGGGGAAAATGACTAATTACCAGCCGGACATTGTAAGTTACTCGCAGGCTTATCAGGGTTTTTCGCAGATTGATCAGGGTTTACAATAGATGCAAAGGCTCTTGTAGTCGTGATTAGCGGGTTAAGGGTTAAATTTCACTTTTAACAAATCTTAAGTCATCTCAGGACGGTTTGATGCACAACTTTATATTGCGGCCACGCTGGAATACCACGCCATTGACACACAAAATGATACCCCACCTAGTCACATTTGGACGACCTAGCACTGCGCTTTAAATTTTTTATATCCCCGCTTTGAAGAAGAGGGAGCTATATAGAAATGACCATGCCTCTGCATATATTTCACATACACCTCCTAGTCTTTTGTACTGATTGGTGATGATGTGATGAAACATAATGCATAACATCATCAATTTAGACTATGGCTGTTTTTACAAGAGTTATGTCCTCTTGAATTCGAATTTCTATTTAAAAAAAAAAAAAATCTTGTGTGTTAACACACCCTGGGCATTTCTGCCGATTTTAAAGGAACTTCACACATACCTTCATCATCACTATTTGAATGTGTGCATTCTGCAACAGACTTGAAATGCGACTATTTTAAGCTAAGGTCTCACACCTCTATTATCTCCCCTGAAAGCTCACGGACCTAGAGACAAAAGGAAAACAGAAAATAATTCTATTTTTTCTCAATTTTAGGCAATTTTTAATTTGAAAAATAGGCTTTTCTTTGCTTTAGCATACATCTGCAGTGTAAAAGACAGATGATACAGAAAATCCCATGTTGATATGAGGTTTCATTCAAATTTCAGAATTGTTTGACCGAAGCACCACATATTCAGCTAGATAGTGTATGAATTTTGTATTTTCCATAGGGTTCACAAAACATGAGCGAGAAAAAAAACCAACCTGGCTAACTTATATATTTTATTGTTTTAAATTACTGGTCTTGGCTATACTGAAGATATTAAACCAACAACAATGTCTGCTGCCCTGCTTTGAAGCTCAGATGTTGGAAAAGGCTGTACAGTAACCCTATGGGAAAATTAATTGTGGTGTGAGACCCTAAGGGATGATGTCCATCATCTGTCCGTCGTCGTCTGTTTGCTTGTGAACACGCTATGGCCTTCCTTAGCTCTACTGGCCAATGGCCAAAGAAAATGGAAAATCTACTTTAGCCATAACGTTAATCTGTCTTAAATTTCACATGATATTATTCAAAAGCATCTGAATTACATGTTTTGTATTGCCTTAGAATAAAGGGTGAAGGGTTTACGTTTCTCAGCGTAAATAGTAGAAAATCAGATCACATTTGTCCTGTCTAATAATTTACCTTTGCAGCCTGAATTGATTTATGTTACAAACAGAATAATTGCGATGTGTTGGTTGTGTGCTTGTAGAGAAACAGATTGAAGAAAAGAAACAAAAAGAAACAAAGAACACAGAAGTGAAGGCTGAGGACACATGGGCAGACAAATTTGGCCAATCACATCGACCACTTCCATTTCCAGATCAACCAAAAGATACATTGTCAGCTGTGGGCGACCCATTCTCAACAGCATTGGAGACAAAAAGGGTGAATAGTGCACCAGAAGGCATATTGAATGATGATGACAAGTAAGTACTGGACTGGTACACAGTTAAAGGGAAATATACTCGGTTCCTCGGTTAAATGGAAATGTATTGGTACACAGTTACAGGGAAATAGACATGTACACAGTGATAGGGAAATAGACTGGTACGCAGTTATAGGGAACAAGACTGGTACACAGTGAAAGGGAAATAGACTGGTACACGGTTATAGGGAACAAGATTGGTACACAGTTACAGGGAACAAGACAGGTACACAGTTATAGGGAAATAGACTGGTACAATGTTCTGATTAGTACAAGATAAATCAGAATATACAACATGCACGGAATGCGAAAGAGGAGGGTAATATAATTATGTGATCTCCCACTAAAATCTAAATTTAGGATAATATTAGCATGTTACCTCCACTTGGGCTCTTTCCCGCTGAGCATGGAACAATAAAATAGACAGTAAATAATTACGATTTTTGGTTTTTAATTTTTCATTCAAAAAGTTGCACCTAATTTTCCTGCTACATATCTGAATCCTGGATTTTCCACTAACATGTTTGTAGTAAAATATTTTACAAGGTATTGATGTGCTCTGAAAAAGTGTTAAACTATTGCACTTCACTGTGTAGTAATTAGTTGGCTAAAGATAAGGGTCTTTGTTCAACATTGGGTCCAGTCCAACCACTTTCAAACAGAAATTGTATTTTTTTCTCATCATCTGTCTTTATGGTCAAGTAACTCCCACCCTTTAAGTAAAATCATGCATCCACCCTCACATGGATGTCAGAATAAATGGTCAAGTAACCCCCACCCCTTAAGTGAAATCATGCATCCACCCTGACATGGATGTCGGAATAAATGGTCAAGTAATCCCCACCCCTTAAGTAATCTCTCATGGATCCACCCTGACATGGATGTCAAGTAACCCCAACCCCTTAAGTGAAATTATGGATCCACCCTGACTTAATTGTCTGTCTATTAAACTGGAAAGACTGCAATTCATTTACTGGTAACTCTAATAAGATCTTTATTAATCATAAAATTCCTACATCTTGTCTTTTTCATGTCATTACCCATCTTCTGCCTCAAAGGTCACATGTCCAGGTGCATTATGGGTTGGATGTAGGCCATTGAACCAATATATTAGATTGGATTCTATTCTATTCTCTTCACTTTTCAAAAAGGGAGTGAAATCGTTGTCTGCAAAACTTTGAGTGTTTATAACATCTTTGCTGTGTTGATGTCACCAGGTTGTCTGTTCTGTGTGTGACAGGGAATGGGTGTGGGTTGAGGGGTGTGTGCATGAGGGAGGTCTGGTCTGGGTGGCTAGGGAAAGGTGGGGTATTGGGGGTGGGTGGTAAATCTACAAGATCGGGAGTCTCGGACTGATTGGCATTTGAAATTTCCCTAGCCCTGATATGCTCATAAAAGACATTTTGCTGATCTGAACTCCACGGAATGCAGGGTTTGAAGATTTTTAGATCACCTGAGCCAAAGGCTCAAGGATCACCTGAGCCAAAGGCTCAAGGTGATCTATTGGGATCACTCTTCGTTCGTCGTCGTCCGTCGTTAACTTTTCTTCAAACAACTTCTCCTCAGAAACCGCTTGACTAATTTTGACCAAACTTCACGTGGATGATCCTTGGATGAATGCTTTTTAGATTTGTTAAAATTAGGTCAGCGCGACATCCACGATGGCCGCCATTATCATATATGGTCGAAACCTTAAAAAATCTTCTCCAGAACCGCTGGACAGATTTCAACAGTTTTTCTTTTAAAATGATCGCTAACGCCTAGACTATCAAATTTGTTCAAATGAAGTCCCCGGGGTCAAAAATGGCTATGCCCCGGGGGTCCAAAGTTTGTATATTAGATTTGCATGTTTTTCATATAGGAAAAAACTTTAAATAATCTTCTTCTCTGAAACCACAAGGCACAGAGCTCTCATGTATTATCTGCTTATGGTCCCCTACTAAGTTTGTTCAAATGGTGACCCTGGGGTCAAATTTGTCCCCGCCCCGGGGGTCACAGTTTTACATAGACTTATATAGGAAAAAAAAAATTCTTCTTCTCGGAAACTACAAGAGCCAGAGGTTTGATATTTTGCATTTACTATAAGCTTATGGTCCTTTACCAAGTTTGTTCAAATGGTGACCCTCGGGTCACATTTGACCCCGCCCCAATGGTCACATGTTTTACATAGACATGTATAGGGAAAAACTTATAAAATCTTCTTCTCTGAAACTGCAAGAGCCAGAGGTTTAATATTTTGCATTTGCTATAAGCTTATTGTCCTCTACCAAGTTTGTTCAAATGGTGATCCAGGGGTCACATTTGGCCCCACCCCGGGGGTAACAGTTTTGTATAGGGAAAAACTGAAAAAATCTTCTCTGGAACCACATGGCACAGAGCTATCATGTATTACATGTAGCATCACCTTATAGTCCTCTTCTAAGTTTGTTCAAATGGTGACCCTGGGAATATATTTGTTCCCGCCCCGAGGGACACAGTTTTACATAGACTTATATAAGGAAAAATTTAAAAAATCTTCTCCTCGGAAACTACAAGAGCCAGAGGTTTGATATTTTGCAGTTACTATAAGCTTATTGTCCTTTACCAAGTTTGTTCAAATGGTGATCCTGGGGTCACATTTGGCCCTGCCCCAAGGGTCACATGTTTTACATAGACATGTATAGGGAAAAACTTAAAAAAATCTTCTTCTCTGAAACTGCAAGAGCCAGAGGTTTAATATTTTGCATTTGCTATAAGCTTATGGTCCTCTACCAATTTTGTTCTAATGATGACCCTGGGGTTACATTTGGTCGTGCCCCGGGGGTCAAAGTTTTACATAGGCTTGTATAGGGAAAAACAGAAAAAAAATCTTTTTCTCTGGAACTGCAAGAGCCAGAGGTTTAATATTTTGCATTTGCTATAAGCTTATGGTCCTCTACGAAGTTTGTTCAAATGGTGACCCTGGTGTCAAATTTGGCCGTGCCCTGGCGTCACAGTTTTACATAGACTTATATAGAAAACACATTAAAGTCTTCTTCTCTGGAACTACAAGAGCCATAGGTTTAATATTTTGCATTTACTATACTCTTATGGTCCTTTACCTAGTTTGTTCAAATGGTGACCGTGGGGTCACATTTGGCCCCGCCCCATGTGTCATGTTTTACATAGACTTGTATAAGGAAAAAATTAAAAAATCTTCTTCTCTGAAAACACAAAGCTCTCATATATTATATGTAGCCCTGGGGTCACATTTGGCCCTGCCCAAGGTGTTACACTCTAGCACCTTCATTTTGTATTTGATATTTACCAAACGTTGTCAGTATCTTTATATCAGTGTTGTTATACACAACAGAGCCCACATTTCTTGAACAATCTTAACCAAACTTGCACAGATTGTATATGACCATAAGATTTCGGTTTCGAAGAAGTTTCATAATGTGCCAGTACTCAGGTGATCGATTTAGGGCCATCTTGGCCCTCTTGTTTAAATTCTATTTATGTTGTAGTTGAATAATTATATTTAAATTGAGAATGTACCAATTGGCCCTGTTACAAGGATATTAATTTGGATACTTTTTCACGTGCAGTACATTTATCTAAGCCTAGTTGCATCAATCAACCTTGTTGACAAAAGACGTTGTTTAGAAACTACATGTATTTAGGGCATTTATCCAAAATGAGAACTGAACTGAATGTTGTTTAACGGCTCATCAACACAGTATAGGTTATTTAGAGCCGCCCCAGAGAGAGGGAAAGGATACATAGCAATCTGGGAACCCGCCTTACTCTTATTATCGAATAGATTCCTATGGTTCTTTAACGTGCTCGGAGGATAGACCGATACACGGGACCGCCCGGTTTACGTCCCCATCCGACAGACGAGGCTAAGGGAAAGTGTCTTGTCCAAGAACACACCGACGGAACTCAGTGGCACCACGGAGGATTGAACCCGGGGCCTCCGGTCACAAATCCTCCGCGCTACCGACTGCGCCACGCCAGCCCTCCCAAAATGAAAATGTACCATCCGACACTGTTAAAAAGTTATAATTATGATATTTGTTAACTTGTAGTACATATATCAGAGGTCAGAATGCACCTATCGACCCTGCAACAAAGAAGGAGTGGGAATCGAAAAGACAACGATATCTTGAACATCAGGTAATGTTGGCAATAGGGACTGGAATAGTTGAGATGTATGCAAAACATGCTTGTATGTATGGAGTCTAATATTGCTTTTGACAAGCTTTCTGTCGTATCACAACAGTGTCTACTTGTAGCAGTCTACTCAATGCTCACCTTTATAGTGCGGCCACACTGGAATGCCATGCCATAGACACATGACCTGATACCCTACCCAGCCATATTATACCAGTCCTAAAACTACCCATTATACGCTGAATGCCAAGCAAGCGAGCAACTGGCATCATTTTTATGAAGTTTTCGATATGACATGGCCGAGGATGGAACCCACGACCTCTCGCATGCTAGGCGGACCCTCTACCACTAGACCATGCCATGTCTTCAGAATAAATTTTGGTGACAACAGACTTAATCTTTCTGCTCATGCTACACAATTTTAAATGAAGTTGCCTAAAATGTATGTAACTATCATTATTTTGCTCATTGTAAGCTGATGTTTTAAAATTAAAAAATCCACAGTTTTCGTAGTGGTTAATCTCATGTTTATCTCTTAAACATAGTAAAAGAAAACATCAGCAAAAAATTACTCTGTCCTTTTGACGTGGATATCTTTAAATGGCACCAGTCTCTCATGGCATGGTCTATACCTATATATTTTTTAGCCTAGATGTCTTGTAAAATACAAGTACTTCACTATGAATTTGTTTACTTAAAAGTATTTGCAAGTAACAGCAGGGAGTAAATTTGATATCAATTTTTATCAATATTTTTTATTTTATCTGGATTTTAAAACTATTTGCTGTTGTATCCATTAAAACATTGCATTTTGCATCAATTTATTAAACAAGTTGTATACAATTGTATGAGGCGACACTGTGCCGAGCATCATTTCAAATTTTATCCATTGAATTTATTAAATTTGTTGTATAACATTTATATTATGCGAGGTTGTGCCGAGCATCATATCAATTTTATCCAACGAGTTCAATAAATTCAATATTAAGTAGGCACGAATGTGAGATTCTATTTATCACATTACCCCAGAAACGCCTAATAAGCATTTTTTAATATAATGCCATATGATGATTGGTCTTCTCCATACGACATCAAACAATGGAAATACCTCGTCCATTTCTGTAATCCGGTATTTTAAACTCGAAAATCGATGAGTCAATTCCGATTCACAAACGAGCTGAACGGAAAAGACCGAACAATGATTTGGCCTTCATTTGCATATTGATATCACTAGTGTAATATGATAAATAAATCATGGCTTCATTACACCATTATATTATATATTCTGTGATGAATTATAGAAATTTCCCAGTTTGAATAAAATCTATAACATATCCCTTCCCCTACTGTGCTATCTCGCCTTGTGTGCAAGAAAGCACAGTAGCCAAATGTTATGAACTAAACGACAGACGTCACGATATTACATCACGAATTGACGTCATGATATTACTCCGCACTGTCGTCAAAGGAGTGACAAAAGAAGGAATGCTTGGTCAAAAGACGATTGAAAATAAATTCATCACAGAACATATATTATATAGTTTAATTAACTTTTTTGTCGTGATACAGAAAATAATTCACTCGTGAGAAATATTCTTGCGATATAGAATCTTTCTCACTCGGGAATTATTTCCCGTATCACTTCAACAATGTTAATTAAACTCTATATCATGACTTCATTACACCCCCAGACCGCAAGTTACGTGATAATGTCAATAATACATTATACTTCAGGAAGCCATCAAGGCCCAAGTTACGCGATAAATGTCAATAATACATTATACTTCAGGAAGCCATCAAGGCCCAAGTTACGTGATATATGTCAATAATACATTATACTTCAGGAAGCCATCAAGGCCCAAGTTACGTGATAAATGTCAATAATACATTATACTTCAGGAAGCCATCAAGGCCCAAGTTATGTGATAAATGTCAATAATACATTATACTTCAGGAAGCCATCAAGGCCCAAGTTACGTGTTAAATGTCAATAATACATTATACTTCAGGAAGCCATCAAGGCCCAAGTTATGTGATAAATGTCAATAATACATTATACTTCAGGAAGCCATCAAGGCCCAAGTTACGTGATACATGTCAGTAATACATTATACTTCAGGAAGCCATCAAGGCCCAAGTTGAAGAGAAAGAACGACTGAAGAGGCAGGAGAAAGAGAGAAAGATGAGAGAAGATTTTGAGGAAGAGAGAAAACTCCAGGCAGAGAGAGATTTGCTCAAGAACCAGTTTGAACAGGAGCAACAAAAACTAAAGCAGAAAGACGTAAGGTTTGACTGTAAAAGTTATCATTCTAGAGACATTTTATCAGGTGTCTGGATCAGTAAAATAAGAATATTTGAAAAAGCTGTAATATAGTCTATTAACTTAAATTGTGTTTGAATTTCACAATGCACTCAATAAATATGTTTATTTTTAGAAATTATGGAATGTCAAAATGTTTTACCGGTATGTCTTGTCAATCCATAATTTTATTTCACAGGTCCACAATGAATATCTATGGTTAAACATGACTAATTTCCCCTTAAGAACACATGTGGTGGTTGTTTAAATTCTATTTACAAACCAAATGCCCATAAAATAAATTGGTTCCTAACCCTTTCCACCTGCTCAGACACATGAGTTCTCAGTTTTCCTCCGACATCTAGACCATGCTAATACTGTCATCCTTGCCATTGTGAGTAATTTGTATAAGCTGTGTAACTTGTTTTCGAAAATAAATAAAGCTTACAGCACCTATAGCTATTTTGTTATTAAAGAAACTTTAAAATGGAGATATATCAAACGTGTACAATATGAACATATGAACTTTTGGCTCGTATTCCTCAAATTATTTACATGACCTTCAACACACGAATAAACTGTATGTTTCTACATCTGAAGCAAAATGTATTTAAATTATATTTATTTTTTAGCTCTACTGGCCAGCAGAGCTTATGGGATGGCTAGTTGGCGACATGCATACCCCACTGTTAATGACATTAATTTAATATTTTTTGGGATTTACATTGGTTTTGGTCAAATTAAAGCTCTGGACCTTTATAATAAGGCTCGACATTTAGGCTGTGGCCTTCTAGTTTAAAGAAGTAGAATTTTAGGATGACAGCCCTAGGTATAAAAGCCAGTATATGTTTTAGCCAGTAGAGCGTCTTCAGGCCCTCTTGGGCCTCTTCTTTTTTTAAATCAAACTATTATATTAGTATTATATTTAATTGCATGTCCCTGCAGCAACAACGTCAGAACCAGGTGAACCAGTTAAAGGCAGCTATGGATGACGCCCAGGCCAAGGCACTTCAGGATAAATACCAGCGGAAGATGGAGCATTTAGAGGCTGGTGGCCATGACACTAAAAAACTGAGAGAGCATTTAGAAGGTAATTACTCCGAACCCGGGTGAAATTTATTGGTATTATATAAAAGGGACTGGAGGCGATCTGGAGAAATTGGTTCCCATACAAATATGAAAAGAGAAAACCCTCGTTATGTGGTTTAGTTTCATATGAAATACGCACATGCGTTAAATAAGCCGCATATTAAATTCAGTTGAATTATTATTTATGAAATATTTATGAAAATGTTTAGACAGAAACACACACGACTTGACATGTTTATTGTTAAATCAACAATATTAGTTCAAATGGGGTGCTTATTGTTAAGAGTTGTACATATCATTAAAAAAATATAGTTAGATTATAAAACCATAATCCATTATAGTCTTAACGCATCATATGAATTAACATTAATGATAGATTATAAAACCATAATCCATTATAGTCTTAACGCATCATATGAATTAACATTAATGATAGATTATAAAACCATAATCCATTATAGTCTTAACGCATCATATGAATTAACATTAATGATAGATTATAAAACCATAATCCATTATAGTCTCAACGCATCATATGAATTAACATTAATGATAGATTATAAAACCATAATCCATTATAGTCTCAACGCATCATATGAATTAACATTAATGATTTATGCACCAAAAACTAGTTGAGTCGCCGAGTTTTCCCAGCCAAACTATTTCATTAACAATAATTGAGTCTTTTAATGCATATGTACATTGAATATGCAACTGAATCATATTCTGCTGGTTTTACTCGTATTTGGAATGACCCATTATTCTTCCAGATCTTCTTCAGTCCCTTTAAGATTTATAAAGTCTTCAAATATTCTGAGGTTTATTTACAAATTTAACATCTAGGCTGTAAAAAATTAATTAAAAGTTGCTTCTCGTGAGCAATTTTATGTCTCCCCCACTTTGTGGATGGGAGCCATATTGTTTTTGTGCTGTCTGTCTTTCGTCTGTTTGTCGTCTATGTCACAAACTTTGTCCAGACTTGTTCTCCTGAACCCAGGGACAGATTTTAACGAAATTTTAATAGCAAGGATGATCAGTGCCAAGCCTAGTTTTGCATATCATCATCATGTTCCGGTTCTGTTTTTTGGCAGCACTACTGGCTCTTTAAAGGTTTTAATACACAAAATTTGTCCAGAATAGTCTCTTCTGAACGCCTGGCCGGATTTCAGTGAAACTTGAGTTTTACAGACACATGAAAAGACGCATGTTACCAGAGATATATGATATATGGGGATGATGAGTACCAAGCCTAGTTGTGCATATCATAGCTGTGTTCCAGTTGAATGATTTTTGATGGTCCTTTAAAGGTTTTAATACTGTACCATAAGTTCTGTCCAGACTAGATCTCCTGACCCCTGGCCATATTTTGAACCCCTGGCCACATTTCAACGAAACTTGGCAGGGATCAGTATCACGCCTAGTCGCGCATATCACTGCCATGTTCCGGTCGAGTTATGGCCCATTGAAGGTTTTAATAACAAACTTTGTCTGGACTAGTTCTCCTGAACCCCTGGCCAGCAGAAATGATCAATACCAATCCTAGTTGAGCATATTATCGCCGTGTTCTGCTTGAATGATTTTGGCAGAGATATGGCCCCTTATACACAAACTTTGTCCGGCTTAGTTATCCTGAACCTCTGGCCTTATTTCAACGAAATCTTGTACAGATAATCACTATCAAGCCTAGTTGCGCATATCATCGCCATGTTCCAGTTGAATGATAATTGGTGAAGTTATGGCCCCTTATGCAGAAACTTTGGATTAGTTCTCCTGAGATGGATTTCAATCAAACTTGGCATGATCAGTACCAAGTCTAGTTGTGTTCTGGTTAAATTATTTTTGGTTGAGTTGTGGCCCTTTAAAGGTTTCAATACACAAATTTTGCCCGGACTAGTTCTCCTCAATCACTGGTCGGAATTCAATGAAACTTGGTAACGCATATCGTTGTCATGTTCCGGTTGAATGATTTTTGGCGAAGTTATTGCCCTTTAAAAGTTTTAATATACCAACGTTTGTCCGAACTAGTTCTCCTGAACCCATGATCAGATTTCAAAGAAACTTGGTAGGGATGATCAGTACCAATCCTAGTTCCGCATATCATTGTCGTGTTCCAGTCAAATGGTTTTTGGTGGATTTATGGCCCTTTCTCCAGTGGGGAGACATCTGTTTTGACTTTTAAAACAACCACTAGTTTTAATAGACCGTCACAAGTAGAATCTTGTCACTAGTGTTCTTAGAAGTAAAACAGCTTGCCACCAAAAGGGGTTTTAAAGGGGTCTTTTTTAAATGTTTTGAAATGGAATTGTCTTTTAGAAGAGACGTTAATGAAGCATAAATAAAGCACCACTTTTACAATAAAAAAATAATTTAGAAATCAAAATTTAATGCTGACTAGGCCCCAATACAAAGATAGTGAATACATTATATATTCTGGAAGCAGGTTGCTTGAAAGCAAACAGTCTTCGCTAAGCAGAGCCTCGTTCTGATATTCTAGAAGCTGTTTTTTTCAAGTTTACAGACGCAAACAGAAGCCCAGGTCTCAATCTGGTAGATACGTTCTTTCGTTTTCCCGCGTGCAATATCAGCTTCAGGTCCCTTCCTGATATCTACTTCTCCTGCCATTCTTTTCCAATAGTGAACATGCATATTTCCGCTTTACCTATGCCTTTTAACCCGCTAAGCACGACTATAATAGCCTTTGCGTCCATTGTAAACCCAGATCAGCCTGCGAGTAACTCGCAGGCTGTTCATGATTTACAATGTCCAGCTGCTGATCAGTCATTTCCCATTGTAAACCCAGATCAGCCTGCGAGTAACTCGCAGGCTGTTCATGATTTACAATGTCCAGCTGCTGATCAGTCATTTCCCCCAAAACACCACTTTGTCACATAAATGGAATGGTCCTAATTAATTCAAAGAAAGAACAGTCCATTATATGTATATATAGCAGATTTAGGGTTTAAATTTGATTTTGTATTATCATATGCCATTTTGCATAGACAGTAATAACAGTGTTTGATATTATGGTCATATCAAGGTTTAGACTTGCTTCTTCTCCCGCAGGAACGTAAGTCAGAATATAACATATTACATATATTTCTTTACTCATATGAACACCTTTCTTGTGTATGATTTGTATTTAATCATTTGTAAACTTTATTACAATTTCTGTCTGTGCTTTTGACACATTATACTTCACTGTTAATGCTGTTATGATAACATGTATATGGCATAGCTCTGAGTGTAATCTGACCAGCCTGAGTAGCAGGGGCGGATACCGGATCTGATAACATGTATATGGCATAGCTCTGTGTATAATCTGACCAGCCTGAGTAGCAGGGGCGGACACTGGATCTGATAACATGTATATGGCATAGCTCTGTGTATAATCTGACCAGCCTGAGTAGCAGGGGCGGATACCGGATCTGATAACATGTATATGGCATAGCTCTGTGTATAATCTGACCAGCCTGAGTTGCAGGGGCGGATACAGGATTTGAGATCAGCGGGAAGAAAATAGTGAACAACCCCCACCGCCCCTAAAAACAAGCTCATATCTTCTCAGATTTTAGAGCAGGAAATGGGGAGGATGGGGGATGCACGCCAGCAGCACCCACACCTGTATATGCCCCTTAATTAATAACATAGAGAGTGAATAGGCCTAGACCATAAATACCACAGCATTAGCATAGCATGTGACTGAACCTCTCAGCCTCTAGACTTTATACTGAACGGTAACATGGAGGGGTGAACGCAGAACTGTTGTAACTATTTGTAAATAAAACATAAGGTACAGTAGTTTTGTGTTGACCCCTCAATATGTGTTTTTATCATATGGAACTGCTTGTATTCCGTATAATATACCCATTACGTATTTCCTTATATTAACCATGTGTAATACAAGGCGACCATGCACATGCTTTATACACGTGCTGTTGTCTGTCGGAGGTATCGTTCTGGTTTGATTTGTTGGGTTTAATTGCAAGTTTCTTGTCGTTTTTGAGCCATGTGATAAAAAGGATCTGACACTCGTCATTTCATACAAAATTTTATTAAACGAGTCCAGGAATTTGTTATTAAGCTCGCCTCTATACAAAATTTTATTAAACGAGTCCAGGAATTTGTTATTAAACTCCCCAGAGGCTCGCTTAATAACAAATTCCTGAACTCGTTTAATAAAATTTTGTATGAAATGACAACGAGTGTCAGATCCTCTATGTATTGGATTGAGTCTGAGTGATCCACTACGCACTAATGCATGTACACCTTGTATCGAGGAAATGTTGTCTATATATAGCGCTAGTTCTAAAGTATATTATTACAGGAATATGATTAGGAGTCGTACATTGTAGTAAACATTAGAAAACAACCCTTGCTGCATTTATGTATACACAGAAAGCTACCTTCATTTTGGTTTTCTGTAAAATTGTACCATTAAATTCAAAGTTCTATCTTGGCCTTAAATGCTCGTTAAAGTGAGTCTTGCATCGATATTGGCTATTTTTGTTGTTTTTATTTAAAAAAGGTAAAATTTATATTTAACCCTTAACCCGCTAAGCATGACTATAATAGCATTTGCATACATTGTAAACCCAGATCAGCCTGCAAGTAACTCGAAGGCTGATCATTGTTTACAATATCTGGCTGCTGGTCAGTCATTTCCCCCAAAACACCCCTTTGTCACATAAATGGAGTGGTCTTAATTCAAAGAAAGAACAGTCCATTATATATATGTAGCGGGTTAAGGGTTAACATGAGAACTTACTGTAGGTTTTAATCTAGAGGAGTGTTTCTGCTAGAGCACAAATGCAAAGAAAGGGCATGAATTGAACTAAAACAAAATTGACAAAGTGTAAATGATGTGGAAACATGTAACATAGTTTGGTCAGTAGACTGACGAACCACCGCCCGCATCTGTCCTCGCCTACATATTATAGAGTGGATTCATCTCTCGTTTATTAAACTAGCACAATTACAAGGTCCTCATGGTAAATACACATTATTGTGTCATATATTTGTGTTGTTAGAGCATGTTTGTTTGTCAAGCTGATTGAAGTATCACTATAGCTACATGTTGTAAGAACATGTTCTGAGGATATGTGTTCCATCACAGCTGATTGCAGTATGTCTACGTGTTGTAAAAACATGTTACGAGGATTTATGTTCCATCACAGCTGATTGAAGTATGTCTACATGTTGTAAAAACATGTTCCGAGGATACATGTTCCATCACAGCTGATTGCAGTATGTCTATGTGTTGTAAGAACATGTTACGAGGATATGTGTTCCATCACAGCTGATTGAAGTATTTGCACCACTCTTTTAAAAAGTCAAGCGCGATCTAAATCATTTACATTGTCATTTTCGTCTTAAATCATTTGGAGAGCTGTTTTAATTCATATACAGAGTGGTATAAATCAGTTAATTTAAACTTCTGCTCTCCAATAATTTAATTTTAATATGTCATTTAGACGACTGCAAATCTAAAACACTTGATTTTGAAGATAGGTTTAAATAATTTAAAAAGATGTCAAAATTAGTAACACCTCTTCAAATTATTTAAACCGCCCTTTAAATCATTTATGTAAATTTCCTAACAAAAGTTGATTGTATGATATTTTTTTTATCTATTACGTTAGAGACCTCAATTTGAAACATGTTCATCTCAAATCTTTACAGATAAAAAGCATGCAGTTACTGTTTATACACAGGACATTTTCCTCTCTCTTTTTTCAATGACGTAAAACAGGATCGCAGTGGTGAAATGTTGAAATTGGGTTTAATTGCGTTAACTCACTTTTTAAGGGGAAATAACAAGTCGTATTGAGTTGCTTCACACGCGTAGGGAGCGTGATATTCAGCGTGCCAAGCAGATATTAGAGTTACAGCAATGGGGTCTTGCCCAGACTGTAGACGAGGAGCCTCCTTCTGAACCTCCTCAATCCTCACAACCTGCTGGTAACCCCACACTGTGGTCAGGGCTGGTATAAGGGATATTTCTTCCATTCTAACGTGTAGCAAGGGAGAGTTCTTCACGTTTGAGATTTTGTTTGTCAGTTTTGAAGACTGTAATTTAAATGTTTGATATGCACACTTTTCTTAGCAGTCATGGCTGTTAAAGTGGAGAGTTCTTTGTTTGTTGTTAATGATTCTACGATTGGCACAAGGGACAGTTCTTCATTTTTAGATACACTTTTATATATGTGATGGTGGCAGTGGCTTATAGTATACCAGATTGTGATTTAAAAAATGTAACAGTACATCATGTGTGTCTTTTGTATGCATGTTTGTATCAGCTTAATATACTTAAGTATTAAATCTCCTACTCAGCTCTTCCTCTTCATTGCACAAATAGATGTTTTTGGGCTGTTACGTTTGTGTCTGCACTGTCATAGATGCGGGATAAGGATAGGCCTGGACACCTGCTAGGCCATGTCCAGAGTAGACCTGGACACCTGCTAGGCCATGTCCAGAGTAGACCTGGACACCTGCTAGGCCATGTCCAGAGTAGACCTGGACACCTGCTAGGCCATGTCCAGAGTAGACCTGGACACCTGCTAGGCCATGTCCAGAGTAGACCTGGACACCTGCTAGGCCATGTCCAGAGACCTGGACACCTGCTAGGCCATGTCCAGAGTAGACCTGGACACCTGCTAGGCCATGTCCAGAGTAGACCTGGACACCTGCTAGGCCATGTCCAGAGTAGACCTGGACACCTGCTAGGCCATGTCCAGAGGTTTGGTACAGAGAGACTATACCTACTGGTGTATGTCTGAGATAGGGACATTCATCCTGAGGACATTACGTGGCTCAGTGCAAAACTATTGTATCTTCTCCTTTATTTATATAGAGTTACAGTAGTTCCGCATTTACCTCTCGTAATGTAGATATGTGGAAAGAGCCACAACTCTCTGTTGATTTCTTTTCTCATCAATAATGATAGCGGTTTGATACCCTTTCTAACACTTGGGAAGCGTATTATAAGAATCTTTCATGGGTATCCGGTGACGATAGGGATAAGTGTTTTAATCAGAACCTCGGCAGAGCCTCGGTTCCGATAAAACCACTTATAGCTCGGGTTGGAATTCCCTATCTGAACCGAATACCCATGATAGATTCTTTTTCTTGCATATCAGAGACGTTTTGTTTGTCGACGCCGCCAGCTGCTAACATTTTGCATGTTTTTCATTTTCCTGCATACCGGATGTTGGTGCACGCGTGACTTTTATCTTTACCCATAAAGATTATAAGAAACTATCATGTGTATCCGGTGCCGAGGTTCTGATTAAAACACTTATACCGAGGGTTGGAATTCCCGATCTAAACCGAATACACATGATAGATTCTTTTTCTTGCATATCAGAGACATGTTGTGCTTCGACGACGCCAGCTACTACTGTTTTGCATGTTTTCCTGCATATCTGATGTTGGTACGCACGTGAATTGTATCTCGACCCTAGGGTGAAATGGAAATATCTAGCCCCGGTAAAATGACGGATATCCTTGTCCGGTATGCAAAAAAGACTTTCCATCCCCCATGTTAAACGGGGATAGCCTTATCCGGTATGCAAGAAATACTATTTCATATTTATAAAAAACTCCAAAAAGCACATGTACAAAAACAATTGTGTCCACTCATGAAGAAACATGTAAATGTCATTAGCCCTGCAGGATGGGCGGACATTTCTGGAATTGTTATTCTATTATAACTTCGTGCACATTGCTTTACCTAACTCTGTCTTAATTTCTACAGCAACCTATTTTGCACGGTTTGGTAGGTCACTTGCATGGATTTATTTGTTTTACATTGAAATGTTTGACTTTATTGGAGACAGGTTTGCTTATAGTGTGACAGCTGTATAGAGCCTGTGTGAGATGTAATCATAAATAAGAAACTCGTACAGTTTGAGGTGCTTGTTTCAGTCAAAGGATTTTTGGGAGTTCTAACAATTTTACTATTACAAAATAAATGATATACCCTAGTGAAACAGACAGTTTTAGTGGTAAATAGAAAATACCTTACTTTTTAAAATCAGTTTAGAAATAAAAAATGTACATGGAAATGCAAAAGTTGTTTTTGATAGGGCATTTTCAATGCAAAATTCTGATGCATTAAAAAATATCTTCTTTTTTTTTAGAAATTTTACTCACCCAAAACATTTTTAATGTGTTGGAACAAACATAAATTAAGATATCTCAAAATGAGGTTATTTTGAGATTTCTTAATTTCAGTTCCAACAATATATAATTTTGTGTAAATATGGTCAAAATTGCTCATGTAAATGCTGAAAAACCTTTGACTAAAACAAGCCTTCTGAAAATGTTTATTATGGTTTGTCTGTTAAAACCAGAAATGTACATGTAATCCATGCATGTCTAGTATATAGAATCTACAAAGCATACACGAAGTGTACACTTGATTGTAAATATAAAAAAAATGAAGAAAACTGGTAAAATCCTTGTTAACTTAGTGATTATCGTATAATAAATTTTACAAAAAATACGTAATACTGTCACTTAGTCTTGTCTGTTTATGATATTTGAGATAGCTTTATAAGAATCTCGGACATGTAGTGAAAAGGCATGGTACATGTACATGTAGTTCTTAGGAGAAAAACACTAGTTTATTTGCTTTTCTTCTTGTTTTAAAGTTAATGCATGCATGTTTTAATCCTTTACAGTGTTATTGCTGAAATGTTGATGTTTTTATGCTCCCCGAAGGGCGAGCATATAGTTGCTGCTTTGTCTGTCCGTCCATGTGTCTATGTCTCCGTCACATTTGTTTGTCCGGAGCATATCTTCAAAACTACTAATGGGACTGAAATGAAACTTCACACAATGATAGAGGGCAATGAGAGAAAGTGCAGAGTGCAAGAAACATAACTCGGTCGTGATTCAAATTAGAGTTATTATACCCCCGCTTTCACAAAGTGAAGTGGAGGCTATATAGGAATCACGTTGTCCGTAATGTCCCGACACGTCGCGTAAAACATTTTTTACTACTTGCATATCTCGAGCACTTTTGAATGGATGGTTCCCAAACTTCATATACTCATAACACCTGATGACCATATGTCCCTCTACATCACCCATCATTGATTGCCTAATTTATTACAGAATTATGGCCCTTTTTTTACTTAGAATTTTCCACTCTAATATTGTAAAATGAACTGTTAACACATTTTTTATCATATTTTTTTTAAATTGATTTTTCGCATGTTCACATAACAACTGATGACCTTATGTCCCTATACATCACCCATCATTGACTGCCTAATTTATTACAGAGTTATGGCCCTTTTTTTACTTACATTTTCGAATTTATTGTTCCCAAACTTCATGCCAAACTTCATGTACACATAACAACAGATGACCTTATGTCCCTCTACATCACACATTACTTACTTACTTAATCCTCTTCGTCCCTGATGGGACATAAGACATCACACATTGTCGGTGCCTAATTTATTACAGAATTATGGCCCTTTGTTTGACTTAGAATTTTTCACTCTATAATGAACTTTATGTGGCTTTCACTTAAAAAGTTTTCATAGAGGTTTATTACACTTGACATACAGTTCAAACGTGATGATATGATGTGTCTCTGCATTAACGTTTTTTTAATTCTGACTGTTTTTCTATAGAATTATGGACCTTTTTTCTTTTTGGAATTTTGTTCACATTAAAAAATTAACAGATATTTTAGACATTCTTCTAGATTTTGCCCATCCTCATCGACAATAGTAAAAAAGCGGGGGGTATTCATCATGTGCACCTACAGTGATAGTTCTAGTTGCCCTTTGTAATTTTATACTTATGTTTTTTATCTGGAACTACTAATGGAACTGCAAATTAAAAAGTGCTGGGTGATACAAGGCCATATCATAAGTTGTGGATACATTTCGGGGAGCATCCATTGGTTCTACCGATTGTCTTGTGTGTTTTTTATAATACTGAATTATTTACACATTTTTGAAGTCGCTCACTGTCCTTAAGAGTCGTTCACTTACGTACAGTTTATCAGTTCTCCAACAAACAATGATTCTGGCGCATTATCGGTATTAATTTTCCTATGTACACCGGTAGCTGAGAAATAAATGAACTTCACTATCAACAACGCATCTAGATTTATGCAAATAGCTATCCCAATATGTGGTATGCTAAAATTGTATTTGCCTCGTTAATATCTTGTTTTAAAACATAATCTCCCCCACTATGTGATATGTTAAAATTGCATTTGCCTCGCTTAATTAATATCTTGTTTTATAAAGATGAGCACCTTAAATTTGACATTAACAGTCATTAGGCAATATGTTTATGGTCAGTGTAACAACTTACAACTTGTCTACCTCGTCTCTTTCAGCTAAAATCACACCACGTACGGAATATGGAGATGCTACCTTGAATGCCCCGTCTTATGTTCCGGGGCTCGATCTGAGCACAGCTCGCACTGCTGTCGCACCTCAGCAGGCCTACGCCGCAAGACGGGAGCACGGCAACGACACCAGTCACGAGCCATACGTAGAGGACCGGGTGCTGACGCCCAGCAGGTTCCGACACCCGTCGAAGCCATGGAGTGATCCCAGCTCCCCCCGGCGGGAGTTCGGAACACAAACTGGTAAACTGAATGACTCTGCTACTGAGCTGGATGGTGTGTATATTACTAGTGCTTCTATCTTTCACAGGGTCATGACAGGCATACACTTACAATAGACACATTAAATGGGAGTACGTCAGGCTTCTTGTGGGGGTCTAGGTTTCTGACTTAAAATTTACAAATAATTATATGTTCTATTATAAAGGGCCAAAAAATAACGAATGAGCCTAAAATAATTACATATTTTACAAGGAACTTCATTCTTAGGTATCAACCAGGGTTAATTTCAATATTTTAAGCACAATTAGTGTCTATCCTACTTTTTAAACCAATCAGATGGCTCAGAATTTCAAATACTGACTACATCTATTTATGAAGAATTTACTACCAGCACTCTATAAAGACTGTCGACAAACCTATGGTAAACGCTAAGTCTATGAAGAGAGATCTTCACCATTAAGAAACCGTGGAAGGTCGCTATGCTGCATCCCTTTCGGTTTCTTAATGGTGAAGATTTCTGTTCATAGCCTCTTTCCTATACTTTGATCGAACATTATGGTAAATTCAAATGTATACCTGAACAATATGGGGCTAACACTAAATAAATTATTTGTATTTATAGGACATTTTCATCATGAATTGGAACATTTCTAAAATTTTAGAATTTTCTAGAAAAATAACCTGATGTACCTCCTTTAAAATAGATCCCTACATGCAATCAAACACACTAAAACTACATTTATTTTATCTTCGGCTGCCATATTTGCAGATACCATCACATTAGGATGTTTAATATTGATTTTAATATAAAAAAAGCCATGACATTCATTGTTAGCATAAGTATTTTTACCATTTTTATCTGCGCTAAAATACATATATAGGCTGCAGAAGTATCTATAAAAAATGCCAGTTTTTTTTTGCCAAACTCTTCAGCATGCATGGTCTCTTAAGTCATATATAACATTGCAAAATTACTGGCGTATGGAAAAAAGACTAGGTCATAACATTACGAATACATTATTGTTATCAAATTTGAAAAAAAATTAAATTTGTTTTCCCACTTTTTATCCAAATCTTATGTACTGCAGTGTACAGCTAGTGCCATTAAGCCATTAATTCAACAGTTTCTGGCCCGTGTGGTTCCCGGGTGCCCCCGTTTGGTCACGGGGCAAAGAATAGGGCCACTGCAGATCCCTTTGGAGGGTAGGCAGAGGTAGAATCCCCCCAAATTCATGTTCATTTTGTCATTTTTTTGTTCATGTTCATTAAAGGTCTTCATCATGATCCCTGCATTGTTTCAGGTGCTATCTCGCTCGCTTCAAAAGAGCAGTGGCAGAAAAACAATAAACGTGGCTCAAGCATAAATGGAGTTTCTACGATAGAATTTGCAGCAACTTTGCAGTTTAGGGTGAGAAGGTTCTAGGCCCATTTTATCTCGATGTACATGGAAGATGAGCCTGGCATGTTCATGCCTGTTAGGTGCCATATAACCTTTTCATGTGTTGGTGCGCCTTATTCAATTCAACAGTTTCTGCTCTTGACTCATTATGAGTTCATTTGTTCAGGAGTTATTGCCCTTGAATGATAGAAAACAGGAAAATGTTTGGTGTCCGCTCATCAACTTAAGTTGGCTGGTGTTTAGCAAGGTGGATAGCTGCTTATTGCATGCATTAATGAAAAAAATACATGATTTACTAAATAGTGATAAATACTGGAATTTAATAGTAGTTTTTTTCAAATTGCAAATCCAGTTGGATAGCGATCCATTTGGATAGCGCGATGGACTTGATGCCAGAGAACCTCGATTGAACCTCACTGGTGCCTCTGAGTTTCATATTGCTCAAATTTTGCATTCGGCATTGTTATAATAAAATTTTAAGCAGGACATGTTTATAAATGTTCCTTGTATGGTAATCTAGAGTTACAATATATTTCTTATATGGCAGATTCAGTACACTGTATGTCAACATTTCCTTTAAATTAGACTGGTCTGATCTTTCTGTGATGCTATGTTTGTTTTAGTGCCATTGCATGGTAGAGTCATAGTGCTACATTGTTTGTCCTGTAAATGCTGTACCAACCGACTGCTTATTTAATGTTCGGTGTAAATGCTGTACCAACCGACTGCTTATTTAATGTTCGGTGTTAATGAAGGATAAGTAAACAATTGTAATCATAATTATTCCCAATACTGATGAAGAAAAAATGTTCTTCTGTTTTGGGAGCAGGTTCCAGTCAAAGGGTTTTAAGAATTTACATACAAAATTCTGACAATACCTAAAAAAATTATATCTTCGGAACAGCCGTTGCTGCTGCGGCAGCAGAAAATAAAAAAAATCTCGAATAACAAGCTTTAATATTTTGCAGTAAAACCTTTTAGGGTGTGTCATAATTTAGATTTATCCAACACATTAAAACATTTTTGTGTCGCCTGCATAGCATGGCAGACACTTAGGGATCACTTTGTCCATCGTCCGTCGCCATACGACTTATTTTGGCAGAGTTATGCCCCTTTTCATAAAACTTGAACCTGCAATCTAACCAAGCTCAAAACTGTCCATAACGTATAAAAAAGTGTTTGACCTATGTTCATGAAACTTCACACACATTCATCTCACCTGAATGAGTGTTGTTACCCATGACCAATAACTCTTAACTTTCATTTTGGCATAGTTATGCCCCTTTTCATAAAACTTTAACCTGCAACCTAACCAAGCTCATAAGTGACCATAACTTGAAAAGTTTTTGACCTATGATCATGAAACTTCACACACATCTTCATCTTACCTAAATAAATGTCATTACACATATCCAGTTACTGTGATCTTCATTTTTGCAGAGTTATGCTCCTTTTCATAAAACTTTAACCTGCAATTTAACCAGGCTGATAATTTGGCAAAACATTGACCTATGGTCATAACACTTTATACAATTATTCTTTATCAATTATTTAATGCCATTGACATGTCCAGTAACTCTGACTTTCATTTTGGCAGAGTTATGGCCCTTTTCATACAACTTTAACTTGCAACCTAACCTAGCTCATAACTTGGCAAAACATTGACCTGTGGTCATGCAACTGTATACAGTTCCTCCTTTTCAATTATCCTATGCAGAGTTATGCCCCTTTTCATAAACTTTAACAACTGGGGAAAAAAATTGGCTCCATAAATCAAACTTTATAGTTAGATTGTACTTGATAAAATAAGCACATGGCAGGCAACACAATTGTTTTGTGGAACACCCTTCTAGTTTGGATATAAATTAAAAAATATATATATATAATTCTATGATGAAGCAGAATTTTGCATTGAAAATTCCATATCAGAAATCAGTTTCAAATGTGAATTTTTAATTCTGGACCAATTTCGAAAAATAAGATATTTTTTATTTACCACTTGAAATTCCAGTTTCACTTTAATATGACTAATTTCAGTACTACCAGGAGTCAAAAATATGTCTGAAAAGGAAAAAATACTTTGGCAGAAACAAGTGCTTCGAACAATATAAATTGAGAACAGATTGATATGCCTTCATAGGTCATCTATTAATTAAATACTTCCTTTTAGAATGTATAAGTTTAAAATGATTAAACATTTTTAGAGATATTTTGTGCTAGACTTATAAGTAATTATACTTGTACTACATTTTCTGTTCGACTTTAAAGAAGAGCGTATTAATATCGAAATACTTCATGAAGTTGTGTTCTGAAATTGTCTTGTATTTTACTAATGAATTTGTTTTGTGTTTATCTTGTTTGAGGTGTAGCCATTAAAATTCTTAATCGTTTTTTTGCAAAACCTTTAACAACATAGTTGCAAGTGTTCTTACTGAATGAGACAGTGAAATTCTCAATTTTATTATTTTTTTGCAAAGCCATTAACCCTTAACCCGCTACACATATATAATGGCAGATGTATACTGGACTGTTCTTTCTTTGAATTAAGACCATTCCATGTATGTGACAAAGAGTTACTCGCAAACTAATCTGGGTTTACAATGGATGCAAAGGCTATTATAGTCGGGCTTAGCCGGTTAAGGGTAAACAACATAGTTGCAAAACATTCGTTCTCAGTATTTTAAATGGCAGGGAATTCATATTATATAAGATGGGGGTGGAAAACGTTGAATTAGCTGAAAATGTTCAGTTGGCCCCCATGGCCCAGTAATATCTGAAACGTTCCTATGCTACTCTGAGTATTGTCTCACACAGAAATAAAGCAAACTCTGATAAACATGAACAAAAAAAGCTACTATTCAACAACACAACAATATGGATCCTGAACATTATTTGTACACAAATACCTTTTTCTAAATATATTTTGACTATAGGTGTAGAAAACAAACTCTCTTCCTTATCTTTACATGAATCACTTCTTAGTAATTACTTGTATAACACAATTACATGTATAACACAATTACATGTATCACACAATTACGAAAAATGCATTTTGAAAAACACCACATGACTAATATATTTGGGAGCTCGACTTGTAAGTCAGGAAGTGTCAATTCTTACGGATGGCGGGAGGTGCACATTACTGGTTCTACCCAGGAAAAGTGGGTGATCTGCCTCCACCACAAAAAATTTACCATTATATATAACCTTGCATGTGTTGAAAATGACGTAAAACATCATATAAACAAACAAACAAACAATGAATAATGCACGTGATTGGGTCACACATCCTGGTGTCATTGTGTCCAACTATTTCTTCAACTCTGCACGTGCGAATGTCCAGAACCTTCTTATATTTCCTAATAACATTCATTAATAGTTCTTCGTCATTTAATATTTAATATCCATTTGTTTTAGTTTCTTTTCCATTAAAACATTTACTCCCAATTTTAACAATAGTTGATAGAGAAGACAGGCTCATTTTCTTCTTTACTTAATTGCTATACTTCAGTTACTATTTTGGTTTGGTTTATTCCTGGTTATGGCTTGATTTTGTTTATTATTATCCCCCGTAAAACAAAGTGTTTGTGGGTATACAAACAAGACTCATTTTAATTAAATTTTGTTTCCATCTAGCATAACTTAAATACCGATGAAGATTAGTGTTATAAACATTGCCTCGTGTACAACCTTATATCATACCTTAGTAAAGGTATTTTTTGAAGTTAGCGGGTTTTTTTAGTTCTTTTAACCATCCAGTCAGAAATAAGGAAAATATGGGGGATATTGATTAATGTGTTTTCTTATTCAGATAAAGGGACATACGACAATTTTGAAGTATTTATCAAGCGTTTAATTAAGCACCTTGATCCGGTATCAGTACCATCATTTGTACTGCTATTTTTATTACGCTATATAAAATAATATCTGTCTTTACTGTAAAAAAATTGCACAAAAAAAAATTGCTTCATAGCTTGCCTTTTCGCATATAATTTAATACATAAAATTTGAAGCTTTCAGTTTTGTTTATTATTCTACCTGAACTTTATAGATATTATTGGTGCAACATAATCAACAAGTATTATGCAAAAACATTATGCAAAAACAGTTTGCTTTGGCCAGAGTTTTTAATTTTTCGGTTATCAAACCCTCCGACCCTAAGTTTTACAAAAATGAAGAAAGAAAAAAATATTTTTAAAAAACGTTCAAAAAAAATGTCGTTATTAATTATTTGGTCACCCATTTCAAACAATGAAATTATAATGTTTAAAAATTAACGTAAAATCAGAAGATCATGTTATATAAATTTGTTCGGGTTCATTTTATGTTTTACAATGTGACTAGCACCATTACAAGATACACACTTATAAAGGTTCAGATTTTTTGATTTTTTTCCCCCTCCTCATTTGGAACGTTTTCCACAATCTGAGAACCAAAAAAAAACAATCTTTGAACTGTTCAAATAATTGTTAATAAAATATTTAATATATGCAAGTTATGAAGAAAAGTTTAAAAGTTAAAAAAAAAAATCAAGATTGTTGTGTGTCCGTTTAATGTGTCAGTAAATCACGGCTACAAATAAGGTTTTTAATTCGAAAACTGTTTCATATTTGAATTGTCTGATTTGGTGTTCTCTCCATCTTTGTATTACTAAATATGTTTCATTTGACAGTCATATTCTATCTCAAGACTTGATCAACAATATACGCCTTATTATGATAGCAGTATAAATGTGTTGTAGCCGACTTCTGTCAAAATAGAGCCATAGTTAGAAGTAGCATTTTAGGAATGAATTGTTTGTAAATATTTAAAAAAAAAAAAAATCAACAAATTTTGGAAATTAAGACTTTAAAGTAACCTGTTATGTAGCCACATTTAATAAAAATATGTTCAGATGACCAAGCTTACTTAACATTGTCGTCTGTCTTTATTTTAGTTTTTCTTTTATTTGAATATCAGAAGACGTTTCTGTTGATGTAGCTCAAACAATGGATACAAATTTTAAAGAATGCATTTTCCATGATAAATACATTTTATTAGTGCTGCTTATTGTAATAAATTTAGTACCAGTTATGTTCATTTTTATTAAATGATTGAATTATTTTGCCATGGTGACTATGTTCTGTTGTCATTGCAGGTCAGGAATTAGCGCACATATTGAATCAGAGTCTGGCGAGGGATGATAGTGATGTACATATTGAGTATAGGATGGAGAGGGGAAAGAAAGTCCGAGTCATCAGTGCCCCAAAGGAGGCGACCGAGAGACGTCGTAAGGCGCGCGAGTCTCCAGTCCGGAGAGATAGAGAATCTCCCCACCCGCCTTCTTATCGAGAGCAACCTAGCCCCCATCAACACCACCATGATGTGAGAAAACAGAGGGAGTTGGAAGAAAAGCAGAGAAAGAAGAAACTAGAAACACAGAGGAGAAAGGGGCCTGTTAAGGCAGGAAGTAGACCCATGTGGGGCTACAAAAATGCAGACAATAAACTGGCAGCTAAACAATCCGAAAGAGATCCTTTTTATGAACAGAAAAAACGAGAGGGTGATATTAGACGTTTAAAGCGAGAACAACAACTTTTAGCTATGGTGCAGGCCAACAAGGATATTATACCAGATTATTATGTACCTCCTCCAAAGTCTAGGTCACATTCGAGAGATCGTTCTCCATTTTCAGATGTTGCAGGTGCAAGTCCTCGGGAAGTGAAAGTAGGTCTACGGTCAAAGTCTCACTCTCCACACAGACATAGCCAGGGAGGTCACACGGATTATCTCAGTGTTGAAAATGAAAGAAATTCAACAAGAAAGCAGCAACAGAACAGATCTCAACTGAAAAATAGAGCAGAATCTCCACAAGAACCGAGCAGAACGGTAGAGCGAGAAAGTCGGAGTAGAGTTAAATCTCCGCCAGTTCCTGCCATAAGACACAGAAATGACACAAATCAAAGTAACATAAATGACCCCAATAAGGGACCTAGGAAGGGAGGAGGGAAGTATAAGGATGCAGATCCGCTTGACATTCCTCTTCAGAATGGTGAATTTGTGCCGTTTACTCGGACAATAGACGTGCTTGACCCCCTGAAGGCCGTGGAGCCGCTCCCTCTGTCAAGGGAAGCTACACGCATCGCTAATGCTAGAAAGATGTACTTTGAAAGTCTAAATCCAGAAAAGTTTGGAAACAGGCAGAATGTGTATCAGGATAAACAACGAGTACCAAGAGGTCCGGAGGACTTAAAGGTATAGTGGTTATTCGTCGATGATATAATGTAAAACTGGGTATTATCTTGTAGTTATAACCAACATCTAAACTGGGTTAGTTACCATCAGAAGTTAGTTATATCTAATGGTTAATTGACATCAAAGTGTGTATTACTAGTATCTAATGATTAATAATAAGCAGAAGTTAGTTATATCTAATGCTTAATTGACATCAAAGGTGGGTATTATCTAATGATTAATAACAATCAGAAGTTAGTTATAGCTAATGGTTAATTGACATCAAAGGTGGGTATTAATTATCTAATGATTAATAACAATCAGAAGTTAGTATCTGATGGTTAATTGACATCAAAAGTGGGTTTTATCTAATGATTAATAACAATGAAAAGTTATTTATATCTATGGTTAAAGTCTCTATCCCGCCGGGCAATGTTTACCGTTTCTAAAACTACCAACGACAAGTTACGTATATAACTTGCATATTTTGAAAATCCAACTCTGTGGACACAGTATAAACGGCTTTAACCAGCCAAGCCAAAACATTTTACGCATAGTGCGCATATATTCTATCTCAGGTATTTGAAGTACCTGTGAATAAACCTATACTTTTAATTGGCACATATGCATTATATGACCTGAACACCTTGATAGGGTTTGGATAAACAATTTTGTTTTTAGATGAACATTATTTGGCAGGTTAGTGCCTGTCATTGACATTGTCATTAAAAGTTGGACTATGGTATTATATATTAATGATTAAATGAATTGAACAGAACAAAAGGTAACTCAATATTAAGAACACTAATAATCTGCCTTGAGGCCCTCTACAAGTTCATGAACTGTGCAGAGTAAACACAGCGTGTCTAAATGGAATACAGCTGAGCATGCCTGAATGGGATACAACTGAGTCTATTGTGTTTACAGAATCCCTTGATGAACCCTGGTCTGGTGATGGAACACCCAACAAGCCGACAGGATCAGATTCTCATGCAGTTGTCCACACTTAAACAGGTGCGTCTCATTCACTAAGATATGCAATAAAACTCCCACACTACCGTATGAACTTTGGCCAAATTAGTTCATACAACAGGATAGCATTTTTTTGTTATGAGTGCAAAATAGTGAATACTTGGTTAATGTTGAGGTCGCTTGTGGAGTGCTTGACTTAGCGGGCTCAAATTAGTAATCACTTTTGTGTTAGTGCGTCCATGTGTGTATTCGTCAATGCATGCATCCAGATTCCGTTCAAGGTGCAAGTTCTGTTTATCTTGACTTATAAGCAAACTGCATCAGTATGTTGCTCTTATCAACCTCATATTGGTAACCAATTTTTAGCTCTTCTGGCCAAAGGCCAGCAGAGCTTATGGGATGACAAGTTGTCCATCCGTCCGTCCGTCCGTCCGTTAACTTTTGCCTTGTGAACACTCTAGCACTTTCATTATTAACCAGATCTTCACCAAACTTTGTGACACTCACTCCTTTTATACCCTTTGAGATTTCAAGTTCTTGTATGGTGTTTTTATGCCCCCATCACTGAATGGTGAGGGGGCATATAGCGTTAGCCATGTCCGTCCGTCCTTCCTTCTGTCCAGAAAAGTTTGTGTGTCTATCTCCTCCCACACTTTTCAACCTATTGCTTCGAAACTTTACAGGAAGCTTGCCTATGACGTCAAGATATGCATGTCTTTTCACTGTCAAAATTGACCCAGTATTACCTGAGTTATGGCCCCTTTTTCGTCAAATTTTACGTGAAAATATCTTGTGTGTCTATTTCCTCCAACATTTTTCAACCGATTCCTTCGAAACTTTACAGGATGCTTACCTATGATGTCAAAATATGCATATCATTTCAGCGTCAAAATCGACCCAGTATTACCGGAGTTATGGCCTCTTTCGTAAAATTTTACGTGTAAATATCTTGCATGTCTATCTCCTCCCTCACCTTTTTGCCAATTGCTTCGAAAATTTAGAGGATACTTACCTATGATGTCAAGACGTGCATATCATTTTGGCATTCAAAAAGCGACCCAGTATTACCCTTTTTTCATCAAATTTTACGTTTTACACTGGTAGTTTTCAGTGGGGGCATTTGTGTCCCATGGATACATTTCTGGTTCTTAGTCAGGATGTGTAGATAGGTGCACAATAATGTCACTGATTTTGACTTCACCCACTGGGGCCCCCTAGCGGGTAATCGGGTCAAAATCCACAAAAAATGCATATCTTGTCCAAATGTGAATGGTTATGATTCAGATATGGTATGGCCATTGATGGACTCGAGGCACAACATATATAAAACGGGTTGTGACTTCCTGCATAAAGTGGTCCCTCTACAGGGGAACTTACTGTAATTTACTATTACATAGTTTCTGCCATGTGAAGCTAACTTCTTCTGTACCCTTATATATGGTATTTTGGCTCCATCCATTGGGACCCCCTATAGTGGGGAAATCCAGCAAAATAACACACACAAAAAAGTTCTAATTTGGTATGGTCATTTATGGAGTATATAAAACGGGTTTCACCTCCTGCAAAAAGTACCCCTCGACTGACGTACTACTTGGGGAACTTGCAGTTATTTATTATTGCGAAGTTTCCGTCTTTTGGTGCTCTCTCTATACTCAGAGAGATTTCAAGTTCATGTGTGGTGTGTTTCTTAGTTAAAGATGTTAGATGCACAACAAGTTTTCTTTTTGGCTCAATCCCCTGGGGCTACCTAAGGGGTAATCAAGTAAAAACAAATGCATATCTTGTCCAAATTTGAATGCATTTAATTCTAATTTACTATGGTCATTTAGGGTCTCGAGGTACAACCTATTAAAATGGGATTTGACCTTCTGTTTAAAGAGGCCCCTCTACAGGGATACAACTTGGGGAGCTGAAGTTGCAGTAATTTACTATTTCAGAGTTTTGGCTCTACATGGGTACAACTTGGGGAACTTGCAGTAAGTGATTTGTTCCACTGCATTTTGCACAGTGCAGGGCAAAAGGTTTTGTCAAATTTGCCACAACAACTAATTTACCCCCACCCCCAACCACAGACTACATAAAGCCAGTAGAGCTATACAGGCCCTCTTGGAAATCTTGTTTCATTGGCTGTCCTGCTTTCTCCGAAATTTATGTTACATTCAGTTCACTTCCGATAACATCGGCCCAAGTTAAAGATGAAATTTGTCCTAAATCAACAAATCCGTTGTTGATATGTTTTTAATTATTAAATATCATTATAAATACGATGTTTACTATGCTATTGATGTATGTTTAGTGAAAATATGTTTTTAAAGATAAAAACCGAAAAGACGAACAGGCGTAGCTAAAAAATTGAAAAAAATCAAAGGGGGAAAACTCTTCCTCGTAAAACCGGACATGACGTCATTGGGAACAAAAAGAAACCATTTGTACATAGGGAAAGCACGCAAAAACAGTATAGTGTGTGTAAATGTCGGAATTAAGCGACTATGATGCTGAGTCAGATGAAATGTCCATGATAAGACGGTTGCACAATGTGCAAATTTACGATTTTGAGCCAGAATTCGATTCGTGTCTGAGGATGAAAATACCTCGGATTAATCAACCGATGAGGAAGTTGAACGCGGTGCAGGTGCAAATGAAGAGCTTGGTCGTGTTGGCATTGTTTTCATCGAAATTCTGACTGTAAGTCACCAGCAACGCTGCAATATCTCGGTACATTTACACTAAGCGCGAAATGTGATATATTCCGAACGAATGGACATGGTCTAATAATTGTACATTAATACGAGCGTCAGATTATAAGGACTTTATTTTTGCCGAAAGTAGACATTGAAAAAATATATTTAGAGTCTAGTAAGTATAATTGATAAATAAATAAATAAATGAAACAGCGTCTAATTTCTACAGTATTCTATATACCATATGTCCCCGCCGCCTCCAAACACTCTATAGTGGTGTATGAGATTCGGATGTACAGTATGACACGCTCTTCACGTGCCCCCCAACTAACAATATACCACACACCGACTAATCAACTATTGCGGTGCCCTATTGAAGTACAGCCTAATCAGGGTACATACGTCGGTATATGACAAATCAAGCACCATTTAGGGAAACGTAGTTTTATGATATGCCTACATTTCCTGTATTTTGCAATGCCGTGAGCGGTGCAATACCGCCGCGGCGAGCCGCGTATTGCACAAGACGGATATATGATGCGTGAGAAACTAGTTCATCGCGCACGAAGATGATCTAAATAATAAAGTCAAATGTATTATGAGCACGACATTATGTATTATGTACATGTAGAGATCGATAAAAAAAGACCTAACAGATCAAATTTTTGATTTAAAATATAAAGTATATATATATGCAGCATTGCTTGTAAAGCACTTAGTTTACTTACTGCATGAGATAAAAGCCGTTATTGTTGTTGTTTTGTCATGCAACATTACCGAACTAATATAATAGCTAGTACATTATCATTTTTCTGCCTTTTTATAGACATCCATGAAACATTTTGTCATTATTTTCAAATCCAGAGACCGATATATAACTCTATATAAATCTATAACACTATTGGAAGAAGAAGGTGTATAATTTAAAACAAAACAAAAAAAAATAAAAATACTACAAAATATATATTCAAACAACGACACAGTGTTTATTTCACCGAATTCATTTACATTTATATGCTAAACCTTTTTAGCAATCTTTTGAAAAAGACAGCTACATTATATTAGCGCCGTTCACGTAAGACACATGCATCTAATTCAACAGCTAAACAATCACGATGTACAGATCTAAGACTATACCGTTCTACAATTTATCATACACATACCCGAGGAATTGCTAAGATAACTGAACAAAAACTTCTATCCTACCTCATTTAATAATTTCTTCCTCAACGCCGGTCGAATCGGCGAATAAAACTTGCTCGGAGACGGCGGGGTTAGGCACTTCTCATTTTTGTAAGAAAATATTGTTGGTATCACTGTTGTTTTTAATCTGCATGAAAATGAAACCAAAGGATGGACTTCCCACGAATCCAACTCAAAGTGTTTACTACAAACTCGCGCGTCTTTCGAAGATTCCCATTTTTTTGACGCGGGCGATTTTCGTCGACAGCGGTCCACCCACACTTCAAATCTTAATCTATCATTAACCTGATTAGGAAAACGAAAGAAACTAATGTTAATAGATTGTCCTTTTTTATGCACACTTTGACACCCAGCTACAGCACACGGCATTTTTAACACGTACCATAAAACTTAATCCTACATAGACACTACTATACAACTCAATGCGACACGGCTAATCGTTTGGTACCAATGACGTCACAGGATCACGTGACACTTACCTGTCTTCAGAAAGGGCGAAACGCGAAGCGTGTGCGCTATGAATTAAAATTGGCTACTGTGAGAAAACGGGACACCAATAAGTGTAATATTTGAACAGATTGTATATTATATACATATATTTCAGAATATATGCTCAAAAGACACGCTATATTTCACCTTTAAGGAACACATTCTGTTTATGTCAACTTGAAAGTATGGCCATCTATTTCCTGATTCTACATTTATTTGTTGCAGAGTCTAATGCAGAGGCAGAGAGAATTAGAGACGTTTTCACCCACAGATCTGGAGAGACAAGACACACTGGTGCATTAAAGAGTTATGAAATTAGGGAAGTTTTCATCAACAGATCTGGAGAGACAGAAAATGCTGGTGCATTGATGAATTATGGAATAAGAGAAGTTTTCACCTACTGATCTGGAGAGACAAGTGGTGCATTGATGAGATTTGTGTTATATTTTGTTGGTTCATATGTTGACAGCTTTAAGACATTCTGATAATGCTGTCATATGTTCACACAGACATATGAGGCAGTTATCATTGTATCATAGGCAGATATTTATTATTAATTTATATAAGGGCTGTTCCATTAAATCATACCCGGGACCCCAGGAAGACAGTTTAATTAACATCTATGGATGAACCCTATTTCAGAAATTTGGTTCTTTAAACTAAATTTTGCATCTACATGTATGCATGGGTGTTCAATTTCAAAAGTGCCTTCCTGGGGTCCCGCGTATGTTTCAGTGGAATAACCCTAATGTCGTTTCTATAAAAGTTAACTATTTTCCAGCTTCCAGTCTGACATGTTAAGAGTTGTATGTAAAATCCCACACAGTCAAAAAACAAGCGGCTACAAAAAAATAACCCATTTCAATGCTTTTTCTTGTCAATTTAATCAAGTCATTTTATGCTCCCGAAAGGGCGAGCATATAGTTGCCGCTTTGTCCGTCCGCCCATGCATCCCGTGTCCGTGTGTCCATCACACTTTCGAGTTATTTTTCTTTGTATTTTATACTTAGAATTTTTGTCCGGAGCATATCTTCAAAACTACTGATGGGACTGCAATAAAATTTCACACAATGATAGAGACTCAGCAATGAGAGAAAGTACAGAGTGCAAGAACCGTAACTCTGTCATCATTCAAATTAGAGTTATTGCCCTTGTAATTTTATACTTGGAGCATAAACTACTAATGGAACTGCAAATTGAAAACTGCTGGGTGATACAAGGCCATATGATAAGTTGCTGATACATTGCGGGGAGCATTCATCGGTTCTACCGATTTTCTTGTTTATTTTTTCATGCCTAGCTATCAAGTTGATATAAAAAGGCGCATTTTTGGTATATGGTATTCTTCCAACACCATTGTTTGACTTGGGTCATGCACACACAATTATATGGACGATTTAGTGCATACACGTCTATGAATGGCAAGACGAATTTTGATATGCGCCGTTCTCTGACGTACACACGCGTTTGGCTTTTTTATGTGTGGACATAAACAGTCAATTCAGACTGAAACACTGAATTTTATAAATGTACAACTTACCTAAAGTGAAGAATGATCATTTGTTATCATTTCACATTAAAATTTTAATCCAAAAAATATTTTGATAAGAAATACATTAGTTTAAATCTAGGTACTATGCATTGTTTGAACAGCAAAACATAGGTGTCTTGCGCAGTGATGTCATCATACAAGAAACGTTTACACGCGGCCATGTTACATGCACATATATTGTGAAATATATATGTTTATTAATGTAAATATATCTAACTTTGCCATAAATGTGATATTCAATTAAGGATTACTATAAACTCCACCCTCCCCCTTATAAACTCCACCCCCCCCCCCTCCCCCCCCACCTGCAAAGTGGGGGAGGTATACTGGAATCTACCTTGTCCGTCCGTCCGTCTGTCCGTAGACGCAATTATTGTCTGGGCTATTTCTCAGGAACTCCTTCTTAGAATTTCGCGAAACTTACTAGGAAGTATCAATATCGAGTGGACATGTGCATACTATCATGACATTCTGGTTGATAATTTTCCACTGAGTTATGGCCCTTCGTAATTCTAATATATCATATATATGTCTAGATGCAATTCTTGTCCGGGCTGTTTCTCAATAAGTCCTTCTTAGAATTTCGCGAAACTTGCTAAGAAGTATCAATATCGAGTGGACATATGCATACTTTCATGACATTCCGGTTCGATAATTTTCGACTGAGTTATGGCCCTTTGTATGTCTTATATATATATATATATAATACAAAAATCTTGTCCGGGCTTTTTCTCTAAAACTCCTTGTTAAAATTTAGCAAAACTTGCTAGGAAGTATCAGTATCAAGTGGAGATGTGTATATTGTCATGACGTTCCAGTTCAATAATTTTCCACTGAGTTATGGCCCTTTGAATTTTTAATGCATTTCAAACTTGGTAGTCAAATAGAAAATTCTTGTTCGGGCTATTTCTCTAAAACCTCATGTTATAATTTAGTGAAACTTGCAACAAAGCATCAATATCAGGTGGAGAAGCGCATGTTGTGGTGACGTTCCGGTTCGATTTTCCACTCAGTTATGGCCGTTTGTATTTTTAATGCATTTCATACTTATTTGGTAGTCAAATAGAAAATTCTTGTCTGGGCTTGTTCTCTATAATATATATCTATATATCTTATAGGAACAAACTCTTGTATGTTTATCCATCCCCAACAAGTTGCCAGCGGGGGGTATTTGTCCACCTCCGGCGACAGTTCTAGTTATTTATTGATTAGGTAAGAGCGTTTATTTAGAGGTTTGTTGTGGTTTATTTGAGATATTAGTTTTTAAACGAGTACGGCGTGGGGGCTGAAATTGTCCATGCGTTTTTTGATCAAACGCAATGAGACATCATGGGGTGCATCTATAAACATCCGAATATAAAAAAGCACCCCAGTTTAGAACAATTGAATTGAATGTTGTTTAACGGCTCATCAACACAGTATAGGTTATTTAGAGCCGCCCCAGAGAGAGGGGAAGGATACATAGGAATCCGGGAACCTGCCCTACTCTTATTATCGAATAGATTCCTATGGTTCTTTAACGTGCTCGGAGGATAGACCAATACACGGGACCGCCCGGTTTACGTCCCCATCCGACGGACAAGGCTAAGGGAAAGTGTCTTGCCCAAGAACACACCAACGGAACTCAGTGGCACCACAGAGGATTGAACCTGGGGCCTCCGGTTACAAATCCGCCGCGCTACCGACTGCCGCGGACGATAGTATATATTAAACCAGTACAACATGAATATAACACACAAATACAGTAACCAAATTTGGATCTTAGACTCTTAATTTATGGAGTATCTCAGTTGCCCAGATCGAAAACAGAAAATATGTTACAGAATTAATTGAAATATGGTGTAGGTAATGTTATATTATATACTTATATCCTCGCAAAATATGGTTAAAGTTAATATAGAAATGGACTCAGTTTGCCTTTAAACCATAGGCAAATAACCAGAAATATGCTGAAGAATATTTGTATTTTGTATATCTGCATATTTAAATAACTAAAATTGTTGATGTATATAGATTTTTTGGAGTTCATAATGTTATGATACTGTTTATCTTGTATGATGTATATATATGACATTGTGATATTTATTGCAGCAGACAATAGTTAAAAACTACTCCCAAATTACAAATTACTATGTAATTATAATAATTGATTGTACCGTAGGTTTCATTGTCCACTACTGAGACCCGTTTCACTAAACATCTTATGATAAATTTCATTGTAAGTCAAATTCTTAAAGTATAGCTATCCCACCAACAACAGCCAAATTTTACAACATATGTACACCGTTTCTAAACATACTGAAGATGAGGTATATATATATATATATATATATATATATATATATATATATATAAAATATATTTTGAGATTCCAAACTCTATAGACGCAATATAAACAGCTTTAAACAGCCAGGAAAAACACCCGAACTGGAGCATCCAACAAATAGTTAACTCGTAATTCATTTTACATATTTAATCATGGATATTTTAAGAACCGCTGAATAAATCTTTACTTTAAATCAGCACATATACATTATTATATGACCTGAACATCTGGATATAGTTTTGGTAAACGGTTTTGTTGTGTAATTTTGGCGTGTTAGTTTCTTTAAATTCTTTTTTGTTTTTCAAAATAAAGAAATAAAAAAAATGTTTAGATTTTCTAATTGTTGCTGTGTCGACACAAACATTTTGTTACTTAACAGAAATAATAGGGGTTGGTGCTTAATTTGGTGCTTAATGATCAACATTATCATAAGAAGTTTAGTGAAATGGGCCTCTGGTACCTAAAAAATGTAGTTGAATGTTGGTATATATCTGTTAGATGAGAATGTTCCAATGATAGTGACATTCACATACCTGTTATTGCTTTACAAAATGTCCCTAGGTTTCTGCTAGGCAAGAAAGAATAATAAATTATAATACTTGTATTACTATAAAATGTTAATTGTTTTATTTCAATCCAGGTTTGTTCATTTAAAAATAAAGAAAGCATCTACAACTGCCATTTTTGACATGTGTATGATGTGTATATAGGCTAGAGCATGTGTAATATGATGTGCACATCTTCCAGAAAAATATGCTTGAGTGTCCATATTTACCTGTCCGTATTTTCACATATGAACTTAAGCATGTCCGTGTTAACTCGGTGTCGCACTAGATCACTTCAAATGAATTCCATTAAATTACTACAGTGAAGCCGAGAAGTTCCATCCAAATGAAAACGAGCGACCCACAACGTTTCCTTTTGTTTTATCTCTGGCATTATATCCTGTTTCCATGATGAATGAATGAATATTTTATTATTTGAGTTTAACTATAAAATAATTATACATTACACATCATGTTAGGTTATATTGGGATAGCCACCTCAGAAGGAGGTGGGATGAAGGATGAAGTTTCCCATCAGACGCCTCCACCAAGGAGCGACCCCAGCGGGGCAGAGGTCTGTAGCTGTAAAGCCAAGATCTGATCCACTGACCTGCCACGGCTGCCGATGAGAAAATACATCTAAACTTTGACAACCTTCAAACTGGGTCAAAGAGTATTGGGTAGTAGTTAACCTATAATGGCAGAGTTACGGCCCTTCGATTTTGATTTTCTTTTTCTGCGGTTTCCACCCAAAAATTTGAACATTTATAATCCAATCTCCAAGAAACTTGAGGACTGTACAGGCATATCATCCATATGTGATACTTTTGTAGCCACAATCCATGAGATTTAAGAATTTGTATTCACCCTTCGGTCAGTCGGTTCGTCCCGAAATCTTGTCTTCGTAATAACTCAAGAACGGCTACCACTACAAACTCAAAACTTGGCAGGAATGTTTGTGTCATGGTCTAGTTGTCCCCTTTTTGGTAGATTTACTTAAGAAATGTAGTTGCTATGGTAACAAAACTTGTAAAAAATTACTAAAAATTGCTTGTCTTCACGATAACTCGAGAACAGCTGGCACTACAAATGTCAAACTTGGCAGGAATGTTTGTGTCATGGTCTAGTTGTGAACCTCCCCCTTTGGGTAGATTCGCATCAGAAATATAGTTGCTATGGTAACAAAACTTGTAAACAAGAGGGCCTGTGGATGCTCTACTGGCTAAAACGGCTCATGATATCAAGGGCTGTCATCATAAAATGTCTATCAGTACTTGCAAAAAACACAAAAAACAACAACGCGCACAACAGAAACTTAAACCCTTGACCCATGAAAACAATTTAAACAAGCAGCCCTAGTTCTAATTTGGTATGGTTATTTAGGAACTCGAGGCACACCAGTTGTATAAAATAGCTTTTTAATCGCCTGTAGAAGGGCCTCTTAAAACCCATTTTATATAAGTGTTGTGCCTCGAGTCCTTAAATAACCATAATAAATTAGAACTAGGGGTTGTTTTAGTTAGTAAAAACAAATGTCTCCCCTACAGGAGAAAGGGCCATGAATCCGCCAAAATCATTAAACTGGAACACGGCGAAGACATGTGCAACTAGGCTTGGTCATCCCTACCAAGTTTCATGAATTCCAGGCAGCAGATCAGGAAAAGTAGTCGGGACAAAAGCTTATGTATTAAAACCTTTAAAGGGTTTTAAAGAGCCACAACTCCATCAAATATCATTCTACCGGAACACGACAACGATATGCGCAACTAGGCTTGTTACTGATCATTCCTTGCAAGTTTCATTGAAATCCAGCCAGAGGTTCGGGAAATCCAGTCTGGATAAAGTCAGGCCATAACTGTCAAAAATCATTCCTGCCATGTTTCTCTGAAATTCGGCCAGGGGTTCAGGAGAAATAGTCCAGTATTGTGTATTAAACCTTTAAAAGGCCATAACTCCACCAAAAATCATTCAACCGAAAGACGGCGATGATATGCACAATTAGGCTTGATACTGATCGTCCTTGCCAAGTTACGTTAAAATTCGGCGAGGGGTTCAGCCGGATTAGTCCGGACAAAGTTTGTGTATTAAAAACTGTAAAAGGCCATAACTGCCAAAAATATTTCAGAACACGGTGACGAAATGCTCAACTAGGCTTGGTACTGATCATCCCTGCAACGTTTCTCTGAAATCCGGCTTGGGGTTCAGGAGAACTAGTCCGGACAAAGTTTGTACAGTAACACCTTTAAAGAGCCATAACTCTGCCAAAAATCATTCAACCAGAACATGGTGATGAAATGCACAACTAGGCTCAGTACTGTTTCGTTGAAATTTGGCCAGGAGTTTAGCAGAACTAGTCCGGACAAAGTTTATGTATTAAAACCTGAAAAGGGCCATAACTCTGTCAAAAATCATTCAACCGAAAACGGTGATGATATGCACAACTAGGCTTGGTACTGATCATCCCTGCCATGTTTCTCTGAAATCCGGCCAGAGGTTCGGGAGAAATAGTCCGGACAAAGTTTGTGTAGTAAAACCTTTAAAGGGCCGTAACTCTGCATAAAATCATTCAACCGGAACATGGTGAAAATCTGCACAACTAGGCTTGATACTGATCATGCTTTCCAAGTTTGCTGAAATCCAACCAGAGGTTCAACAGAACTAGTCCATACAAATTATGTGTCTTAAAACCTTTAAAGGGCCATAACTCCACAAAAATTATTCAGCCATCAGAGGGTGATAATATGGGATGCGAGACAACTCGTACCCGAGACAACTCGTACCTCAGATAACTCATAACGGTTTTGGACAACTCGTACCCAATTTTTGGACAACTCGTAGGTCCTTTTTTGTTGGACAAGTCCGGTACCGGGTTTGGATAACCCATAAGGGTTTTGGACAACTCTTACCCAATTTTGGACAACTCATACCTTTATTTTTTGTTGGACAACTTGTACCGGTCATGCGTACATCAGACGGACATGGATACGTTCCACCTGGCCTGTCACCTCCTGGTCTGTGTTCGGACAGAGTGAGAACAAATAACGACGTGGAAGGTAATTAAGTTACATCCAGTCATACTAAACACCTGCCATCATAATAACTCAAAAACTTGGCAGATTAAATGTTTGTGTCATGGCCTCATAATAGCCAACTACCATTTATGTCCATAAAGACTATAGGCACACACAAGTATAAACAGGTATTTTTTATGGCACTTTTTATTTTGTCTTGTGCATTTCTTTGATTGAGTCATGTATTATTTAATTGAAATGAAATTTCAAGTTCGGCTCCAATAATATTCTGTTGAATGAAATGAACATTTTAATAAATTTTTTAATCGGCATCGCCTCAGATATGAAACGTGACCTTTACCTTCAGTTATTAATTACCCGGTACCAATGAAACGACATTGATTTGCATATATATTATATATATTTTTTTAATTTTTTTTAAATAACAATCTTAACCAATACAAATTAAACTGCAATGAATTTTGTCAATTGCCTTCACGGTGTGTTGGGGTCCAGGCATTATGTGGTACAATCATCTCTTGTTCAAAATCTTTGCGAGTCTTTACGCATGTCGGGTATATTGAGGTTTTATCAAATATTTTCATATATTTAAGCCTTTTAAAGCATTTAATGATAAAACAAGATGGGATTCAAAGTATCATTTAAGAACTTTTAAATTTGGTTTTATTTCACAATTTTTTCATGTGCGGGTGAAATGTCCAAATCGCACATATTTTCGACTTCTGAAGAGATGAGATTCTGTGAGTTTTGGTCTCACTGGGTGAGATATCACATGTATGAACATCTCTGGCCAAGTTTGATAATAATCGGCTGGATCAAAGCTAAAATGCCAGAGACTGCCGGAGTTACGGCCCTTTGACTTTTGAAAAGATACAATCGTTGCGTGTTCGGTCAATAACTTGAACATTTAAAATCCTATCTTAATGAAACTTGGGGACCATGTTTTTGGCCACAGTATCTCGGCCAAGTTTGTTAACCAACCAGATCACACCTACATGTGTAATGAATGAGTTATGGCCCATTGACCTTTGCGGTGTCTGCTCAATAAACATTTATAATACGGTCACAAGCTTAATACGAGTAGATCATCATTTTATAATACTATACAAAAAATAGTACCTTCATTTAACAATATGAGTGATTTTGATAAATTTAAATATATAAAAAAAATGAATAAGCAAAGACTATGATCTTAACTCTATATGTATTAATTTTGTATATGACATGTTTATGACTAGGAAATCTTTATCAGATTCATAGATCAATGCTAATTTGGAATATATCCATTATCATTCTACATAGGTATTCTTACTATTTCATAAATATGAAGCAATTTTACATATATTTAGAATATAATAAAAACAGCAGGCATTTTACACATTGTAGCATCATACAGATTATTAAAGCAAGTTATTATCACAGGTGGCCTTTTTTGTAAGGAACTAAAAAAATGATTTTTTTTTTTTTAAAAAACAAACAAACAAAAAACAAAACATTTGTGACTATGGAAGACGGATGCGGTCATTTCGACTTCGCGACCACGACTTTTCACCCTGTTAATACAAGGCGAAAAGTCGGCAACACGAAAATTTGAGACGAAAAGTCGCCAACCCAAAAAGTCGAAGGCGAATAGTCGCAAACCCGCCGTTTTGGACGAAATTTCGACTCGCAAAGTCGCCAATCCGATATTGTAAAATTTTCGCACAAAATTTCATCCAAACTGGTGGGTTTGCGACTTTTCGCCTTCGACTTTTCGGGTAGGCGACTTTTCGCCTTGTGGAAAGGGTTATTAAGGCGAAAAGTCGAAATGGCCGCATCCGTCTCCATAAATGATTATTGCAAGTGAGTCAACAAACGGGATATTTATCTTGAAGTCGAAAAGTCGCCAACACGAAAGTCACCAACCCGAAAAGGCAAAGGTGAAAAGTCGCCAACCCGAAAAGTCGAAGGCGAAAATTCGCAAACCCGCCGTTTTGGACGAAATTTTACACTATCGGATTGGCGACTTTGCGAGTCGAAATTTCGTACAAAACGGCGAGTTTGCAACTTTTCGTCTTCAACTTTCGGGTTGGTGACTTTTCGCCTTCGACTTTTTGAGTTGGTAACTTTTCGCCTTGTATTAACAGGGCGAAAAGTCGCGGTCGCGAAGTCGAAATGGGCGCAACCTTCTTCCATAGAAAACAAACATATTTTAAGTTTTTCTGAAAAAAAATGTCCCAGAGTAGCGAAGTTATAGACAAGGTTTGAAGCTCTCTCTTGTCAACTTTTTATACCTAACTGTTTTCATCAATTTTTCACTGGCCAAATTCCAAGAATTATCCACAAATGCTGGTTGGAACCGCAGATGTATGTCGTTCTCGAAACCGAAAACCGAAAACAATTTGATCAAACCGTTTTTTCTGTGACAAGTCCAAATGCTTCGAAAAACGCGATTTCCCGGTAGGTATATAATTTTTTTTTTAGTTCCCAACACCGAATATAACAACCACCTGTGGTTATATCATGCTGACCCTTATATAATATTATTAATAATTTCCAAGAGGATTATGTATGTCTTTATATAGGGATTGTAATTGTCCTTGGCGACAATCTTATGCCAATAAATTAAATAGAATTGAATTGAATTTATAATCCAGTCATGATGAAACCAGGGAATATTGTTTATGGGCATAATGATAACATTGTACATCTATTAATATAAATGCTATATTTTGCTTTGTTAAATCTCCAACTACCGTACTTCATTGTTCATTTGATCTCAAACTAGCAATATTAAAGTTGCACACAAACGAGAACTGGTTATGCTATAACAATGCTGTAAGACTAAGTAATGTTCGAACTAGTTTGGGGACAAAAGTTCGTATCTAAGCGGCTCAATGACGCTGATTTGAGGTCAAGGGAACAAAACAGGTGTTTTTACATCTAACTGGAGGTATATGAACATATTTGGAAATAAATCCGCTGAATGTTTATGACAGCTTGAGATTTTATTGCCATGGTTTAAAGACTGAATAGTTTCAAATGTTTCCGTGTGAATATGTTACGTTTATCGCCTTATCGGTACAATTACCCTGTATAACTATTGTTGTTTTACTGTCATTAGTTTTCGTGGTATTTATTTGACATTTCAAATTATTTAAAACATTGATTACAGTCAAGACTCCATTGTGCCTACACTTTTAGGATGTCCTATTGGTTAAAAAGCGACAGACTATAGAACTTAACTACACACAAAAATATTTTAAAACATTGACATTGTATCAGAGATACAAGATAGCGAGGACATGCGTTTCCGAAAACCGCTGAGTATGCGTGTCACCGTTGTAAATTCATTGTTTTTCAGACAAGACTTAAGCATTCAAACGCCTGTATTTTTCTCAAAATAAAGTTTTCCTTAAAGTAGAATACAATGATATCTAATTTGTAAACTTTAATTATCGATAAAGTAGTTTTTATCGATCTATGCTTACACCCATGTCCATGCTTATTTCTGCCAAATAAATAATGTTTCTGATATTATGTTCACATCAATAGTGTTGAATTACTGTCATCTATTATACCAGGAAATATAACTATATGATCGTCTTTCATTTCAATCAGTGTACATGTTGTTATTGTAAATTAATAATTTTTTGAAATATAATTTGTTTAAACTAGGCCTTCTCTCACTTCAGTATAATCCGAGCCTTCTCTGACCTTACCAGCCCTTTTTACAATTTTTGATATTTCATCTGGCTGTGTACGGTCAGAGGAACTCCTATAGTAAAAACACGGGGATCTCCTCTCCCTCGCGGGAGAGGAACTACACTCTTGGTTTTAAATCAATATATCTATGTAAGTATTCATTGTATTAACATTTCAAGCATATAAACCGATTATCGATATATTTATTTACCTATCTGAACCGAAATATTTGTTTTATTAACCTTAATAAAGTTGTAACGGTCAACCGTTTCAGACGAAGTGAAAAAATATTAGCTTACCAATATTTGTTATTATTCAGGTCAAATGTCACGTGATCGGGACCGGTGCGCCGATAAATATTTCCCGCAAAATTAAAAAATAATCAAAATTGCGACCAACTTTTCCTTTTGGCACTAGCAATACTCTGAACAACATTCAATTGTTTATCTTCAAAGTTTAGACCCTAATTATGCCCCGAGAAGAGTTCGTTCCACTCCAAAGATCCCTCGATGCTGTCAGTTGATAGTGGACTTATTTGATGAGGGGAATATGAATGCCTTTACCTCTCGCGAGAATATCACGGGAATTTAATTAATATGCAAAATGACAATATGGCGGATATAGTAAATAAAAGTGTACTTCAAAACATAAATGTTTTATTGTGTCACTACCATCGATAAAGGTGCAGTTTTATCATTGCAACTTGGTATAATAAACATTAATTGATCGATCTGTTGAGCTAAATTATCGTAAAAAATCGACCCGACACCGCAAACATCGTTGAAAGTGCATGACTGTGCGTTTTTAGTAATCCCCCGGTTTTCACTATAGGAGTTCCTCTGACCCTATATAAAGCCGCAAAAAAAAATAATTAAAAAAAGGCTTTTAGGGTCAGAGAAGGCTCGGATTAACTTCAGTACTGCAATAAGTATTTTGTATTGATGGCAAAAAAAACAATGTTCCATATTCTATTTCTGATAAAAGGACAGATTTATCCCTACTTTTGTTCATACAAATTGCCCTTTAAAACACTAACATTAATATTATAAAACACATAATGTATGCTACTTTCTGTGTGGATTCTCTGTTGTATTATTTTAAGGCCAAAAAAAAGAGGTTTGTTTCTGGTCTTCCGAGCGACACTATTTTTAAGGCCCCGACTCTAAACTTTTTAGGTTTTTACAGCATTTAAGTGTAACAGTTGTGGAACACTCATACTATGTTCAAGAAAACACGCTTTGATGTTCTTGATTTGAATTTAGTATAGTAAGGATTAATTCTAAAAAAAAAAGAAGAAAAAGAGATTTTCTACCGACCAACCCTATTTTTGTGTGGAAAAAGACCAGAAACAGACCTCTTTTTGTTTGTTTTTGGCCTAAGCAGGTTTTCAGATGGCTTAAAATAAATTCAAACTATTTTTATTGGAATTATTTCAGAGCATTTCATCCCTGACCACACACAATGTGGCAGCCATTTTGTAAAGCAGTTTTGAGAAGAGGATGTGGAACAGGCCTGAAACACTTGCAGAGATTTGCAAGTACAGTAAGTCAATGATAAAATCATGATACTAAATGGTATAGTTGAAATTTAATTGTAAAATTATTTAAATTTGATGAAAATAAAACAAAACGTATTTAGGCAGGAGAGAATTTATATACTTACTAGATAACTTTAAATCACTGATATAAAATTGCATGAGAAAATGGTGTTCAGTATTTAATTTTCTAGCAGATGATGAGGCCCATACAGCTTTGGTATGAAGCCAGCATATAGAAACGTAAAGCAGGTTTTTTATTAGTTGTGTTTTGGTTTTAGTTTTGGTCGAAAAATAATGATTTTTCAAAAAAACGTTTTATATTTAGTACAGGTAATTTGTTAATTTGTTTTGGGTGTTGTCTTCAAAAAATTAATATTTACACATGTACTGCTATACCCTATAAACTGTTCAATATAGTAATGCCATTCAAAGAAAAAGACATTACCGGTACTCTGGCCTCAATTTACATACCTGAGCTAATCGATCATGTAGCATGTTAGCAGTAAATAGTCCAGCTGTCTATGACCAGGCAGTCTCGGGGAATAGGTCCTTAAAGAAAATTCATAATTGCTAATATTAATACAATAACTCAACACTAAAATAGCTGACTGCGATGATGAGTCAGTCGAACGTTGACGTCATTTGTGGAGAGAGAGTTCAGCAGTGAAACTATTTGGTTAAAATCGCAAAGTGATTTAAGATGTAATAAATAGATTATTCAACTTTGGTTTGATTATAAGGAAATCCTTCACAAGATGGTAGGTGTGTTTTGTTTTTTCATTCAATGCGCATCCACTTGCTTGTGAAAGATTTCTCTATAATTGATCCCAGCAAATCTCTAAGTTTTTATAATACATTTGTATTTATTAGCGAAAATATATGTTCTATATTTATGTGTGTGTGTGTGTGGATTGCAATTTTTTATCCACCTTCCTAAATATTGTTTCAGGACATCAAGAGGACATGTCTGTATGATTTTCATGTGAAACACAATGGTAAGATGGTGCCGTTCGCAGGCTGGGAGATGCCCGTACAATACAAAGACTCCATAACTGAATCTCACAACAATGTCAGATCTAATGCGGGCATATTTGATGTGTCCCACATGCTTCAAACCAAAGTCAGTGGCAAAGATTGCATCCAGGTATTTGACTTTCTGAATGATCAGTATATGGGCAAGTCAGTGGTTGACACTGTATTTTGACCTTATTGGCTGAGGGACTAATAACCATAATACACATACGTCAGCAATATGGTAGAACTTCAACCAAAGATGTAAAGGCCCATTGATTTTATGATTTATGTACTACATTGTAATATGAAATTGGTTTTTAGACAGTCCTGCTTGGGAATTAGTTTTTTATGCCCCCGAAACATATAGTAATCGCACCGTCCGTCCGTCATTGCGCAGTTCGTGTCCGGACTGTACCTTCAAAACCCCTGCATGGATTTTTAATTAACTTGGCACAAGTGATCACCATAACAAGACAATGTGTGGCGCGCAAAACCCAGGTACGTACCTCAAATGTCAAGGTCACACTTGCAGTTCATAGGTCAAAAACAGGTACGCAATTTCGTGTCCGGAACGTAACGTCACAACCTATGCAGGGATTTTCAAATAACTTGGCATAACTGATCACCATAACAAGACGATGTGTCGCGTGCAAAACCCAGGTCCGTACCTCAAAGGTCAAGGTCACACATGCAGTTCATAGGTCAAAAACATGTACGCAATTTCGTGTCTGGACCGTAACGTCACAAACCCTGCAGAGATTATTAAATACCTTGGCACAAGTAATCACCATAACAAGACGATGTGTTGGCGCAATACCCATGTCCATACCTCAAAGGTCAAGGTCACACTTGCAGTTCATAGGTCAAAAAGAGGTATGCAATTTCGTGTCCGGACCGTAACGTCACAACCTCTGTAGGGATTTTTAAATAACTTGGCACAAGTGATCACCATAACAAGACGATATGTCACGCTCAAAACCCAGGTCTTCAAGGTCAAGGTCACACTTGGAGGTCAAAACTCAAATAGTGTCCGGTCAATAACTCTGGCATTCATAGACGGATTTTCAAATAACTTGGCACAAATGCTCACCACAATAATACAATATGTCGCGCACAAAATTCAGGTCTGTGGCCCCAAGGTCAATGTCATACTTAGAGGTCAAAGGTAAAATCGTGTCCGGTCAATAACTTTTGCATGCCTGGACGGATTTTCAAATAACTTGGCACAAGTGCTCACCACAACCAAACAACGTGTCACGCACAAAATCCAGGTTCAAGGTTCCAAGGTCAAGGTCATTCTTAGAGGTCAAAGATCACTTCGGGGGCATTTATAAATCTATCTGAAATGTTCAGTCAGATGCATCCATATAACAGTGTTTATTGCAGAAAGTAACTCTACAATAATTATTGTTTATGACCATGTTACAAAAAATTTAAAAAATTAGCGCATACTGTTTACCTTCTACTGCCAGTTTATGGAGAGCCTTGTGGTTGGGGATGTTGCCGGTCTCAGCGAGAATCAAGGCACTTTGTCTGTGTTCACCAATGACAGGGGCGGCATCATCGACGATCTCATCATCAACAAGACAGACGCAGGCTTCTTGTATGTCGTATCTAATGCTGGATGTGCTCATAAGGACCTACCTCTCATGATGGTATGTATTAATAATAGTTTTATGTTACATTGAATTATTAAATATATATGTTAGCAGTGGTAATCATACCTCTTGTGGTTTGTTTCTACCATAGTGCTATGACTCCTTAGTTATGAAATATAGGTGGAGTATCCGAAATGACTCAATCTGCACTTTGCATTAAGTTTTCCGAAGACAAGATGCAGTGCCTGCAAAAACAATTGCGATATTTCAATTCACTAAGCCGCTCCAGACACGTGACACAAAAAACACCGTACCATAAAAGCAGATTTTTTTTTTTATAATATATTCATGAGTTAGGTGGAACTAAGTTTCCAACTACGAGATTTCAGTAGAGAGTGAAATATTTCGAGATTAAAACATTAGTAAAACTAGGACAGTACATGTGTACACTGCTATTAACTAGTATCTGTACTGTGTCATGGGCTGGTAGCCTTAATTGCACTATAAAACAAGTCTGTATTACAGTGTGTTGTAATAAAGTAATAATTTCAAGTGAGACAGCTTGTTCAAATCACTGTTGATGGGACTGAAGGACTACTTCTATAACACTCTAACACTTGAGCCAATGGTTGTCTTAGACCTCTTTTTTTAGAATGTTTTATAATAGTGGAAACTGAAATATATCCTAACTTGTTTGCCTTATAAAACAATGTGACGATTCAATAATTTTCGTATTACTGTAACTGGCATTTTAGAATCAAGCAAAGAAGCTTAGAGGTCAGGGCTTAGATGTGACAGTTGAGGTGATTTGTAATGGCCTGATAGCGTTGCAGGGTAAGTACTCATGTAATGATGTAGATGAACTAGTGGTTAATTTTGTGTATACCAGTCCAAAGGAAAACATTGCAGGGTAAATACTCATGTAATGATGTAGATGAACTAGTGGTTAATTTTGTGTATACCAGTCCAAAGGAAAACATTGCAGGGTAAGTACTCATGTAATGATGTAGATGAACTAGTGGTTAGTTTTGTGTATACCAGTCCAAAGGAAAACATTGCAGGGTAAGTACTCATGTAATGCTGTAGATGAACTAGGGGTTAGTTTTGTGTATACCTGTCCAAAGGAAAAGCCAAGTTTGATAACATGGTTTGTTTCCCTATAACTGTAAATGCAGTTTCATTTCCAATTTCCAAGTAGCAAGTTACGCTTTCTTATCTCAAAAGGAAGTTCAATAATTACACTATAACCATACTGGCCTTATACACATAGGCGTAGGAGTCAAAGGGCCCCACACCCCAATGTCTCTTCTCTCCGTCTAAAGATTTCTTGCGTCTCACCACTGCAAGTTTGACGCCCACCGGGAGCTAGACTTGTCAAGTGGGAAGTATACTACTGGTTTTACCCAGGAAAAATGAGGTGGACTGCTCATCCACAAAAAAGCGACCGTCATATATAGCCTTAAATATAATAAAAATGACCATACTGGCCTTATACACATAGGCTTAAGAGTCAGAGGGCCCCACACCCCAATGTCTCTTCTCTTCGTCTAAAGCTGTCTTGCCTCTCACCACTGCAAGTTTGATGCCCACCTGGAGCTTGACTTGTCGGGTGAGAAAGTGTTGATTCTTACGGATGGCGTGAAGTATACAGTACTGGTTTTACCCAGGAAAAATGGGATGGTCTGCCTCTACCACAAAAAATCGACCTTCAAAACATCATTCAAACAGACTCTCCAAGCAACCAAGAGTTGATATGTGACATTGGAGACATTTCTTTCTTTGTGTTCTAAATCCCTACTGATAGAATATTTTGTTTTGTAATTTTTTCTTCAAATTTAAATATTTCATTTCTACATTATTTTCTTTTTTTTTATATGAAGTTCTTTTTTTCCATGTCATTTTCATACTTTAGGAAATTCCTGAAATTATGACAAAAAATCCTGATTTCATGTCTTAATGAAGGAAGGCATTACTATTGGTATACGTATTTTGCCATTCATCAGGTCCAGGGATGGTGCAAGTATTACAGCCTGGTTTAGATTTTAGTCTAGCAGATCTGCCGTTTATGACCACGCGTGTATCGTCAGTGTATGGAATAGCCAACTGCAGGGTCACGAGATGCGGATACACTGGAGAAGATGGAGTAGAGGTAACATTCATACAAATGTTACAAATGTTGTGTTTATGTGGTTGTCAACATGTGGTTCATATTCCAAGTCTTAATGATTTCTGTGTAAGTAAATTCTAATAAACATGTTTAAAGAAGCTAACATGCCAAATATAGGCAAAATTGGATGACAAAACCATGTATCAAAACTTTATCCAGGTGTTCAGGTCATATAATAATGCATCTGTGCCGATTAAAAGTAAAGGTTTATTAACGAGTTTTAAAAATACCAGTGACTGAATGTGGGTAAATGAATTTGACGCTCCAGTTTCTGAGTTTGGCCTGGCTGGTTAAAACCGTTTATATTGTGTCTAAAGAGTTTGGATTCTCAAATTATGTCAGTTATATATCACGTCATTGTCAGTAGGTTTAGAAACCGTGTACATATTAGGTAAACTTTGGCTGTTGTTGGCGGGATAGCTGCTTTAAACAATTAAGTTACATAATCTGGTTTATGAAAATGCTCAATGCTGATTGGCTATTGAGGAGTTTTAAGAAAAGCTATACAAACCTCTGACGTCCCGTCTTTCAACCATAAGAACGTCACTTTAAACGATTTTCAACATCGGAAAACATCCAAAACAACGATTACTTTATTTTAAGGCAACATTATGTTCAAACAACAAATTGAACTTGTTCGAAACACGATAAAACTGTATATTTTCTTTGTTTGGTGCTAGCCCCGTGTGGTTCCTGGGGGCCCCCGTTTGGTCACAGGGCAAAGAATAGGGCCACTGCAGATCCCTTTAGAGGGGTAGGCAGAGGGGTAGAATCCCCCCAAATTCATGTTCATTTTATCATTTTTTGAACATGTTCATTAAAGGTCTTCATCATGATCCCTGCATTGTTTCAGTTGCCATCTCGCTCACATCAAAAGGGCAGTGGCAGAAAAACAATAAACGTGGCTCCAGCGTAAATGGAGTTTCTACGATAGAATTTGCAGCAACTCTGCAGTTCAGGGTAAGAAGGTTCTAGGCCTATTTTCCATATTTTATCTCGATGTACATGGAAGATGAGCCTGGCATGTTCATGCCTGTTAGGCGCCATATTACGGTGCGCCTTAAAACCCAATTCAATTCAATTGTTTGGTGCTGAGAGATGAACGTACATGAACGTGCAATGTAAGTTTTGAGAATGTATTTATATTATGTTTCTTCTCTCGAAAATATGTGTATAAGATACATAAAAAACCATGTCGGATAAAAAATAATTATTACCAGCGGGTTTATATTGTGCGAGATCAAAACCTGGTGGTTGGGACTTGAAACACATCAAAATTGCGGACCTACGGCCCTTGGTATCGATGGTCATCAAGTCCCGCCCACCGGGGTTTTGATCTGGGACAATATAAAACCGCTGAAAATATTTTATTTCTTAAATAGTGTGCAGTATATTGTGAGAAAAACCTCTGGAAATCCATTATTGCAAGAGTTATTCTATTGATTTCCCTTACATTAAAAGTACAGTTTTGAAAATAGATTATGTTCCTTCTTAGCAATGATTTTTATCGATATTTCACAATACCCTTAGCTGTATGGACTTATGGGCCCAGTGGATAGCACATTTGACTCCGAATCTGGAGATAACATGTTCGAGTCTCACCGACATCCCTGGATTTCTTCAAAAAGACACTCGCTATCCTCTTCCATCCAATAGGGACGAAAACCGGATGGTCCCATGTATTGGAGTCTAGTTTTATGCCCCCGAAGGACGGCATATAGTAGTCGCACCGTCTGTCAGTCAGTTAGTCTGTATGTCAGTCCGTACAATCATTTCTGGTCAATAACTCAGGCATTCCTGTACGGATTTTCAAATAACTTGGCACAAGTGCTCACCACACGGTCAAGGTCACACTTAGAGGTCAAAAGTAAAATCGTTTCCAGTCAATAACTCTGGCATTCCTGGACGGATTTTCAAATAACTTGGCACAAATGCTCACCACAAGACATGTCGCGCACAAAAACCAGATCCGTGGCTCCAAGGTCAAAGGCCCCAAGGTCTAGGTCACACTTAGAGGTCAAGGTCAAAACCACTTCAGGGGCATTTGTCCCTTACAGTGACATTTCTTGTTCAAGCATGTTAAAGAACCATGGGAATCTATTCAGTAGTAACAAAAGGTTTATTGTTTCTTGATTCCTATCCTTCCCCTCTCTCTGGCGCGGCTCGAAATAAACAGTGTTGATGAGCTGTTAAACAGCAAATGCCATGTGCCCCATTATTGCCATTTGTCCCATTAACAGCTTCAGTTAACTTTTTTATTATTTAATATTTATTTTCCATATTACAGATCTCTGTACCAACAGACAAGGCAGTGACACTTTGTGAACACTTGCTCAACGCCACCAAGGATGTGGACACGAGGCTCACTGGGCTGGGGGCCAGGGACAGTCTGAGACTCGAGGCTGGTCTCTGTCTCTATGGCAACGACATAGATGAGGACACCACACCCATAGAGGCAACACTGGCATGGACAATAGGTTTGTATGCAGTTTTGCCTTCCACATACATAGAGCCAACACTCTTATTGACTATGTGGTATTCTATTTATCACATAGCTCCTTTTATGATACCTCACATAAAAAGCCCATGCTGAAGACAGCAAAGTGTAATTTCTTACTATCTGATTCGAGGGTGATAAAGCAGGGTGATAATAAAAACATTATCACATGCCTAGCTTTGGTGTAGCGTTGGTATGCATACTGTTTCGGCGATGTCATCAGCTCAGTATGGGGAAATTGCTATTTTTTAACTCATCATAACTTCAAAAGTAATTTACCGATTTCAATAAACTACCACTCATTTTCTTAAGTTATTTCCAATCCAATGATATAACTTTCATAGCAACTTTTTGAACAAAACAAAATTATCTGGAAAAGTGAAATCTGTACTAAAAATGAACCTTATTTTGGTCCGAGTGGATTTCGGTATAAGAACATATCACATTCATGAGAGGGTGATAGTAAGAATGTTCACCCTTCACTCTCTCATGAATGTGATATTTATATAATGTCACATAGCGTCATACATATTCAGAAAGCCTGCCTTAACCGGACGTCATTGACATATAACACTAATATATTCATATTTACATAGTACATCATGGCTTTATTACACTCACTGGTCTATGTGATAAATGTAATATATATACGTTATGATATACCAGTACATGCTTTAGCACATTTTCAGGTAAAAGAAGAAAAGTAGAGAAAGGATTTCCCGGGGCAGATATAATTTTGAACCAAATAAAAGAAAAACCTAAGACCAGGCGTGTTGGATTTACATCAAAAGGAGCACCAGCTAGAGGTAAGTTACAAGGATATGTACTACTTTGCAAATATAATTTGATAATACAGTATCATTTTGCCGTTAAACCTGCTTGCATATAACACTAAACGTAACGAAATTTTTAGATTTTTAGCTCTACTGGCCTTTTTGCTCTATGGTCTTTTGTCCATGTCCGTCGTCCGTTAACTTTTTGATATCAACACTAGCACCTTCGTTTTTCATCCGATCTTGACCAAACTTTACCGGATTATTATTATCAACGAAAGCTTGGACGAGTTCGAAAACCAGCCATATCGTACCAGTAACACCGGAGTTATTGCCCTTGAATTAACGAAAGAAATTATATTTTGTCTTGACAACATTTTTGCGGCTCCATTTTTCATCCTTCTTTTACCAAATTTTGCCAGGTTGTTGATATCGATGAAAGATTGGTCAAGTTTGTAAACCAGCCAGTTTGGACTAGTAACAGCAGAGTTATGGCCCTTGATGTAGCTAAAGAAATTATATTTTGCCTCAAGACGATAGGGCCTTCATTTTTCATCCAATCTTTTTCAAACTTTACCAGATTGTTGATATAAATGAAAGCTTGGACAAGTTCGAAAAACAACCAGTTTGTACCAATTACAAAATAGTTATGGCCCGTGATTTAGTTAAAATTGCTATATTTTGCCTCGTTGACACGACAGGGCCTTAATTTTTCATCCGATCTTTACCAAACTCTATCAGATTGTTAATATCAATGAAATCTCGGACAAGTTTGAAAACCAGCCAGATTGGACCATTTACACCAGAGCTATGGCCCTTGATTTTCTGAAATATGCTATAATTTGGCCTCGTTAACACGATAGGGCCTTCCATTTTCATCCGACCTTTTCCAAACTTTACCAGATTGTTGATGTCAATGAAAGCTCAGACGATTTTAAAAACCTGTCAGATCGGACCAGTAATACCAGAGTTATGGCCCTTGATTTAGTTCTAAAATGTTGTATTTTGCCCAGTTAATACGAAATGGCCTTCATTTAGCCAGATTTTAATGAAACTTTGCAGGGCTGATCAGTGTAAAGCCTAGTTGTACATATCGTCACCGTGTTCTCGTTGAATGATATTTGGCAGAGTTATGGCCCTTTAAAGGTTTTCATACACAAACTTTTTCCAGACGTCTCATTTGAACGTCTGGTCGGATTTCAACGAATCTTGGCGGGGATGATGAGTACCATGCTTGGTTGTGCCTGCTGTTCCGGTTGAATGATTTTTATGGCCCCTAATACATAAACTTTATTTTTAGCCAGTAGAGCGTCCACAGGCCCTCTTGTTTTTCATTTCTCTTCATTATTATACTGTACAATATGTTTAAGTATATAATTGGTGCAATAGAAACACTACCTGGTAGTAGTTGAAATAGGCAAAAAAAGAAGTGCTACGAAATTTTCTAATTATTTATAATAAGTTGTAAATATGCAAGTAATGCAGAAAAACTGGATGCTGTGATTAAAAAAGCAATATTGACGTGTGTCCCTTACAACATGTGCAGTGTGATGTAGGATCAGTTTTTGGCGCGTCTGATCAAAGATCAGCAGATTTGATCAGCAGAGCTTATGCCGTGGTGCGTCGTCTGTCCGTCCGTCTGTACATTTTTTTTAGTGGCGACTACTCCTTTGAAGCTACTTGACGGATTTTCATGAAACTTCACAGGAATGTTGCTCTCGATGTCTAAGTGATCCTAACAAAAATTCAGGCCGGCTGGAATTTCAAGATGGCCGCCACAACTAAAAATAGATTTTAAAAATGTGATTTTGTGGCGACAACTTCTCATAAACCTTAAGTGATATTGATTTGGAACATTTACCAAAATGACTGGCACGACATGTAATTGATCCTAACTAAAGTTCATTTTGATTGAATGTCAAACATGGCCGCCAGTGGCCATCTTTGTTTACATAGAGTTATATAGGAAAAACTTGTGGCAACTACTTCTCTGAAACCGCTTGACAGATTTTCATGAAACTTCACAGGAATGTTGCTCTTGATATCTAGTTGATCCTAGCAATAATTCAGGTCTGCCAGAAAGTCAAGATGGCCACCAAGGCTAAAAATAGATTTTTAAAAAACTAATTTGTAGCAACTACTTGGGACTTTTTCTAAAATGATCAGCATGACATGATGTTGTTGAAAATTATTTTGATTCAATATTAAACATGGCTGCCAGTGGCCATCTTTGTTTGCATAGAGTTTTATAGTAAAAACTTTTTGTAGCAACTACTCCTCTGAAACTACTTGAGGCCAAAAATAAAATCATGTTTGTTTCCCCTTCCCGACCGACCCACCGAAATTGCCGCGACCCGAATTATTTTTTCGACACTGGCGAAAAAAAAAAAAATATATATATATATATATATTTTTTTTTTTTTTTTTTTTTTTTTTTTTTTTTTTTTTTTTTTTTTTGTCTTAAATGTGTCTTATAGGTAGCATGTATTCCAGTTTTGATCTCAAATAAAAGAAATGAAATAAAAAAATTTTTTTACCTACCTACCTACCCAACCCTTTTTTGCATGGGTCGGGAAGGGGAAACAAACATAATTTTATTTTTGGCCTGACAGATTTTCATGAAACTTCACTGGAAGGCTGATCTAGCTGTCAAGACCTATCAGTAGAGCTTCAAGGTCAATGACCTCTTGTTCAGTTTTCACTACTGCATGGCCTTTTTAGGTGCCTAGTGCTACTCTAAAAAAAAATCAAAATAAAGCTTTTTGTGATTTGAAAGCAAGAGGAAACTAAAAACAACAACATTCTTTTTGCTTTGATTATCCAAATTTTAAGAAACTATACTCAAAATTATATTTGACTGCCTGGCTTGATACATTGAAATGGGATGTACATTTTCAACTATTAATTTTGCCTTCAACTTACAGGTGGTACACAGATTTATGATGAATCAGGAGACAAGGTCATTGGCAAGGTCACCAGTGGATGTCCTTCACCTTCGCTCAAATATAACGTTGCCATGGGTTACGTGGAATCAGCTTTTTTCAAACCAGGGACAAAAGTAAAATTCTCTGTGCGTAACAAATTGATTGATGCAGTTGTTGCTAAAATGCCATTTGTGCCAGCAAATTATTATCATGGAAAATAAGAGGAAATTATTTGCTGTACAGTGGGTTGTATCAAGCTTTTAAGATCGTTTGTATAAAAGACGAGAATGTTCAAATTTACTTGCTCATTAATTTTATATGCTTAAAGGGACAAACATCAGTGTTGTAGACTTTTTTTGTTATTTTAATGATCTGCACTTGTCCTGATCTGAGGTTTTTAGTATCCGACTTTTTTAATTTTTTTACTAATATTTTTTTTTGCTGGTTTTGGTAACAGTTGTGCAAATTAATGATTGCTTGTATGAAAATAAAACTATATATTTTTATTGGTTTCCTAAAATTGTACACGTTTTCGAACAAGAATGCAATGTGTGAAAAAAACATTTAAGCTAGATAAACTGATACACTGTTCAATACACTTATCATGACTTTAACCTTAATTAAAACAGTATTATAAGATACACTTTTTTAATAAGTTAAATATATTTAAATATATACTTCTTACATCAAGTAAATACAATTATTCATGGGAGATTGGATTTCCCAAATTCTCCCTTTTAAAAGGTGTATAAGCAATGGTGGTGGTGGTGATGGTAAATGATTAGTTCACCCTGTAAGTTTGTGTGAAAATTATTTACCCATAAAACATTAATTTCATGGTATCGGGTTCCCAATCATTAAATAGATCAAAGCCCTAGATAGATCAGTCGATCTAACATTACTAGATTGACCTAAACCCTAGATAGATCAGTCAACCTCATGTTGGTTAGACCTAAACCCTAGAAAGATAAGACAACCTTACATAAGTTTATCGACCTAAATCATAGATAGATCAGTCAACCTAGAGTAAGGTAGACCTAAACCCTAGATAGATCAGTCAACCTAGTGTTAGGTAAACCTAAATCCTAGAAGATAAGACAACCAAACATAAGTTAATCGACCTAAACACTAGATAGATCAGTTCTGATTTTATGTAGATAAACCCTAGTAAGATCAGCCAACCTCATGTTAGTTATACCTAAACGTAACTAGTGTTTAGGCAGACTTAAATCCTTGATAGATCTGTCAATATAACATTAGTAGATCAACCTAAATCCTAGCTAGCTCAGTCAACCTAACGATAGATACAGCTAAACCCTAGATAGATCCGCCAACCTAACAGTAGACCTAAACCCTAAATAGGTTAACCAACCTAGCATTAGATAGACCTAAAGCCTAAATAGATCAGTCAACCTAACGATAGATCAACCTGTACCCTAGCTAAATAAGTGAACCTAACATTAGTAGATCAACCTAAACCCTAACTAGCTCAGTCAACCTAACGTTAGATCAACCTAAACCCTAGATAGATCAGTCGACCTTAAATTGTGTTTTTGCCTACCTCTCTAGATTGTTATTTCATACTGATAATTATGTAATCTCGCCTTATCTCCACTGTATGTGGTCTCCAGTTCTCCATCTCCACTATATGTCATCTCCACTGAATGTGATCTCTAATTCTCCACAGTTTTTAATCTCCACTGTATTTGATCTATTGTTTTCCACTATCTTTCATTTCCAATAAATATGCTAATATTCGACATGGAAGTATTTTCCATGTCAAGAATTAGCTTATACCTCCAACACATTTACCGGTAAATGTAATTGTTAAAGATATATGTATTTGTTATTTATGCTCTCTATTGGTGCAGTATTAAAAAATATATACTCCTCAAAATAAGTTGACCACAAAAAAGAACAATAATAATTACTCTTTAATATTCTCTGTTTCATTTCCATAAAAAATGTTAATACTTTTGGGTCACATAACAATTGTTAAAGAATACAATTGAACATACAAATTGCAAAAAGACAGTAAATCGTTCAATAACAGTGCTATGAAAAAATGACACAAATACAAAATTGGACTATTAATTATATTGAGGAGTAGAGTATTTCTGATAGAAAGTAGATTTTTATTATGCCATCTATCTGTATCCTGTTTACATTGAAACTGAATAAAACAATATTGAAATATGAACATGATGTTTCTTTATGGTTGTTTTTCAAACCAAACTTCATAGTTTGTGAGACCCAAACTTGACTGGCTCATACAATAATCAGTAGGGAAGCACGGTATGTAGCTGGTCAGTTGGATGTGAAATAGCTGTCATTGTCCTAGTCCTTGCTCGGAACAGTAACAGGTATATGACACTGAAAGCAAGTCCAAGTATTAGACTAAGGCACCTTTGAGAGCTCTACTGGACAATTATATGACCATGAAAGCAAATATTAGACTAAGGCACCTTTGAGAGCTCTACTGGACAATTATATGACCATGAAAGCAAATATTAGACTAAGGCACCTTTGAGAGCTCTACTGGACAATTATATGACCATGAAAGCAAGTATTGGACTAAGGCACCTCTGAGAGCTCTACTGGACAATTATATGACCATGAAAGCAAATATTAGACTAAGGAACATCTGAGAGCTTTAATAGACAATTATATGACCATGAAAGCAAATATTAGACTAAGGCACCTTTGAGAGCTCTACTGGACAATTATATGACCATGAAAGCAAATATTAGACTAAGGCACCTTTGAGAGCTCTACTGGACAATTATATGACCATGAAAGCAAGTATTAGACTAAGGCACTTCTGAGAGCTCTACTGGACAATTATATGACCATGAAAGCAAATATTAGACTAAGGCACCTTTGAGAGCTCTACTGGACAATTATATGACCATGAAAGCAAGTATCAGACTAAGGCACCTTTGAGAGCTCTACTGGACAATTATATGACCATTAAAGGAAGTATCAGACTAAGGCACCTTTGAGAGCTCTACTGGACAATTATATGACCATGAAAGCAAATATTAGACTAAGGCACCTTTGAGAGCTCTACTGGACAATTATATGACCATGAAAGCAAGTATTGGACTAAGGCACCTCTGAGAGCTCTACTGGACAATTATATGACCTTGAAAGTAAATATTAGACTAAGGCACATCTGAGAGCTTTAATAGACAATTATATGATCATGAAAGCAAATATTAGACTAAGGCACCTTTGAGAGCTCTACAGGACAATTATATGACCATGAAAGCAAGTATTAGACTAAGGCACCTCTGAGAGCTCTACTGGACAATTGTATGACCATGAAAGCAAATATTAGACTAAGGCACATCTGAGAGCTCTACTAGACAATTGTATGACCATGAAAGCAAATATTAGACTAAGGCACCTCTGAGAGCTCCACTGGACAACTATATGGCCATGAAAGCAAATATTAGACTAAGGCACCTCTGAGAGCTCCACTGGACAACTATATGGCCTTGAAAGCAAGTAATAGACTAAGGCACATCTGAGAGCTCTACTGGACAATTGTATGACCATGAAAGCAAATATTAGACTAAGGCACATCTGAGAGCTCTACTAGACAATTGTATGACCATGAAAGCAAATATTAGACTAAGGCACCTCTGAGAGCTCCACTGCACAACTATATGGCCATGAAAGCAAGTAATAGACTAAGGCACATCTGAGAGCTCTACTGGACAATCATATAGCCATGAAAGCAAATATTAGACTAAGGCCCCTCTGAGAGCTCCACTGGACAACTATATGGCCATGAAAGCAAGTAATAGACTAAGGCACATCTGAGAGCTCTACTGGACAATCATATGGCCATGAAAGCAAGTATTAGACCAAGGCACCTCCGAGAGTTCTACTGGACAATCATATAGCCATGAAAGCAAATATTAGACTAAGGCACCTCCGAGAGCTCTACTAGACAATGGCATGATCATTAATGCAAATATTAGACTAAGGCACCTCTGAGAGCTCGACTGGATATAATCATATGGCAATGAAAGCCAGTATTCGACTAAGGCACCTGACTAAGGCAATGACATTATCATGAATGCAAGTATTATACTAAGGCACCTCTGAGAGCTCTACTGGACAATCATATAGCCATGAAAGCAAATATTAGACTAAGGCACCTCTGAGAGCTCTACTAGACAATTGTATGACCATGAAAGCAAATATTAGACTAAGGCACCTCTGAGAGCTCCACTGGACAACTATATGGCCATGAAAGCAAGTAATAGACTAAGGCACATCTGAGAGCTCTACTGGACAATCATATGGCCATGAAAGCAAGTATTAGATCAAGGCACCTCCGAGAGTTTTACTGGACAATCATATAGCCATGAAAGCAAATATTAGACTAAGGCACCTCCGAGAGCTCTACTAGACAATGGCATGATCATTAATGCAAATATTAGACTAAGAGCTCTACTGGATATTCATATGGCAATGAAAGCCAGTATTCGACTAAGGCACCTCTGAGAGCTCTACTGGACAATGACATGATCATGAATGCAAGTATTAGACTAAGGCACATCTGAGAGCTCTACAATCATATGGCCCTGAAAGCAAATATTATACTGAGGCACCTTTAAGAGCTCCACTACACAATTACTAGTATATGACCATGAAAGCAAATATTAGACTAAGCTGTACCAGACAATTATATGGCCATGAAAGCAAAAATAAATCTTAAAGCATCTAACAATTGTAGAACGGAATATAAAAGTGTGTAACACTCGGAGAATACAATACGGCAATGAAGTTGGTTTTATGTCCTGTTAACTCGTCATATTAGGTTATATAGTGACAGCAACCTCAGCGGGAGATGAGATGCACAGTTTCCCATCAGACAAGCCTCCATCAGGGAGAAAACCCACATGGAACAGAGGTCTGTAGCACTGAAGCTCTATGCTTGATCCACTAAGCTAACATATGGCAGTAATGCTATCTGCCATGGAGAGAATCCACATGGAGCAGAGGTCTGTAGCACTGAAGCTCTATACTTGATCCACTGAGCTAACATATGGCAAATAGTAATGCTATCTGCCAGGGAGAAACCCCACATGGAGCAGAAAGCTCTATGCCTGATCCACTGAGCTAACATATGGTAAATACAAGGGATGTTCGAAAAGTAATGCTGATTGGCCTGTTACACCAAGAGCAAGAGGAACTGTACATCGATATTTATAGGCACCGATAGCCCTATTCATTCAACACCTACACATTGGTATATACATGTTCAAGTTGTTCGACCAGTTTGTAAAATAATAGCCATTTCAGTAGTCTCATTGACCACTGTTGTAAAAATGGTTGGCAAACGAGCAGAAAATACTGATGAAATTAGGGCCTATATCAAAGTTCGTTCAAAACTAGGTTATTCTGCTAAGCAGATTTTTACTGAAATTGAACGCCTATATGGGAGCTCTAAGGTATCTTATGACACTGTTTGGCGATGGAAAAAGAAATTTGATTCAGTGTAGGGTCTACTAAAGATGCACCAAAATCTGGGCGTCCTAGGACTGCCACTGACAAAACAACTGTTGCCAAAATTAAGCTGATCATTAACAACGATGCGCGATACACGGTTCGTGATATTTCTTGTATGGTAGGGGTATCACTATCCAGGGTTCATTTTATTTTAAGGCATATCTTAAAAGTTAGAAAGATTTCTGCGTGGTGGGTACCACACTTTTTGACAGAGGCTCAAAAGCAGGCACGTGTTAAAACAAAAAAGTGCTGAAAATGTTTCCCAAGTTTGACAAAAAGCAATTTGCCAGTGTTGTTACTGGCGACGAAACATGGGTTCACTATTTCGAACCAGTTCGAAAAATGGGTAACAAAGTATGGGCAAGTAAAGAGTGCAGAAGGCCATCAGTTGCCAAACGAACCATGAGTGCAAAAAAAGTTTTATATGCAATCTTTTTTACGAGACGGTTTGGCGATTCAAATTCCAGTGAGAAAGGGGAAAAGCGCGACTGGAAGGTATTACTGTGTTGTACTGAAAACAAGAGGCCCAAGAGGGCCTGTGGACGCTCTACTGGCTAACATGGCTCTTATAATATCAATGAAGCAAGTGACTGCTATTTATGTTTTCTTAAAAGTTTCGAGCAAAAAACAGCTTTTTAACTAAATCAAGGGCCATAACTAAAGAATCTGGTAAAGTTTGGTAACGATCAGATGAAAAATGAAGGCCCTACTATATTAACGAGGCAAAATTTAGCATTTTTAACTAAATCAAGAGCCATAACTCCTCTGTGAATGGTTTTCGAACTTGTCCGAGCTTTCATTGATATTAACAATCTGTGCAAGTTTGGTAAAGATCAAATAATAAATGAAGGTCCTAGAGTGTTCACAAGGCTTAATATGGCATTTTTCAGCAAAACAAGGGCCATAACTCCATTGAAATTATTTCGATCTTGCCGGTTTTGAACTTGTTCGAGCTTTCATTGATATAAAGACACTGGCAAAGTTAAGTAAAGATTTGATTAATATTGAAGGCCCTAGATTGTTCACAAGGCAGAAAATAGCATTTTTCAGAAAAAACAAGGGCCATAACTCCGGTGTTAATGATCCGATTTAGCTGGTTTTCAAACTTGTTCGACCTTTCATTAAAATTAACAATCTGTGCAAGTTTGGTAAAGATCAAATAATAAATGAAGGTGCTGGAGTGTTCACAAGGCAGAAAATGCAATTTTTCAGAAAAAACAAGGGCCATAACTCTGGTGTTACTGACCCAATTCAGCTGATTTTCGAACTTGTTCAAGCTATAATTGGTATTAACAATCTGTGCAAGTTTGGTAACGATCAAATAATAAATGAAGGTGCTAGAGCGTTCACAAGGCAGAAAACAGAAATTTTCAGAAAAAACAAGGGCCATAACTCCGGTGAAATTATTCCGATCTGGCTGGTTTTCGAACTTGTCCGAGCTTTCAATGATATTAACAATCTATGCAAGTTTAGTAAAGATCAAATATTTAATGAAGGTGCTAGCGTGTTCACAAGGCAGAAAATGCCATTTTTCAGAAAAAAAAGGGCCATAACTCTGGTGTTACTGAACCAATTCAGCTGATTTTCGAACTTGTTCAAGCTATAATTGATATTAACAATCTATGCAAGTTTAGTAAAGATCAAATAATAAATAAAAGTGCTAGCGTGTTCACAAGGCAGAAAATGATATTTTTCAGGAAAAAAAAGGGCCATAACCCTGGTGTTACTGACCCAATTCAGCTGATTTTCGAACTTGTTCAAGCTATAATTGGTATTAACAATCTGTGCAAGTTTGGTAATGATCGAATAATAAATGAAGGTGCTAGAGCGTTCACAAGGCAGAAAATAGTAATTTTCAGAAAAAACAAGGGCCATAACTCGGTGTTACTAATCCGATTTGGCTGGTTTTCGAACTTGTCCGAGCTTTTATTGATATTAACAATCTGTGCAAGTTTGGTAAAGATCAAATAATAAATGAAGGTGCTAGAGCGTTCACAAGGAAGAAAATAGCAATTTTCAGAAAAAACAAGGGCCATAACTCAGGTGTTACTGATCTGATTTGGCTGGTTTTCGAACTTGTCCGAGCTTTCATTGATATTAACAACCTGTGCAAGTTTGGTAAAGATCAAATAATAAATGAAGGTTCTAGAGTGTTCACAAGGCTTAATATGGCATTTTTCAGCAAAACAAGGGCCATAACTCCGGTGAAATTATTCCGATCTGGCTGGTTTTCGAACTTGTCCGAGCTTTCATTGATATTAACAACCTGTTAAAGTTTGGTAAAGATCGAATGAAAAATGAAGGCCCTATTGTGGTAACAAGACAAAAGTTAACGACGGACGGACGGACGACGGACAACTCGCCATCCCATAAGCTCTGGAAATGGATTCATCAATTGAAACTGTGTTTCTAGCAAGAGGGAGTACTTTGAAGGAATGAAATTAATATTTTTAGTTTTTCATCAGTAACAAGCATCAACCAAATAAGCACTACTTTTCAACATCCCTCGTAGTAATGCTATCTGCCAGAGAGAGAACCCACATGGAGCAGAGGTCTGTAGCTCTGAAGCTCTATGCCTGATCCACTGAGCTTACATATGGCAAATAGTAATGCTATCTGCCAGGGAGAAATCCCACATGGAGCAGAGGTCTGTAGCTCTGAAGCTCTATGCCTGATCCACTGAGCTAACGTATGGCAGTAATGCTATCTGCCAGGGAGAGAACCCACATGGAGCAGAGGTCTGTAGCACTGAAGCTCTATGCCTGATCCACTGAGCTAACATATGGCAGTAATGCTATCTGCCAGGGAGAGAACCCACATGGAGCAGAGGTCTGTAGCTCTGAAGCTCTATGCCTGATCCACTGAGCTAACATAATAATGCTATCTGCCATTGAGAAAACCCACATGGAGCAGAGGTCTGTAGCTTGATCCACTGAGCTAACATATGGCAGTAATGCTATCTGCCAGGGAGAGAACCCACATGGAGCAGAGGTCTGTAGCTCTGAAGCTCTATGCCTGATCCACTGAGCTAACATAATATGGCAAATAGTAATGCTATCTGCCAGGGAGAGAACCCACATGGAGCAGATGTCTGCATCTCTGAAGCTCTATGCCTGATCCACTGAGCTAACATATGGGCAAATAGTAATAGGGACACGCGTCACTGGTAACAAACGAATAATACAACAAAACTAATGAAATGCATGTTTAATAGTTAGATAGCAATCATGTAATAAAAATCAAAAATAGACAAATGAAATGAAGTGTTTAACAATGGTAAAAACAAGTCACGTATTCATGATGACAATATTCATAACAAAACATACAAGTATAAGAAAAGGTCATAAAAACAAGTATAAAACAGCGACTGTTTTATATTATTACATTGCACTATTACACAAAACCTGCCATTGAATATATCGTTAAATCAGAATGAATTTCATACTTTCGACTTTAATGAAAGTATAAAAAAACTTCTTATGTGTTTAAGGTAAAGAGGCATGAAGGGTTAAACATGTATAGGAGGTTTTAAATATCTTGACATTTAAATATAAGAATTCATTACGTAATATACTGAACCAAACAGCTAACGCACCAGTAGACAATACCTTTAATGTATGAACTTATTATATGCCGACTGGTACCGTTGGAGACAGGTGATTTGAATGATTTTTTTTTAATTTAGTTGTTATTGACAAGATATTTGTCTCCTTCAGAATGAAATTTGTTTTATTGGTTGTTATTACGGAGATATTAAATGTATTGTCTACTGGTGCGTTAGCTGTTTGGTTCAGTATAGATCGAGTATGGTCTCGCCGAGTTGGTTATACATCGAGGGAGGTGCTTAAATCAACCAATGAGATGAGACCATATTCAAATAGTTTTGTAGCATGTTCATTTCACCTTTCTGCCACTTTGTGCCATACTCCAACTTCCGTTAACTGGTTTATAGAATACACTAGTCATTCTAACAGGACAGTTTTTTTTTTAATTAAATCATTTACCACTGTGCAACTACAACTGAACTGAACTGAATTGGATTTTATAGTCGCATCAACAGCTAAGGTCATATGGCGACTTTCCAGCTTCCATTGGTGGAGGAAGACCCCAGGTGCCCCTCCGGGCAGTTTTCGTGCACGGGCTGGCACCTGGGTAGAACCTCCGACGTTCCACAAGCCAGCTGGATAGCTTCCTCACATAAAGATTCCTAGGCCCCTGAGGGATCGAACCTACAGCGGTGAGGGGCAAGTGATTTCAAGTCAGAGACGTTAGTTCAACTACAAAGGAGATGTCAGCGACCATGATACAATCATATTTTACGTACTATTAATCGTCAACTTAAACATATAATCCCTTGATAAGTTTCTTAAAACTGTGTCCCGTTAGTGGACATGATGTGTGATCAAACGAAGCAGCCTGAATATTTTAACACGCTGTCATTTAACTTGTATTAGTATGCAATTTTTTTTAAAGAGGTTGCACTATTTTCAAACAAGATTTTTTATTTTAAAGGGCTCTGAAAAACTTGAAGAAAGTTGAAAGACTTATCAAAACACCATGAAAAATAAAGAAGATATGACTTATTGAAAATGTGCAAAGGCGGCGGCCATCTTGGTATGATGACGGCATCGCGTCTTTTTACAATATATGGCATATTGACAAAATATCTTTTAAATCAAAGAAAATCACTTCAAATTTATTAAACAGAAATATACAAATGTAAAATGTATACTTTTCCTTGCTTTAAAAGAATTGAATTGAATTGGAATTTATAGTCGCACCAACAGCTAAGGTCATATGGCCACTTTCCAGCTTCCACTGGTAAAGGAAGACCCCAGGTGCCCCTCCGGGCAATTTTCGTGCACGGGCGGGCACCTGGGTAGAACCACCGACGTTCCGCAAGCCAGTGCTTTAAAAGATGTTTTGTCAATATGCCATATATGGTAAAAGGCGCGATGTCATTGTTCCAAGAGGGCTCCCTCCCTTTATGTTCCTTTGCAAATGTTCAATAGGAGGTCATATCTCCTTTAGTTTTCATGATATTTTGATAATGCTTTCAGCTTTATTCAAGTTTTTCAGAACACTTTAAAACAAATATGTTTGAAAATAGTGCATCATCCCCATTAAAATCAACAATACAAGATAACTCATGTAAGATCCTCTACTAAAGGTACAAGAATGCATTTTTATAAATATTTCATAAAATTCTTACATACAGATCCGACAGAATGAAAGTACTGAAAATACAGTACCCTGGCAAGCTCTTATCTCAATACAGTACCCTGGCAAGCTCTTATCTCAATACAGTACTCAATACAGTACCCTGGCAAGCTCTTATCTCAATACAGTACCCTGGCAAGCTCTTATCTCAGTGCCTTTTTGTTTTAAAGGTCAGCAAAAACATTTTGTACTTCTACAAACTGAAATTTGATCGAAAACACGAAAATGTTGCCATAAATCTGCTACATTATGTCTATTTTTAGAAATGACAGCTTTATAGCTTAAACATGGAATCAGAAATTTAAAACTTAAAAGGTCTGATAGAGTAATAAACTGTAACAATTATATTTTCAAACTGAACTGAATTGGGTTTTAAGGCACACCAACACATGAAAGGTTACATGGCGCCTAACAGGAATGAACATACCAGGCTCATTCTCCATTTACATTGAGATAAAAATATGTAGAATGGGCCTATTGTTTGGGGCGCTTGTTTCAGCCAAAGTTTTTTTGGACTTTTCGGACAAAATATATCTACTACCTAAACAAGTTGTATATCACTGAAACAGACATTTTTAGTGGTAAATAAAATACGTTACTTTTCAAAATCGGTTGAGAAATAAAAATTGCATGTGCAAAAGCTGTTTTTGAAGGGGCATTTTCAATGCAAATTTCTGCTGCATGAACAATTTGTGATTTTTTTTTATAGAATTTTTATCCAAAAATGGTTTTAAACTGTTGGATATTAGTAAATTAAGACACCCTGAAAGTTTTATAGCAAAATATGAAGGCTAACTGAAGTTATTTGAAATTTCTTAATTTTCTGCTGTCCAACCAACAAGGCATTCATATAGGAAAAGCCCCATCAAAAAATCATTTTGGCTGTAAAATATTTATTTCTCCACCGATTTTCAAAAGTAAAGTAGTTTTATTTACCACTAAAAATACCAGTTCTAGCGATATATAACTGATGTACGCATTATTTAAATGGCTCAAGCTACTGCAGAAAAACCCTTGGCTGAAACAAGCGCCCCAAACTAAAGAACCTAATCACCTGCAGAACTGCAGCAAATTCTATTTGAGATAATCCAATTATGCCGGAACCACGTTTATTGTTTTTCTGCCAATGCTCATACCCCTCTGACTACCACTCTAACAGGATCTGCAGCAGGGCTATATTTTTAAAATGTTTACTTGAACACTTCATTAACCACACAACTCTGTAATCTCTTATAAAGTTTTATTTCATTCCACTGTACAAAACACTCCATCATCATAGGGTATAAAGCAACTTGTTACGAAATTTTCATTTATTAGAAATACAAAATGTGTAATGTGATTTGCAGTACTGTTGAATGATAATGATAAATAGAATAAATGTTAAAGTCAAGCATATTATTTTGTTCATCTTAAAAAAAGTCTTAAACTTAAATAATTTTAGCTAAACAGGCAAAATTGTATGGACAATTGTCTTAACATTCGGGTTTTTATCACAGTTTAATTGTCAATAATGATAAAACATTAAAAAGAATGATACAAAAATCTATCTATTCCCATCTTTACATTTACACAATGATTAAAGGGACACATGCTTGAGGTAATCATACAGCATTAACCCTTAGCCTGCTACTACAATAGCCTTTGCGTCCATTGTAAACCCAGATCAGCCTGCGAGTTAACTCCTTTGTAACATAAATGGAATGTGTTATTAGAGTTTTTTAATTTCTGCTTCCCCAGAAGCAAGGAATTTACATGGGAAAAAAACAGTCAAAAATGTATTTCTCAATGAATTTTCAAAACTAATGTTTTTCTAAAAAGTCTTATTCCAATGATATTAATTAACTTATATGTAAGTATTGTCAAAATTGTGTTTGTAGGTGATGAAAGCCTTCGGCTGCAACATGTGCAACCCGGCCCCACCCGACCCCGCGCAACAAAAAAGCGCCAGAGATAATCTCTTCAGTTAAGTGAACTGGGTTTTACAGCACACCAACACAAAGAGGTTATAATTTTATGGTGCCAACAGGAATGAACATTTCAGGCCCCCTCTCCATTTACAGCGAAATAAAACTATGCAAAATGGGCCTAGAACCTACTCACATAAGAACTGCAGAGCTACTGCAAATTATGTTGTGGACACCCCCGTTTTTGCTGGAGACACAGTCACAGTTTTCTGTTATCACTCAAGTAGCAACTAGAAACAATACATGATGACGAAGACCTTTAATGAACAGGGGCACAGGGCATAAGCAATGGCCCTATTCTTGCCCTGGACTACGCACGAGATGTCTCCTAAGACAGTAGGTCCTGTAACTGTACAAAGGACTATGTAAACTGCATTTGAACCATATCTGCATGGATATAAAATATTGTTTAACTCATTTAAATACCTTATTTACCCAAACGCTCGGACAATCTCGTAAAATAGTCGCCATTAGGCTCGGACTTTGTGAAGGATTTATGTATCAGCAGTTCACAAGATCAGTTGTATTGACTTTTGCACTGATCAAGTATATGCTGGTAATATGTCCTCTCCTGGTTGAGCGTACGGACAGCCTTTTTCACCATGCTGTTGTTCCGGTGAAGATAATTCTGAGCGTCTTTCTGTAGTTGATCCATCTTCTCCGGCCGTATTTCGCTCAGGGAACATTCCTCTGCGAGGTAAGGATTGAACCGGAAGTATGATCCGGAAGGTAACATGTCTCTCATGGTGGTATGTACACCTTAAACAGAAAAAAATAAGTATCAATAATTATATATTTAGTTTCATCGCAGTATATACTTATTCGCATATTCCTGACAAGCTGGCTGATACAAACACTGGCATGATCATAATATATTTATCATATCATCATTTTCCAAAAAAAAAGCTTATCTTTCAAGACGTGGTTACTTTTATCATGGATCACACCATGCTGTTTGCTACAAGTACTTATTAACCTTAAGCAATAGTGCTGTAAAGAACCAGCTAATTCACTACAATCACAGTTATCTCCCTTAGACTAAAGCTTACAGTTTCCTGCCAAGAAAGACTGAATCAAGAGGGCTACAAAAATGTGCAGCCAGAAGAGACTACATCAATCTTCCCATTAGATATCTTTTGAACAGTGACATACTCTTCTAACAAACTAGAATTCATCACCGAATTTCCAGAGAGACAGAATTCGTTGAATGGGACTCCGAGTTCATTAAGTCAGTCATACCAGGATCGCCAAATAATAATGAACAGCTGGACCAGGGCTCGAGCCAGACTACCATACTGATGCTTTACCGACTGTGATAACTGGCCGGACAATGCTACATCAATCTATCCCTCAGATATCTATGAACTGGCATTACCATCCACGTTCTGCCTACCTTCTGTATCTGTAGCACTCTCAGCGATATTCTTTGCAAGGTCTTTCATTTTATCGAACTTGCCCATCTTGCGAAATGTCCCTAAGTTTGGTTCATAGCGACCGGTTCCCACAGACATGACACACTGTATTGGTTCAATGGGCCACAGCATCTTGCATTCGTGTATACCGAGGGCTGTGGGATTGTTGACTAGAAGTCCCCCATCCTGTGTATATACAATTCACATTATCTTTTTGTCCATGTATAATTTAAACTAGTTAATACTAGTTGCATATCTGCTGTTTAAAGGGACACTCGGCAATCTGGATTCCTTTGAAACTTGAGGCATTCCGTTAGTTTTTCTACATAACTGTCATATCTGCAAATCAATTAGTAATAATTACATGAATAGTTTAACGCAAATACAATTTGCGTATTACTATCTGTTGATTATTCTGCATCAGTAATATATGTAAACCTGCAGTAGAATAACAAAGAAAAATTGAAATTTTCAAACTGTTTTATTTTTTATTTAAATATATACAAGCAGTTTCAAAAGTCAAAACGGACTAATAATTTGAGGTGCTTGTTTTAATGCCTGATAAATACTTCAAGATTGTCATATGTCCTTTAAGTGAATAACTGAAGGCCTGTTTGGTTGTGTATACAGGGCCTTTTTACCCTTCTTTGCAGCAGCCTGTATATGGCCCCTTCCCCACCCAAATTTCTTCAAAAATCATGCAGTTTTCCCCATTTTTTAAACTTACCTCTGAAAATTGTATTCCCCATTCATGGATTTTTTCTCCAAGTTAGGCCAAAAGGTCCCTTCCCCAAAACTGGTAAAAAGGCCCTGGTATATATTTGGTTTGTTAATTTTTAAGTTGCATACTAACTGCCACCTTCATAAGCATTCTAATATGCATGTAATATAGATCTTGTTATAATATATTAAGATATACAGTCGGGGAACTTTTGAAAAACCATCACCGTAAATGGTGATGATGTTTTATCACATCATAATTAATTACCATGCTACAAGTCCGATCTATTTTACGTCCCTATGTTTATCGCTGTTATTGTTGCCTGTTGGTATGTTGGTTTATCGGTAGAAGTATAGATAGGGAACCCTAGCTTTATAAATGAGAACCTGTCTACACACAGGTTGATTTTCGAGACAAATGGCAGAAATACCAAAAGGTTAACACGTGTTGCTGCATATCATCTAAATTTTTAGCGAATTCTGTCTGATATAACATTTTCTAAAAATGTATAGACGAAGAATTTAGCTTTAACTTGAATATATCAAAGTATGCATTTCGGAAAAGGAATGAAGCGTTTCACTTTGATCAAGTTGACAGTTTTTTTCTCGTTTCAATCTGGGTGATGGAAAACCCTAACATTGCAAGATAGCAAGATTAAACTACTATGTGACGATAAATTGTTACCTGAATTGTTTTTGAAAATGCAACGAATGAATGAAGAATGAAAGATGATGGAAAATCATGACCATGAAAATAAGTGTTTATGATGAAACATCATCACCATTTAAGGTGATGGTTTTTCAAAAGTTCCTCGACTGATATATAGCTGGCATATATTTGCGTGTCCTGGGAAGGCTTGCTGATTTGTTAGCAAAATGAGGCAAAGTGATAACTGTTAGTAGAGTGATAAAGATTTCATTGCCATGCACTATATTTTCGTATTTTACAGGCACTAGAATCAGAACAGAATATTTCTTGTGGTGATTTATTGTGTATAAGTGTTTACCCTACATGTTAAACCAATCAGCCAATACGGCTGAAGTATGAATAAGATGCATAATGCTATAAAACCAAAACTATAGATATATACAACAGCTTACATGAAACCCTAGATCTGCCTTTATTGCACATTTTATGGGCCATCACAATTTGGGTTCCATGGGAGCCCAGAGCTCAGAATTTGCAAAAGACAAAATTACTTATGCAACCCTTTACAACATACTATAAGGAAACCAATTTCCAAATTTAGTTGAGCTAGGACAAGAAATGTAAGAGATATAGACGTGTAAACACAGCTTACACGCAAAATTTTATGTGAATTAGACACATTTAAGGGCCATCAGAATTTGGGTTCCATGGGAGCCCATGGGTTACAGGAACCAGAACTGCTTAGGCAGTCCTTAAGATAATGCTATAAGGAAGCCCATGGTCAAATTTGGTTGTGCTAGGATAAGAAATGTAAGAGACATAGACTTGTAAACACAGCTTACATGCAAACCTTGATCTTGGACGCCGACGGCGGGGTGATTACATAAACTCTCTTATACTTCGAATAGTCAAGCTAAAAATCATACATTTAAGCTTTTTAAAGGATTGTATGATAAAATAAAGTAAGAAAATGTCAATGAAGAGCTTTTAAATTTGTTTTCAATTCACAGATGTCCAAATCTCACAGATTTTTACTTCTGAAAAGATGGAATTCTGTGAGTTTTTGTCTCACAGTGAGATATAGTATGTATGCCCTACATTTTTAACCAATCAGTTACCTCAGGCCACCAATAAAAAATTGTTTGTTTGCTGTGCTCCTACCCAGAATTTTGAGGGTGGGTAGGTAGGTAGGGATTTTTTTTTTTTACATCAAAAGCTTATCCAATCTACAACACTATAAAGTCCCTAGTACGATGTTAGGGCATAGGTTATTAAAACTAAACACAAGGACTTGCACATAATTATTTTATTCATGTGTATTTAAGGTAGGAAAAAGTTTTATTTTTAGATATTTTTTTTATATATATTGTTCGCATATATTATGCCATTTTTGTACTAAGGCAACTTTTTGATAACCTTTGCAATCCAGATTAGATGCTTAACAACTCTGGCTAATAAAATTATCATTTGAATAATTTTATCATTTGAATAATTTTATTATTTAAAAAAAAAAATTCGGTCCGAGGTCATAAACATATTTTGAGTCGCGGCCGAATCGGGCGAGTCGGTCGGAGCACGGCAAACAAACATATTTTTATTGATGGCCTCAGATTTTAAAATACTTGCACCAATTATTCCTAAAGGTTTTACTACCAGCATTCTTCATGATTTTTTGCTTGTATGGTGTTTTACGCCATTTTCAACACATGTAAGGTTATATATGACACTCGACTTTTTGTGGTGGAGGCAGACCACCCACTTTTCTGGGTAGAACCAGTACTGTACACCTCCCACCATCCGTATTCTTCATGATTAAGACTGTGACCTATACAGAGACTATCGACAAAACCGTAAATCAGATAGGGTCTATGAAGAGAAATAATTACCTGCATATACCGGTATTTAAACATTTAACCCTTTCGGCGCCAAATAAATTTTTGGAATTTTCTCCCAGCGCCAAATTAATTTTGGAAATTTCCAAAAATAAAAAGTGTGGTTGTTGAAATGGCTATAACTTAAGAAAGAATAACGATATCAACTTGAATTTTTCAGTGATAATAAATTTTATAATATTGTAATAGTACAAGAACAAAACATAATTATTATACTTGTGTCAAATGTCACCAAATGTTATGTAATTACAATTTTTTCCAAAATTGATCTTGTCAATATAAAATAAAGATGGTGTGTAATTATAAGTTAAAGTTCACTAATTTCAATTCTACACATGTCAAAGTCACTTTCGCACACTGCAGTTCTAAATATATACCCATATATCGTATACTTTCTCCTTCCTCAAGCGGACGCCATTTTAGAATCGAAGATATCAGATTTTTCTCTCCGAAACTATGCAACATTTTCAGCAACATATTATGCAATTTTCGGGGAAAAGTTTGTGTATTTTCATTCTTAAACCTTTTCCTATATTGGAAAATCCTCGGACTGTATGGCAGTAATATTTATACTATTAAAATAATTGCGTTCCAACCACATTATTCGATGTCGACTGGAGTCGCCTGTGGCGCCGAAAGAGTTAATAGATCTTCCACAGAATACGTTTCAATTTAATTACATAATCTGAACAAAATAACACTGGCACTGGTAAAATTACAGTAAAAACAAATTTATAAGTTAGTAAAATTGAGTGCATTACGTGAAAAAATGACTTTCCATCGCAATTGCTAGTAAATCAAACTAAACGAGGAGTCGTAAAATGAAGCACTCTACAGCATAAAGAGCAATATTACATTTCCTCATTTCATCAATACACGTCCAGTTTCAGAGAGAAAATGTTTGTTTGGTGTTTAACGTCATTTAGCAGCATATTTTAGGCTATATGACGGTCAATTATATATATATACCTCCCGCCATCCCAAAGAATCGAGACTTTCTCACTTACAAGTTGAGCTCCTGGTGGGATTCAAACCAGCGGCGGTGAAAGGTGAGGTTTACAGTGCATCGATTTTTTTTTTGATGATCAACCAGAACTGTAAATGCTTATGCATACCATGATGCTAAAGGTATTGCAATGATCAGATGAGATCACAGAAGAACTTACCCTGAATTCATAATCTCCCAACTGGAACTCCTTATAGAACATAGGGGCTGCTGTGGATGCTCGGATAGCCTCCCAGACCTTCTGTTTACAGTTGCCCGGGTATTCTGCATACACCCCAGGGGGCAGGTTGTAATTACGAAACATGAAGTTTTTCCACTTCATCACGTTGACTAGGGTCGAGGTCACACACATCTGAAATTATCAATTTCATTTGTTAAACATTTTCAAAACAATTATTTTCTTCACTGAATTTTGTTACACTGTAAACATACTTTATAAGTAGGCTGTATAACATTCAATTTTCCCTCACATGAATTTTACACAAAAAAAGTAGCATACAATTTGTTTTAACCCTTATAAACCCTTATAAACCTGCTTTATATATATAATGGACTGTCCTTTCTTTGAATTAAGACCATTCCATTTATGTGACAAAGGGGTGTTTTGGGGAAAACTGATCAGCAGTCGGACATTGTAAACCCTGATCAGAGTTACTCGCTTGCGGATCTGGGTTTACAAAGGACGTAAAGGCTATTATAGTCATGATTAACATGCTTAACGGGTCAAGGGTTAATATCAACTTAAATGTTTTAATTAATCAGACAATTTTTTTCAGGGACATTTTTTAGCAATATTTGGCACACATTTTTTTTTTGCATACCGTACTTAGTCTAATGCAAACTAGTACTATATTATTTACAATTTTTGATAGCATTTCTGTAATCAAGATACATAACAAAACACGTTTTCTGGTACTTATTCATACACTACCATTTTGTATATTTATTTTGGTTAAATTTCAGAACATTTGAAGGATTTTTTTAAGTATTATTGAGTGTTGCGTTGTACTTTAATTACCAATTTATCAAGTTTATAATATGAGAATCCATAGTTCCGAGTTGTCAATCAAGCATAGTTGACTCAATCAAAAGTACATAGTATGAAAGCATATGTCGTCTCAAAAAAACAAACTCTATTAGAGTTCATCTCCTATGAGGATGTGTTTGTTTGTTTGTTGTTTTACATTATTTTCAACACATGTAAGGTTATATGACGGTCGATATTTTGTGGTAGAGGCACCCCACCCACTTTTCCTGGGTTACTAAGAACCAGTACTGTACACCTCCCGCCATCCGAAAGAATCGACACTTCCTCACAAGTCGAGCTCCCAGTGGGATTCGAACCCGCAGCGGTGAGAGGCGGTTTAAAATGCAACGTTGTTAACCATTTGGCCATGGAGACGCTCCTAGGAAGAAGGATTGTATGTATAAGTAAGTATATGTAACATTTAAATTTAAGAAAACACACCATTTTATAATCATTTGTGAATCCCGAAGACTTTTCAACTCACAGATTTAAAAAAATACTGAAATGGTGGGTAAGTTTACAAGTTTACAAATCATCAGACACCCAGAATAAAATATTATCATACACCTACATACCTTTGGTACTGTTGGGTCTCTGGCAAAGTCCATCATGAATCTGTCACCCATCTCAGTCCTGTACCAAAACAATAACCTAGTTTTAACACTATACTTTCTTATTGTGGTAAATAAGAATGAATGATGTGTCGACGTGCCATAAAACATCATTCATTCATTCTTATTTACAACATTTCACATTAAATATCAATCAGGGTGGCCACAAGAATCTCAAAATAAAATTCCCTGATAATTCCCCGACCCAGCATTGGGTTTCCATCATAAAGATAAGAACATTAATGGCCTACATCCTACCCATATTGCCGTACCTTCACCACCAAATATCATATACATGAGCATATAAAGATTTTTTCGCATTTTTAAAGGTTACATATTCAAACCATTGAAGAAAATAAATGTCATTTAAAATGTTTACACTTGTCAGATGTATTTATATGGAAATAGTTTTCATCGAAAGAAGTGCATTTTCTTTTTATTAAATTTTTCTTTTTATCTGTCAATTACGTGTTTCAACATTAATTCTTGTTTGTGCAGAAATACAATTCCTTAAATTTTCTACAATTTTTGCATTTTATTCCAATTTCCCTGATTCTGACCTGCAGGGACTTTAATTTGCCATTTTACCTGTTTTCCAGAGTGCGTGGCCACCCTGCCAATATAATTAGCAAAGTAAAAAAGAAAACACTCATCAGTCCTTATATTCACAATTTTGGAAGGGACTGTGGTCAGTCACGTTTGTCCATCGGTAAATAGCTGAAGGAGACTGAAAAGGAACAACTTTTGAGTAAAACTGTACACAACTTTTCGGATATAAAGGGCACAATTTCTGCAGTATAAGTATTCTTTTTGAAATAATGTTCACATCAAGTGTTGAATTACTGTCATTTACTTTATCGTTGACATTGCTCATGCCTAAAATCAACTGACCATACCCTATGCATTTTTTATCTCTTTTTTTAAAGATGGCTGACCAACAGTCCTCAACCTTTATTTACCATACCTGAGAATCTCTTCAAATTTCTGGGTATCATGATAGGCCTGACTGGAGATAGAGGAAACACCGCCGCTGAACCAGTTCTGCGTAAACATCTTTATACTCCTATCCTTGTATATCTCCTCGCATTCAGCCAGGGGGAGGCGGTACAAGAAGAGCAGGGCTGCCACCAAGGAACCCGTGCTGGTTCCTATCACAAAGTCAAACATCTGCTGGATTGGTTTCTGGCTTTCCTTTTCCAACATCTTCAGTGTCTCTATAGCAACCAATCCTCTACAATGGAAATAATTTAATAATAAACAAATAAGGTATTTGATGTTTATGATCATGAAATTTACTAGAAGATGAAATATTGGTCTTGAACACAATTCTATAGATGTGTTGTAGAATAAAACCAGTTGTTCTAGAAGAGGTGTATTTGAATAATTTTTACCGATTATTTTTTTTATCATTTAGACAATTTAAGATTTTATTTTATTACCTCCATCAATATACTTATTACCCACACCTGGATAAAGCTGCATAGCCATTCAGACCTACCTTCTACCCCTTCCATCCATAAACATTTCCCCCACCCTCTCCACTCTTGGATGAGCCACATAGCCAATCAGACCTACCTTTTAAAACCTCCATCAACAGAGAGTAGCCTTGCTTGGGTGGAGCCATATAGCCTGTCATACCTACTTTGTACTATCTCTATCAACAGACAGTAGCCTTGGGTGGAGCCATACAGCCTGTCAGACCTACCTTGTACCACCTCCCATCAACAGAAAATAACCTTGGTTGGAGCCATATAGCCTGTCAAACCTACCATGTACCACCTCCACCAACAGACAGTAGTCTTGGGTGGAACCACAAAGTCAATCAAACCTACCATGTACCACCTCCACCAACATACAGTAGTCTTGGGTGGAACCACAAAGTCAATCAAACCTACCATGTACCACCTCCACCAACATACAGTAGTCTTGGGTGGAACCACAAAGTCAATCAAACCTACCATGTACCACCTCCACTAACATACAGTAGTCTTGGGTGGAACCACAAAGTCAATCAAACCTACCATGTACCACCTCCACCAACATACAGTAGTCTTGGGTGGAACCACAAAGTCAATCAAACCTACCATGTACCACCTCCACCAACATACAGTAGTCTTGGGTGGAACCACAAAGTCAATCAAACCTACCATGTACCACCTCCACCAACATACAGTAGTCTTGGGTGGAGCCACAAAGTCAATCAAACCTACCATGTACCACCTCCATCAACATACAGTAGTCTTGGGTGGAACCACAAAGTCAATCAAACCTACCATGTACCACCTCCATCAACATACAGTAGTCTTGGGTGGAACCACAAAGTCAATCAAACCTACCATGTACCACCTCCACCAACATACAGTAGTCTTGGGTGGAACCACAAAGTCAATCAAACCTACCATGTACCACCTCCACCAACATACAGTAGTCTTGGGTGGAACCACAAAGTCAATCAAACCTACCATGTACCACCTCCATCAACATACAGTAGTCTTGGGTGGAACCACAAAGTCAATCAAACCTACCATGTACCACCTCCATCAACATACAGTAGTCTTGGGTGGAACCACAAAGTCAATCAAACCTACCATGTACCACCTCCATCAACATACAGTAGTCTTGGGTGGAACCACAAAGTCAATCAAACCTACCATGTACCACCTCCACCAACATACAGTAGTCTTGGGTGGAACCACAAAGTCAATCAAACCTACCATGTACCACCTCCACCAACATACAGTAGTCTTGGGTGGAACCACAAAGTCAATCAAACCTACCATGTACCACCTCCACCAACATACAGTAGTCTTGGGTGGAACCACAAAGTCAATCAAACCTACCATGTACCACCTCCACCAACATACAGTAGTCTTGGGTGGAGCCACAAAGTCAATCAAACCTACCATGTACCACCTCCATCAACATACAGTAGTCTTGGGTGGAACCACAAAGTCAATCAAACCTACCATGTACCACCTCCATCAACATACAGTAGTCTTGGGTGGAACCACAAAGTCAATCAAACCTACCATGTACCACCTCCACCAACATACAGTAGTCTTGGGTGGAACCACAGTCAATCAAACCTACCATGTACCACCTCCACCAACATACAGTAGTCTTGGGTGGAACCACAAAGTCAATCAAACCTACCATGTACCACCTCCATCAACATACAGTAGTCTTGGGTGGAACCACAAAGTCAATCAAACCTACCATGTACCACCTCCATCAACATACAGTAGTCTTGGGTGGGACCACAAAGTCAATCAAACCTACCATGTACCACCTCCATCAACATACAGTAGTCTTGGGTGGAACCACAAAGTCAATCAAACCTACCATGTACCACCTCCACCAACATACAGTAGTCTTGGGTGGAACCACAAAGTCAATCAAACCTACCATGTACCACCTCCACCAACATACAGTAGTCTTGGGTGGAACCACAAAGTCAATCAAACCTACCATGTACCACCTCCATCAATTGACAGTAACCTTGACTGGAGCCACATAGGCTGTCAGACCTACCTTGTACCACCTCCATCAATTGACAGTAACCTTGACTGGAGCCACATAGGCTGTCAGACCTACCTTGAACCACCTCCATCAACAGACAGTAGGCTTGGGTGGACCACATAGCCTGTCTGACCTACCTTGTACCACCTCCATCAACAGACAGTAGCCTTGAGTGGAGCCATATAACCTGTCAAACCTACCGTGTACCACCTCCATCAATAGACTGTAGCCTTGGGTGGAGTCACATAGCCTGTCAAACTACCTACCTTGTACCATCTCCATCAATAGACGGTAGCCTTGGGTGGAGCCACATAGCTGTCAGACCTACCTTGTACCATCTCCATTAATACACAGTAACCTGGGGTGGAGCCACATAGCCTGTCACACCTAACTTGTACCATCTCCATCAATAGACAGTAACCTTGGGTGGAGTCACATAGCCTGTCAAACTACCTACCTTGTACCATCTCCATCAATAGACAGTAACCTTGGGTGGAGTCACATAGCCTGTCAAACTACCTACCTTGCACCATCTCCATCAATAGACAGTAACTTTGGGTGCAGCCACATAGCCAATCACACATACATTGGACCACCTCCATCAACAGACAGTAGCCTTGAGTGGAGCCATATAGCCGGTCAAACCTACCTTGTACCACCTCCATCAATAGACAGTAGCCTTGAGTAGAGTCACATAGCCTGTCAAACCTACCTACCTTGTACCATCTCCATCAATAGACGGTAGCCTTGGGTGGAGCCACATAGCTGTCAGACCTACCTTGAACCATCTCCATTAATACACAGTAACCTGGGGTGGAGCCACATAGCCAATCTCACCTACATTGTACCACCTGTACCACTTCCATCAATAGAAAGTAGCCTTATTCCACACCCTTTGGGTGGAGCCACATAGGCAATCAGACCTACCTTGTACCACCTCCACCAATGGACAGAAGTCGTACCCCACCCCTTGTGTGGAGCCACATAGCCAATCAGACCTACCTTGTACCACCTACATCAATGGACAGTAGTCGTACCCACCCCCCACCTCTTGGCAGGAGCCCCACCCCCCACCTCTTGGGTGGAGCCACAAAGCCAATCAGACCTACCTTGTACCACCTACATCAATGGACAGAAGTCGTACCCCACCCCTTGTGTGGAGCCACATAGCCAATCAGACCTACCTTGTACCACCTACATCAATGAACAGTAGTCGTACCCACCCCCCACCTCTTGGGTGGAGCCACATAGCCAATCAGACCTACCTTGTACCACCTCCATCAATGGACAGAAGTCGTACCCCACCCCTTGTGTGGAGCCACATAGCCAATCAGACCTACCTTGTACCACCTACATCAATGGACAGTAGTCGTACCCACCCCCCACCTCTTGGGTGGAGCCACATAGCCAATCAGACCTACCTTGTACCACCTCCATCAATAGACAGTAGTCGTATCCCACACCCCTTCGGTGGAGCCACATAGCCAATCAGACCTACCTTGTATCACCTCCATCAATGGACAGTAGTCATATTCCCCACCCCTTAGGTGGAGCCACATAGCAAATCAGACCTACCTTGTACCACCTCCATCAATGGACAGTAGTCGTATCCCCCACCCCTTAGGTGGAGCCACATAGCCAATCAGACCTACCTTGTACCACCTCCATCAATGGACAGTAGTCGTATCCCCCACCCCTTAGGTGGAGCCACATAGCCAATCAGAGCAAGGGCTTCATGTGCTGCACCTTTTACCATGACTTCTGAACATTTGGTAAGTGGAAGGAAACATTGTCGAGCTTTATTCTGCAATAATTATAAATAGACATATTAATCCAAACACATTCACAAACGAAACTCTTACACCTAGCAAAGTTCTTTCTTAAAAAGTTTATGTTTCTTTATTATGCTGTTCCTTTTCCGTTGCGATCATAACATTGCTACTTGAATATGAAAAAGCTAGGCATTGGTAGCATGATGGTGACAAAGTGAGGCCATGACAGAAAGAGCGATATTGAAATGACACTAACGAAAACATGGAGTTTCTGCTTCCCAAGATGATTAAACAATACTGAGTGATGGAATTCAAAATATTTTAATCAGGTGATAGAAATATTGGAAAAAAATGTGAAGGATTATTAAAAATGTGATTAAAGAGGGCACAGAGTGTAATGTCAAGTACAACAGGAGTAGAGTGGCCTCAATTTTCAATAAAACACAACTGGTATTATTACCTTTACAGCTGTTGATCTGCAGTCAGGATACTTAATGAGGTGCTCATTAAATTGTCTCAGTCTTGTTAACTTGCGTACTTCTTCGGTGCCTGTTGCTACATCTTTAATATTATTTAACAAATCGAGTGTTCTTTTGTCCAAAGTGCTCTTCTCTAAGAAGTCAGACCTCAACAAAGGTTTTGAGTTGTTTAATGCCCCAACTTCAGACATTTGTCCATAAAAGGTAGGGCTGCCATCAGGTTTATCAGCCATAATGTCACCACTTGACTGATGATGGTTTTCTTCAACTCCTTCGTTTGCTTTTGTAATGTGATCAAATAAAGTATGACGCTCAACTTCATAATCGACAACCACTTCAATTGGTTTAGGATGCTTTGCTTTTGGCAAATAGTGTGTAGCTGCTGCTTTTAATTGTTCTTTAGAAAAGAGTTCATTTCAGGAAAGTTTTTGAAGTTTTCTTTAGAAATACTGAAGTCCCATTTCTTATTGGCAAGTTCTGATGTAAGGTCTTTCAATCTGCTCAATTTACTTTGTGGCAATGTCACAATTTTCTCATTCAAGACTGCTTTTTTGTTAGAAAGGGCATTTCTACGATTTCTTGGTTGTACTGGACACGGAAGCTTGGCACTTGTATGCTGCTGCTGATTGTTGTGGTTACAATGAATGGCTCCAACTACAATACCGCTATCGATATCTTCCCACAATAAATGGGTGGTACCCGAAGACATGCCATTATTTTGTTCTGGTTTTAATACCTTAACTCTTGGTTTTGTATGGGACTTCTAGAAACCAGATCTGAAAAACAATAGCAGAAATCCTTTATTATACTAATAAAATCAACAAAATTAAGACTACGCCAAATGAAAATAACGAAATAAGTTTGTCTGTAGAAAGATTTGTATATTTTACAAAATATTTTTATATAGGCTGTATATATAGGAGAAGATTTTGATGGTGCCTCGATAACTTTTGTCACAAAATCTTTAGGGTAGGGGCTAAATTTGAGGTCAGTCAGGTTAGTGGAAACGCAGGTATGTTGTCCTTTGGTCTTAGCTTCATTTACAATACAGTGTTGTTTTTATTTTCACACAAATGATGTATGTATTCCTTTCATAGGGACAAATCTGTTGAATCATATGTTGAATCATATATTGTGTGAACGTCTCAACACGATGTCCAACATAATTGACCTATACTTTTGTATATATACCGTGTGAGCAATTGTTGTCCTAATCAATTGACTGTGTTAATTTATTTATAGAACATACTAGTACATACTTTTCGCCTTGGTTTACTTCACTGGCGACGACATTATTTCAGGGAACATGGGATAGCGGCACCAGGGGTCTTAAAAAGTAAAAGGGAGAGGTGATATTGGGTACCTGGTAGCCCGGTTGGTAGAGCACTCGCCCTATAAGCGTGGGGTCCCGGGTTCGAGTCCCATACCGGCAGCACTTTTACCCTAAGCTTGGTTTATTCTGACGTTACCAGTTCTCGATAGTCTTAAGCGATCACCGATACAAAATGAACACAAACACGCGTCTTACCTGTCTTAATTTTCCCCCAGCCATAATCCAATTCAGTTGCATCAAAACAGCAAACTTACCAATAAAGTTTACATCTTTTAAATTTCAAAAGTTGAAAATGTAATGTGGCAGTCAAAATTAGATAGTTAAAAAAATGACTCTCAGTACTCAAGCTGTATTTTTTTCCAGTAAGATGTCTAATACGGGACACAAATATAATTATACTGTCTCCTAACTATTTTTGTGTGTGACAAAATGGTGTTTTCTGTACAGGGTGAATCAAATGTTTGATATGTCAAAATATCGCATTCTATAAAAGTTTCTCACACAAACGTATATACATGTATATTAAATAAGAAAATCCAGGCAATACTTACCAAGAAAAAGTTTTTTCACATATAAAAACCATGAATTATATGATGGTGCATGAGAAAATTAAGACCTACGGCTAACCTAGATTCCATGGTTTCTTTTTTACATTCGGTGATGTTTTTAAACAATATCTATTCGTTTTTATTTGGTATTTCAACTTATTTTAGGTAACTTAAATGACCCAAATTGACTTCCATCGATTTTTTTCTGAACGAGCTCTTCAGCGAACACTGACAGTTCTATTTTTAGTAGCATAATACGCTTTCAGTTGACACAGAGTCACAGACAGTCCGCAAGTAGGATGAATATAACTCGATTTAAAACATTTTAAACAGAGGTTGAAAATCTGACTTACTGAAAAATTGATAAAAGAGGTAGGTATGACTTCAATAACTAATCTTAGCTTTCTTCTTCTTCTTCTTCCGTTATATGGACTGGATTCTTGTATAAGAATGTATTTAGTCCAGCGTTGACAGATCATGCCCGGGCAAACACAGCAAACAAGATTATGTACAAGTTAAAAGTTTAAAACTATATACACGGTATATGGCTGTCTAGTGTGTGCCTTCGATCTCTTGTTGGCATATGCCCAGGCTAGCTCTGAAGGCCTCCAGTGATGTTGCAGTAGAAGTACAATTTGGCAGTTGGTTCCACTAACAAATTGTGCACTGGAAAAAGCAGTGACTTAGAGTCTCGTTCTGGCATCTTTCCTGGAAGAGACGCTGAGACCCTCTGGGTCTGGCATCACTCTACTGTATGCACCTGGAGCTGTCTTATAATATCAACCAGTCCATCTTGTATCTTGTACGAGGGGCGTTCATTATATAATGCAACTATGGTCCTAAAATTTAATTATGGTCCATTGTTGTAGTTATTGATACGGATTATGTTAAAAAGAATGTTACCCCAATAATTTATCAAGTTTCAGATACTTCCATCCAATAAAAAATGTGTTTTGAGGGCATTTTTTTAAGACATGTAAATGATACTGAACACGCCAAAAATGGGAAAAAGTATTTCGACTAAAAATATGATTTCGACGGCCAATATGGACCTTTTTTGTCTAAACCACAAACTTTTATATCTTCGATATGAAAATGTTAGTAGTTTTTATATTTTTGGGGTTATTGCTGTTTAAATTTGTCAGTGCAACAAAATATAGCTTACATTTTATGATAAAAAGACGAAGAGCAACTTCAGGATTTAATATTTTTGGAGCAATGTAACTAAAATTGTTGAGTTTATATTAACTCTTTAGAGTATCCCTTCAATTCGTTATCCATGTATTTAAACCGTTTCCGTCATATCTTCAAACTGAATTGACTAATATTTACACATACTTCTAGTTACAACAGTTTGAATAAATTACTTCGCTGCAAAAGGGGGGATGCGTTATAGTTATATGTGTAAGAATTGACTAAACAACACAGAAAAAAATTGTTATTGACTATTTTTAATGCGTTTTCTGTGAAATATAAACATGTTTTTTCTTCTTTCTAATCAATTCCCATTCAATGAACTAATTTTTTATTATACCTGGCGGGCAATCAAACACTTGTAGAAACATAATAATAATTATAGTCAAAATTTCCCCTAGTCAAAACGTCCCCCTTTAAAAAAAAGATTTTAAGATAAATCAATCAATAATTATTATTTTCAAAAAAAGAGAAGTATTTAATCATAACTTTCACATGACATCAGCAAATAAGTTTACCAATCACTGATCAATAAATTTTGGTAGGGGGTAAACTCGGTGTTTATCATCGGTGATCAACTGACTTTAGCCCTTTATAAAACTAGTTTGGTAGTGATAATTATATTGAAAGCTTTATTTTTTGTGTACATATATGTATATTCTTTTGGTGTTGTCTGATTTTAAAACACAATATGGATACACTTAATTTAAATCAGGGTCTGATATTTTCATTTTTCGTATAGAGATTGAGGATAAAGTCAAGTAAACTCCTTTATTTTACCTACTGAATATCTCAACCTATCAGAAGTTGACCCGATGTGAAAGTTATGAATTACCTTAAACACGTACAAATGTCATTGATTGAATTGACTGAATTGGATTTTATAGTCGCACCAACAGCTAAGGTCATATGGCGACTTTCCAGCTTCCATTGGTGGAGGAAGACCCCAGGTGCCCCTCCGGGCAATTTCCGTGCACGGTGCGGGGCACCTGGGTTAGAACCACCGACGTTCCGCAAGCCAGCTGGATAGCTTCCTCACATAAAGATTCCTAGGCCCTGAGGATCGAACCTACAGCGGTGAGGGGCAAGTGATTTCAAGTCAGAGACGTTAACCACTCGGCCGCAGAAGCCCCTACAAATGTCATAAAACAGTTGTTAAACAAAATAAAACAAAACAAACTTACACTGGTAATTTGTTTTATGGGGACATTTTTGGGGGGATGTTTCGAAATTTGAAAATACCAAGTGGACATTTTGACCAATTGGGGGGGACGTTTTGATTGGCAACCGTTTGATGTTGTGCGCTTGGGTGAAGATGCTCTAATTCTGAATTTTATTTTGTTTTAGCTCTTAAAATAGCTAATCAACCGTTTGTCTTGTGAACACTGATTGATGCGTCTGTCATTGGACTTCGTAGTCTCGGAAAACTAACAAAATAAAATTTACCTCGAGAACAGGATACTTTCAGACGAACAAAACAATGTACTGTATAATTATCAACTTTGTCATTATTATTCAGTGGTAGCAGTCAGTGGATAGTGTAAACGTTAATAGCACTTTTATTTTTACAGGACATTAGTGATTTCTTTGGTACACCGCAAAGTCCAAACTGAGAAAAACATCGGCGTCATCGCTATAAAATTAAAATGTGACCAACTACAGTAGACCTAGTAAATAATAATCTTATTAAAGGATACAGATATACAGCTTAGTATTATTTTTACTTACATATATATTTTCCTTCTTATTGGTCCCATCCGAGATATTCGTTCTTCGGACATCAAACTATTTACAAAATTGGCAAATGAAATGTTTACAAATTATGTGTGTACGTCTGGTGACCTCAACCTTATTCGACTGAAATCTAACACGCTCTCTGATTGGTCAACATATAGGTGAGGCGATAGTGTTGCGATTTGTCAGGGAGCAACTTGTCAACTTGACCCTGGATTTGTCATCAACTGAATTGTTGTAAAACCATATCAGACTAATTTCATATTGACGTTTAAAAGTTGAAATCATTGTATTTGAATTCTGCTGCCATTAAATCTAAGGAAAACATAGGAGAATTTCGCCGAGTGGTCACACCCTCATTTTTACCCAATGAGCAATCGCGTAACAAATAAACAAATAATCGTAATAAAAACACGAATACACATTGGCCTATTTAGGACTCACACCACTATTATCTCCCTTGAATACTCGTGAAGGAGGTAGATAAAAAAAACACAAGTTCGCTTTTCTACATTTTACAGGATACATTGATTTATCTTTACCAGGTTCTAAATTTACAGCATTTTAGGAAGAGATCACAGAAAAATGCATGTTCATATAAGATTTCTAGCTAATTCTGCCTCATTTTACACATCATGGGTCTAATCTTCACGGGGTTGTATTTTTGTCTTAATTTTGATAGGTGTGACACCTATGCAAACATGAAATTAAAAAAAGTTCAATCTGGTAAATATTTGTTAAAAGTTAATAACATGCAGATATTGGATCAATGAAGAATGTAAGCATAAATACATGTTGCAAAATCTTTTTTATCTCTATGCCACGAACAAAAACATTACAATGGGACCCTATGGAAAATTAATTGTGGTGTGAGACGTTTACTGCAGGTAAAGTGAGTCATTTTGTAGATATCAGCACGCTAGTTTGTAGGAAAATGTAAACAAACACAGTATTTTTACGATATTTCATTTGCTTCAACCGTTAAGTTACCTTTTCTTCACTGCATTAAACTCAGATAACCTTGACGACATGTTAATTGCTGTACTGCATGTATGTTTCATTCAGTATTAGACTACATTAGTCATAGCGAAACATGTACTGTATGGTATATATACTATTTAATCACTATTTATAGATATTAAAGATATCTATAATACGAATATAAGATATCTATAAATCGATTTATAGATATGCGCCCCGTATATGCTGTTATTATTATGGGGCGCCGTTTTTATTTATTCACTATTTATAGATATCCAATAATTGAATTAAAGATATCTATAATTAATATAAAGATATCTCTAAATCGATGTATGGATATCTTCTATTCGAATTATGGATATCCATAATTCATATTGAGACATCAGTAATTGACGACCATTTATATATATCTTATATTAGATTTATAGATATCTTTAATTCAATATAAGATATCCATAAATCGATTTATAGATAGCTTTAAATGAAATGGATATTCATAAATACCGTTGAATTAATTATATCTATAATGTAATGCATTCAACGTCCACGATCTGGTCCCCTGGAAAGCTATTAATTCCACGGCTGAATGAACTGATATATTCGAAGCGATTTAAAGATATCTTCTATTGAAATATAGATATCTATAAATCGATGTATAGATATCTTAAATTGAATTATTGATATCTTGAAATCGAATATAAGATATCTGTATTTCAATATCCTTAATTCATTTTAAGATATCTATATAGTAATACTGACGTAAGTGATCAACTTATATGGGAGCTTTGTAAAATTGACATTAAAAAGCATTCAATATTTTATGCAAAACTAAAGGCAAAACAAAGTAAGCTGCACTTAGAAATACTTGAACGTAGATTACAAAAAATACACGAAATAGAAGATGATAAACAAATAAATGAAGACACAAAAAATGATACTTTAGAGAAGGAAATAGAAACAATATATGACAAAATAGAAAAAGGAGCACAGATAAGATCCAGGGTTGAATGGTTAGAAAAAAAAGGAGGAAAAAATAGTAAATACTTTTTAAGTTTAGAAAATGCAAGACAGACAGAAAAGTGTTAACTAATCTAAATATAGAGGGTGTACAAGTGACGGTTAGCTCAGACATTCTAAATGAAGAAATAAAATATTATCAGGAATTATACAGCTCTAAAAATAAAGATCGTAATGAAGTACAAGAGTATCTAAACACAGTTAATGTTGAATCATCACAAAACGACAGAAGTGCAAACAAATATGAAGGTTTACTATCATTTGAAGAATTAATAGATGCAGTTAACACGACTAAATGTAACACAAGCCCAGGAGTAGGTGGTATAACTGTAGAATTCTATAAACACTTTTGGAATCTATGAGGACATTTAGTAATGAATTCATTAAATGATGGGTATAGAAAAGGGCAACTTTCTCAAAGCCAAAGAATGGGTGTTTTAACATTAATATAAAAAAAGGTGACCCAGATTCTTTAGATAACTGGAGACCAATAACACTATTAAATCAAGATTACAAGTTAGCAACCAGGGCATTAGCAAAACGATTTCAGTAGGTCCTACCATTACTGATTAGCACTGATCAACAAGGACAAGGACTGTCACAACCTGACTTCATTGGTGATGTGATTTATAAACTTTGTAAGATTCTTGGTCATGATCACTTTCATACTATCTTTGTTAAACTTGTTAAAACGTTTATCAAAAGAGGTTATGACCCTATCATTTTGCAACGTACTGCATGCTTGGTGGTGGACCCTTTTACAGTTCGCCACTATGCTTTCCTCTTTAATTGTACGATGACCGGACAGGCTGTGGACCCTATGATGACGCCTACCTAAAGCCCATTTGGACGGTTGCGTTTGATGTTTGTCTATGATCTTTCTTGTCGTGCCCTTAATGGTTTATTCTCTTGTTGCCCTGGCTTCTGCCAAGTCAATGAGTACCTTCATTGTGGCTTTCTATGCTATTGTTTTTTGTATTGTATTTACACGAGCAAATTTGTGTTTTACTTATATTGCCTATTACTTATATTGCCTATTGATGGTGCCTTGTTGGTTAGAGATTAGATCATGGCGGAGATTTCTTTATTTACACTGTCCTGTATTAATGGGATGACAGTCAGGTAAGTGTGAGGTTTGGTGCACCCTAGAACCGGTTTAAACCCCAGTGGCCTATTTTGCCACTGACCGTTCCAAGGCGGTAGCCCTATTGTCAACCCTTTCGTGTTTGTGATGTCGTTTGCATTTATTTTTACTTGTGCCTTCTTGTTTGTCTGTTTGCGTGTTTGTTTCTGTGTTTTGTGGTAGACGGTAATCCTTGAATGCTACTTTCCCTGTCCGATCTTTTTATATTTCTTTAGAGTTAAATAGAAAGAAAACAGAGGGTATGTGGATAGGGAAAATGAAACACTGTCAGGAAAAGATTGGTAATATATCATGGCCGATAGCACTTGGGGTTTTCTTTGGTTCTGATAAATTAAGGTGTATTGAGACAAATCTAAAATCCAAAATTGATATATGCAAGAAGTTAACTGTTTTTGGAAGAGAACAAATAATTAAGACATTAATACTTTCGAAGTTTACATACATAGCACAATCATACATTATTCCTAAAACATTTATAAAAGAAATCAATACTATGATATATACGTACGTATGAGATGGTAAACGAGAGAAAATTAAAAGGAAAACTCTTATTGGATTAAAAGAAAAAGGGGGATTAGATATATGTGACCCAGAATCTTTCTTCATATCACTAAAAATGAGATGGATAAAAGCTTTAATAAACACAAATGAAGCATCATGGAATCTTCTTCCTAAGTATTATTTAGAAAAATATGGTAAAGACTTTTTAAACTTCCATATGAATATTGATAACATAGATAGTTTAGAAAACATTCATAAATTACCTGATTTTTACATTGATCTCTTAAAATGTTGGATTAAAAATTGGGGGTGGCCAAAACCCAAAATGCAGTAATTATGCAGATATCAGACAGCAAGTTATATGGGGAAATAAACATATACATTTAGGAGGGAAAACATTAGCTTACACTAATTGGATTGATTCAGATTTAATTTTCATCAATGACATTATAGATGAAAATGAAAGGATATCACAAAACAAAATTTACGATAAACCAAGTGTAAAAAATAACTGGATTGCTGAACTGTCAAGCATATTAAAAGCTATTCCCAACAGATGGAAAGATATAGTTGAAAGTAATGAATCAATAGCTACAGAAGTAAAAACAGTCCTTAAACCATATATCTATACACACAACATGGAAAAAGTGTTTATAGAACATACTGAAGGGACATATATTTATAAAAATCTAACGGATCGAATATTTATTAAACCAATAATGCACAATACTTGGAAGCAGGGGTTTAATGAAACTGAAATAAATTGGGGGGAAATATACACAACTTGTCATAAACTTGAAGATAATAGGCTCTCAAAATTTAGGTTCAAACTAATACACATAATTCTACCGACTGGAGAACTTCTTTGTACGTGGAAGATAGTGGATACGCCTATGTGCAAACACTGTGACGCAATAGTCACTTATAATCATTTTTTATAGAGTGTCCAACTCTTCAAGTCTTTTGGAACAAAATACAACTAATTTTTAATCAATGTGGATTTCAGAGAGACATGGCTAAGCTTGCATTCATTGTATTGGGTTACAAGCCAGAATATGGCGAATATACAGATAAATCCAAGATTATGTCATTAATGGGATTCTGCATATATAAATATTTCTTTAATTGTGAAAATAAACATGACTCATATGATATAATCAACAAATAAGCATATTAAGTGCCTACATAAAACACACAAATAGGAAAATCTACAATCTTATAGAACAGCTAAGAAAGTACCTTTTTTATGTTTATAAATGTCACAATATTCTTTCAACGTGAGTTACCATCGTACCACGTCTGTAATATTAATATTGTCATTAACTGTTCCAAGATGTCTTACTTTTCGCTTTTCGTTAAGATATCAAAGCAAGGACAGTAAATCATAATTGTTCATGTAATAACATCTTTTCTTTTTAACAGACAATATAGCTTAACATTGATAATGGTATGCATATTGTCACGTTATCTAGATGTTAAACGTGTATGGAATGATAAACTTTTGATAATAATAAAAAATATATATATACAAATATTAATAAACTTACCCAATCATCAAACACAAGACGTGCCCAACACATATAATCCAGTTTTAGAAGAACAACACTGTTGTCACATGATTTGATCAACACAATCTCACAATAAATAGGTTAGCCTTCACATGTTCTGTTTTAAAGACAGCACGTACATTTACTGCGCAAGCATGGGTTTTCTGACATAAACAGTTCATTCACTAAATACGCGAAGTGGGACAGAGAATATCTTTGAGGCACATTAAGCAAAAAATAGAACATCGGCCTACATCAGCATAGGGGTAGACTGATCGCCCCAATAACAGATACACAACTGAACATTGAATGAATGAATGAATGAATGAGTGAATGAATGAGTGAATGAGTAAGTGAATGAGTGAGTGAATGAGTGAATGAATGAATGAATGAGTGAATGAGTGAGTGAGTGAGTGAGTGAGTGAATGAATGAATGAATGAGTGATTGAATGAGTGAATGAATGAGTGAATGAGTGAATTAATGAATGAATGAATGAATGAATGAATGAATGAATGAATGAATTAATTAATGAGTGAGTGAGTGAGTGAGTGAGTGAGTGAGTGAGTGAATGAATGAATGAATGAATGAATGAATGAATGAATGAATGAGTGAGTGAATGAATGAATGAATAAATGAATAAATGAATAAATGAATGAGTGAGTGAGCGAGTGAATGAGTGAGTGATTGAGTGAATGAATGAGTGAATGAATGAATGAGTGAATGAATGAAAGAATGAGTGAATGAATGAATAAGTGAATGAGTGAGTGAGTGAGTGAATGAATGAGTGAATGAATGAATGAATGAATGAATGAGTGAATGAGTGAATTAGTGAATGAGTGAGTGAGTGAATGAATCAATGAATCAATGAATCAATCAGTGAATGAATCAATGAATGAATCAAGGAATGAATCAATGAATGGATTTGAATGATAGAACGAACGAATGTGTACTGGTTCAATGATAAAAGTAAACAAAATGGTGGAATATGTCCACATATATTGTTACAATGTTGTATTTCATGTCTACATATTTGTTTTATGTAAATACTGAATAAAAAACTTATACAAAAAAGAATAAAATTAAAAAAAAGTCTCATGAAAAATTGAATATCATATACATAACAATCCACGTCATATATCAATGCTGATAAATAACAAACTATTGGGCAGAGTTCTTCTTTTATTCTAAAACACGTTTTGTTCACAGTATAAATACATACAGAGAGGAAAAAAATATATCTATATATCGATTTATAGATATCTTATATTCGTATTATAGATATCTCTAATTGAATTATGGATATCTATAAAAAGTGATTAAATAGTAAAACGACGACCCATATATTACATTCCTTCTAAATATATTTGTCTAAATGCTGTTTCTTTCATACGTGTTTAATAACATGATATACGGTAGCAGTATGTACCGAAATAGTTATTTATACTCATCTTCTAGAAGTTTGTAGATGTATATGCGGTGGTTTGTTGAAGTTATACACTAGTTTGTCGATGGTATGTTTGCTATAAGTGCTAGTTTTTCGATAGTTAGGTGACTTTTTAAAACTGTAACTTTTCTTATTTTCCCGTAGTATATTCATCATTTAAACAAGAAGTAGCTATGTACGTAGTTTCTACCTACAAATAGACACTAACTGCTAAACAACAGAGAAAGTAACACATATATAAATAAGGTAGACGTGTTTGCAATTTTCATATAATTCATGTTGTTGTCTTTTCTACTAAGATCGTAGCGAAATGTGTAATCCTACAAAGAAACAGCGTATAATTAGAAAAACAAAGAAACAACGTATGACTAGAATATATGTCCATGACACACATCTGCTCCCATTTTGCGCTCTCAGTCACATAACAAGATAGTAGGTGAAGGTTAATCCATTTATCTATTTTTGGTAGGAGCGTGTTGCTCTCATGAAGTGTTGTAACATCTAAAGATGTAACGACTAAACGAACAAAGTACTAACAGTAGGTCAATGTTATTCACATTGATGTTACTTAGGCGTAATTGAACATTATATAAATATCACATCCCATGGAGGGTGATAGAACATATTGTCAACCCGAGATTGGTAATGTCCACCGAGGCTTTAGCCGAGGTGGACATTACCACATCGAGGGTTGACAATATGTTCTATCACCCTCCATGGGATGTGATATTTATTTTATTATACCAAACATCAAAATTCATTTAATCAGCAATTATTTTTTATTAACAACAATAAAGAACTTGAAACAAATTTTCAAGATTTAATGTTTCATGCCATGAAACATTACCATGAAACATTACCAATTGTTGACTGATCGGTAATGCACGAGATAATGATCGGTATGCACGAGATAATGTTTCATGCCATGAAACATTACCATGAAACATTACCAATTGTTGACTGATCGGGAATGGGGAAATTACATAGAGAATTTTGAGTGAGGTATAATAATAAAAGCTATACTCCGGCGTTTGGTGTCTGGAAAAAAAATGGACTTCACCACAGCAGACTTCGATGTAAAACTCAACTTCAACTTCTATATTTCACTAAGGTTCATATATATATGAATAGCATTAGCAACATATTACAAAATACATTTACATATGAATGAATGAATGGTGACAAATCATCACATCGGAAAAAACAAATACATCAGGAAACGACTGTATATATGTACAAACTATCTAGCAATGAAGTGTGTAGATGTCTATTCAATGTATAAGTATACTACTTACACATTGCAGTTATTAATGTTATAATAATAATAATAATAATAATAATAATAATAATAATAATAATATAATAATAATAATAATAATAATATAATAATAATAATAATAATAATAATGTAATACTAATAACGATAATAATACTACTAATATATTTGAAAACAATGGTATAGGTGGTGGTTGACATGATATGATATTCCTGTCTATATATACTAATCTAACATGTTAAAGTAATTAATCAATATATATGTTATATATGAACATATACATATTATTATTTTAAGATTGTAACAAAAATTCTACATCAGCTAAATATTTATTCAATAAAGTAATATTAATTATGCCGAAATTGTTCAGTACTCGTTAAAAGTAAATAATAGTTGTATAGATTTATCGACCAGTGGGCGGAATACAGTGTCCGCAAATCCCGTGAATCCCGTGCAGCGCGCTTTTCGTGGTATCTTATTTGAAAAGATGCATCATGTATCTTCGGACTATTACTTTATCATAATGGTGGATTTAAACACGTGTGAAATTTCGTGAGTTGTTTTATTTTACTGGATTGATTTGTTTATTATTCCTACAAATAACGGATTTTATAAGATTTACCTATATTCAGCCTTGAAAGGTGAGTTTATTTATTTTTCTATTTAACAATGGTTGTGTATCTTTTGACGGGATTTGCAGGCGTTTACAAAAATCCATGTCGCTTGTCTATCATGCATATTATAAAGGGAAAATACTGTTATTTAACAATTTATTTCATTTGTTCTACCAAGTGTATATGCACACGTTTTTAAACATTAAACGAGTGCAAACAACTATGCTCCAACAAGGATAAACATACAAAACACGCAGAAACAGGCACGCACAAGCACACTCACACTCGCGCGCAAGCACGTACTCTCTTACGCGCAGGAAAATCAAACAGAGGAGGAAAAACAATAAACAACAACAATAAAAAGCAAATAGTACATTTACAGTTTAACGGCAACAAAGGCTTGGAATGGATTCTGCTGCCTACCAAAACGAAATACCGAAGCGTGTTTTGATTTGGGATTTCGTTAATATTGTCAATTGTCGACAAATGGTACGCCGTATTACACAAACGTGTTTAAATTGTAATGGTTAAGAAAAAAAAGCACAGACTTTCAAAATTATGTTTTATTATGTATTTTGCTTTTGAACCTTTAAGATTTTCATAATTTTGTCCAAGAATAAACTTAGTTTTCTCATTTCAGAATAACTTTCTTGCGACAATAATGCTGTAAATTGTATGATATTTGGGCGGTTATATTAGAATGGTTTAATGTACTTTTTTCTTTGGTCATTGAATTGAGGGCATACTAAAAGATAGTGAATTACATTGGTTACATTGCCTTTGATGTGAAGGTATACCTCTCCATCTTCCAGTTTCAATGGGTAGTTCGAAATGACATACGTTTTTTACATAAGTAAGTGGGTAGTAACTGTATATATTTACTTTGTTTAAATTCTGTTTTAAACAGTTTATATATGTTAGTATTTGACGTTCTTTCTATATCAGATAGCCAACTTTGGATAAAGGTATCTTTAAGTTGCTGATATGAAGCTTTAATTAGCCATTTGGAATTGGTAAAATACTTGCTGTACCAAATTCCGCAGTAGCCATAATTACATAATACATTTTTAATATATTCCATCCACCCCGATTTGACCTTGTTTGAGTAGTAAAAATCGTACATTAATGCTTTAGCTCGAGGGCTGATATGGGTCGAGGGCCTGATATAGGGTGTGATATGAAAATACGCATTTTTTATTCTATTTATCATATACTTGAGCTTTGTCGAAATTTCAAGGTCAGCTCACTCAGTACGCTGTTTTACAGGGAGAAAAAAAAGTTTAGATCTAGTCCTTTAATTCTGATGTGCTCATGTCTGTCGCGTAAGTGGTACACAACTTTTATTTTTGTTCGAAATCTTATTGAAAATGAATTCTATTGAATTTGAATTTTTTTAATCAAGGTGAATTGTCATAAAAGGTTATTTTATCCAAGGTTAATGATTCTATAGCCAATAATCTGCCGCGAAAACAAGATGGAACGCAGACGACAAACAATACCCGTGACAAATCGTATACAATCGTAACTAATCGGTTATTTCCGTATCACTCCGGTAAAAGGATCGAGATGAACATTAGGTTATTTACGTGATATGACTGATAAAGCTTTATTGCCCGGTAACGAAATCCTGATTGATATGACTAGGTAGGTCTATGTTGTATCGTATATTCAAAAACAACATATTTGTAGGGAAGTATATGATAAAAAAAAATATAATCGATTAAGTATTGCTGAAGTTCTATAAAATATAATTTTATTTAATTAATCAATATATTACTGAATATATGTGTGTATTCATAGTTAAATGTGTCTCGTCAATAAACATTGAATTGTCCATGAATAACCATGAGCTCAGAATTTTAACCAACACTATTTCAAACAAATAACATAGAGGCGACCGTTAATTGTTTTAGTTTATATATATTTCCATGAAATATGAAGTATGTAGGGCAAATGGTTGAACTTAACAAACTAAATTAACCTCTAGACAGAACATGGACAGAGGAATGGGCAAACGATATATTATATACCATGACAATTTTGTTTAAGATGTTTTTTTACCGACTGTGATTTTGAACATAAGGAACAGGCGAGCTAAATGTTTATATTTACCCTAAAAGAAAACGCGCTAATCTAAAGCAAACCAGGACGTCTACATCGAAAAACTAGCGCTTAACTTCAACAAACACTCTCTTCGATAAATATCAACATCTACAAACCAAATCACACAAAATATATATTTTGGCTTTCAAATTTAGTTTTGAAGCCAACATCTAAAAGAAACATATTGAAATACAATTAAACTGATCCACCAAATGTATTTTGATGAAATATAAAGCATAAGTTCTTACATATAAGTTCTTACCGTATAAACCACCTGACAACATCAGCTTGAGATTTCCACACCGTAAACTCGATGTGGTCACTTGAAAGTCGCGTGCATCGTGTAAATGTAAAACACAGACAGGCAGTGTACAGTGTTATGGAGAATCACGATAATTTGCCAAATATGGATTTCCACATCTACAAACCTACAAACTAGCGTGTTGATATCTACAAACTCAAATTCGATTCACACTCTACTTCAGTGATATTGGATATTGGGTTGCCGTCGCGATTTTATAAGCTATTAACGGTTTGATTTCGTTTTGGTCGATATCGATATATACACAGAACATATTTTATTTAACTTGTACATACGTACATCGTCATTTATACATGCATAAATACAATTGTTAATACACAAGTCACGTGATTCTGAAAATGAATCATTTTATATCAATAGTTTGAGTACAAATGAGGATGAAAATACAAAAGATCTTTTATTATATGTTCAACAATGAATTTCTTACAGATTAAGCTTTACTTAAATATTTTTCTAAATTAATAATAATATTGTTATCTTTCCTCTGAAGTAATTCTATGAATTTAAACATACTTTGTCTATTATAATAATATTTCTTAATATAAATGTTGCGTATTCCTGTATAACAAGTGCATTTCAAAATAAAGTGATACTCGTCAAATCGCTGCTATTACAGCATTGACAATATCTTTCATTTCTATGTATTCTATTTTAGTGTATCGACCAGGGCCCAGTTGTTCAAAAGATCGGTTAACTTAACCGAGCGTTAAGTCAGAATTTCAAATCTCTCTGAATTTCCGATAAATGAATATTTCTAACAGAAATTGAACATGTGAACGCGTTATGTTTAGAAGAAATGCAAATTAAAGACTGATAGTAGTACAAAACATATTTTATGAGAAAATGTACTTTGAAAGTTTACACTAACCAAGGATTAAGCTAACCGATCTTTGAACAACTGGGCCCAGCTGTACGAGTACATGAGCTATGTCTCACCTTACGGATGGCGGGAGGTGTACAGTACTGGTTCTACCCAGGAAAAGTGGGTGGTCTGCCTCCACCACAAAAAAGTCGACCGTTATAAATAACCTTACATGTGTTGAAAATGACCGTAAAATACCATACAAACAAACAAACAATATTTCTCACCTTTAAAATTTTAGATGTAATCTCTCGATTTGCTTTGACTTTGTATATCCCCAATTTCAGAAGAATAATTCAAAATGGAGCCAACGAAAGAATCAAATAATTGACATAGTATTTTCGGTTTCAATCTTACGTTTTTACAATCATTTAAGAGTATTCAGTGCTTTCAGAGCTTTTCCAAATAAATGTTCTTGGTTTTAGGCAAAATTCACCGTATAATTAAAAACTGTTCGTAAATAATTGAACTCATTTACTATTTCTATGTTTCCTCCATTATAATTCAAAGATTCATTGTTCAATAGCTCGCCTATTTTTCTAAAAAACATGACTTTTTTTTTTCGCCGTGTTTACCTCTAAGCCCCATTTGTTACAATAATCATAAAGTAGATTAATATTGTGTTGCAATTCTTCAGGTGATTTACCTAAAACGACCATATTATCCGCAAATAAGAGTAAAATAAGTACTATATCATCCATTTGTAAACCTGTATTAATGTTATTTTGTAAATATAATTCTAGGTCTCAATTAAGAGCGATAATAATATCGGCGAATTTATCTCCCCTTGTCTCAACCTAATCGCATATTTAAAAAATGTCTGAGTTTCATAACACATGAGTTTACTTTTTCATACATATCTTGAAATATTCTTAACAATTTACCCTGGCTTCCAACGTTGTAAAGTTTCATCCATCAATCGTAAACAAAACATTTCTTCAAATCAACAAATACACAGTATAATCTGTTCTTATCATTAAGAAACATCTGCACAGTATGTATTAAGACAAACAATGCATCAGTGGTTGAACGCCCTTTCCTAAATCCGAACTGCGCATCAGATAAAACATTATTGTTATCGCAAAAAGTTACAGTTCTCTTATTTAATACAGTTATTTACAAGTGTCAAATCAATGGGGGTCAATATACTATTTGTATCAGTATGATACATTTGACTGAATATAACTTGACTGAATATACCATTAACACCCAAGGACATAATTAGTTCCTTCAGTGACCTAACAACATGTGTAATAGCAGCAGTATATTTAAATAACAAGTGTGAGGAGCTAGCGACTCCTTCTGTTATGGTGTATAGGGTGATAATTTCTTAAGAGCCATAAAGACTGCGTATTTGCATTTGAAACTTTCCGATCTAATCTAAGGCCCTAATAAATTAATTGCTAGATTCTCATCCCCGCCAGCCCCCGTTTAATAAAAAAAAATGCTGAAAATATGAAACACTATTAAAAATGTGTTTTCAATCTTGGAAGTACTCAGTAGTATATTTTACTATTTTTGCCTTGTGCCGAGGCCATCATGTTCTATTCCCCCCTCCCCCCCCCCCCCCCCCACTGTCGTGTTGAAATAAATTTGGATGAGAAACTAGCAATTCCCCCCCCCCCCCCCCCCCCACCCCCCCTGTCGTGTTGAAATAAATTTGGATGAGAAACTAGCAATTCCCCCCCCCCCCCCCCCCCTCCCTCCCTGTCGTGTTGAAATAAATTTGGATGAGAAACTAGCAATTAATATTTATTATGGCCTAATGACGAAGTCCTGCCTAAAACAACTATATGTGTGAATGTTGATGTATGTAATCAATAGTTTTCTTTAACTATCAAACAATTCATAAGCATTGATTGCATGAATAATTTACATTTGCGCTTTATTTAAAAAAAAGGTGCGAAAACCAAGTCATGCTCTCAAATTTTCATTTAAAAATATTCTTCGCGTGCTTTTAATCTTAATTTTTAAAAACCTCAAGATTTTTCGTTATTATTTTTTTTGGCAGGCCTGTTTCAATGGCAACTCGATCAAGTTCGAAAACCAGCCAGATCGGCTTAGGAACACTAGATTTATTGATACATGTTTTGCTGTAAACTGCCATATTTTCCCTTGTGAACAGTGTAGCACATGATATGTATACGTCAATGAAAACACGGTCACGTTTGAAAACCAGCTAGATCAGGCCTTGAATTCACCAACCATTCTTGAGAATATTCGTAGACTTAAGTATGCAAATTTCAATCACACATATTTCTATAAGTTTAAAGGTTAAACCTTCATAAGAAGATGCTAAGTTTAAATATGATAACAATTAATGAATAGCAACTTCATACGATTGTTTATCTCTGAAGGTCATGGGAATATGTTTGAATGCAATTTGAGTACTTGTGCTCAAGTCTAAGAAAAGTCTGAAGAATGGTTGGTGAATTCCAAGCCAGATTAGTAAAACTAGCGTTATTTTCCCTTTACCTTCCATATCCTGCGTTGTGGACACTTTAGCACATATATCACGGTGGATAGACGTAATGGACCCTGGCTGCTCAAGACTGCGTTACCTTGATCCTGGCTGCACTTGTAACGGACCCTGCCACGACCGTAGAGGTGAACTCGAATCAGCGCCCCATTGATGATGGGCCACCGGTTCTGGACCACCGGTTCTAAATGATGGAAAATAAAAAAGAACATCCCATTATTGAATTATTATATGGGTTATGACGTAGAATGTAGAGGGTGTGATCTTGTTATAGGTTATAATAGCGTAAATGAGTCTCCATGCCAGTTAGAATGTTGACAACCTGTTAAAAACTCAAACCTGATTAGAATTCTGGGAAACTTACTTTATTTAATACCTTCTAAGAAACATTTCTTCAGTTGTATACCAACACCGGGTCAAAGGTCAAAGCTATTTTTACCACTTGCAATTTCGTACCCTATCTACTTTCACTTCTGAAATTTATATCAAAAATTGTCAAAACCATGATGAGCTCCCTTTTAAATATCAACAGCATGTCCAGAATACAGTTACAGCCAAAAAATAACAGGAAATTGCACTAAAAAAACTTTATAAAGAAAAAAAAGACAGCACTCTTTAATACAGAACTACTCAGTTTCGATGCACCAGGCGAGCATATCCGGTTGATTTAATGTAATTAAACCTAAATGGAATATTTCTGTGTCATGTTTTTTAATAAAACTGGTCGATTCAATCCAACAACTTACTAGAAGATCATTTTGACTTGTTTCGCAATGCCGAATGACTTTGTCTTGAAATTATTGCAATTTACCTGCGCTTGAACATGCACTAAATCGAGTCGATTTTGTCGCGAAATTAAGAAATAATAAAAAATGCAATATCCCAGCAACCGTTCAACATTTTATCATCAAATAAACTCAGGTAGCTTTGTTTCGCATACCTGAGTAAGTATACCGCACATTCTGCATATATCTTTAACACAAATTTCATAAAAATAAAAAATATAAATTTTAGAGAAAATCAGAAATTTGGAGGAAAAGTTACCAAAAACACCCTAAAATAGTCTAAAATTCTGAAAATGATTTTTCCCCCAGTTTCTGAGTTCAACTCAACTGTTCAAAAAAAAAAGAAGGCCTAAACATTCATTTTTATGCAATTCTGAAAAATACATGATTTCTCCTTATAGGTTATAATAGCGTAAATGAGTCTCCATGCTAGTAAAGTTAGAATGTTGACATCAACAAGGAAATAGGGTTTAATACCTTCTAAGAAACATTTCTTCAGTTGTATACTAACACCGGGTCAAAGGTCGAAGCTATTTTTACCCCTTTGCAATTTCGTACCCTGTCTACTTTCACTTCTGAAATTTATGGTAGATTGACTAGTTTCAAATGAGTTCTCTCGTTAAATAAAGTCTTTATTATTATTATTATTATTATATAAAAAAATGTCAAAAACATCATGAGCAGCCTTTCTGATATCAGCAACATGTCCAGAATACAGTTACAGCCAAACAATAACAGGAAATTGCACTAAAAAAAGTTTAAAAAAAAAAGAAAAGATTAGCGCTCTTTAATACAGAACTACTTTCGACTGCACATCCGGCTGATTTAGTGAAATTAAACCTTATAGTGATAGCATCTGGTGGTGAGTTTGGGTAAATGGGTCTCTGTCGTACAAGGTACAAGACTAAACAAATGTACTCCGGACTTACGTTCGTGTATATACGTTTGCACATTGAGATAATTATCGCTTCATGACATGTCTTCCGTCGACATTACCCTAACATAAACTATGGGCCCGCAACAGACATAAACCAAATTTACTTTATGGTGTTTTTTGCCACCGATTGACAAGACAATGACCTCAACAAATTAATATTACAAGTAGTACAAATGCAGCTATATGTGAACCACTAATGACGTAGTATGGACTATAAACATGTATGTTGGCATAATCAAGCCCAGTAATCGACGTCATCTGCAGGTGCACGAGATGATCATCCGTAACGAAGATTTGTCTGGACTTGGTAAGTAAACACACGCATTTCAGCTCTAATTCTCATTCCATAAAGATATAATTATGCCTAAAGTATCGCAATCAATGGTAAAAAAAACTCGGTTATTTTAGCGAGATGATTCTCAGCGGAGTTTTTCTAGACTCGCTAAGTAAACACATGGGGGGGGGTAGTGCATGGGGGTGGTGTGACCTTGACCTTGAATGTACTGACCTGGATTTTGCGCGTGACACGTCGACTTGTTGTTGTGAACACTTGTGCCAGATTATATGAAAATCCTTCAATGGATGACAAAGTTATAGATCAAACACGACCTACATGACTTAAAATCAAATATAGGGCCATATGTCTGAGGGTGACCTTGACCTTGGAGCTACGGACCTGGATTTTGCGCGTGAAAATCCCTCCATAAATGTCAGTTATTGATCTGACACGAAATGTGTGACGGACGGAAGGACGGAAGGACGGTGCGATTACTATATGCCAACCCTTCGGGGGCATAAAGTCACACACCAACTGTTCAAAAAATATTTCAATTTAGTCTTCATATGACAATTGAGGTTGCATTGCCTTTACTATTTACCACAATACATATATGTCCAATATGTCAAAAGGTAAAACAATGTTTACTAAATGCGTGTACTGAAAACATCTATAGGTAATTACAAGTACTCGTGTTAAGTTTCATTCCAACATGTACAGTGGTTACCCTAGCAATCGTCAAAAACGCGAACGAATTGCTTAAAACAATCTGACCTACCCGTTCGCAACTGAAATGTTCAATCTCACTTCTTCGTTCGCACTTGTAAAACACATCTGACATTCCGGTTCGCTATTTTTGTTACCCTGTCGACTTTAAAATGCTTAACTCGGAAAGTTTAAATTATTTCAATGAGCTACTTTGTACAGTTATACAGAAAGGATTGACGATCTTGACAAGCGTTTTAAATTGAATAACAATTGCGAATATCAGTTCGTTATTTGTGTTTATTCTGAAAATTTCATTGTTTTTACAAATCTTTGGACATTTATACAGGGTGCTATAGGCACTAACGTCGTTTTATTACTGGAATTTTAAAGTGAAAGCTTTCTCTGTCATTCCTTTTCAAATCTTCATAATCATTTTCCAAACATTTTAGCAAAATACGCAGCAGAAAGCAAAAATACTAACCACACCATCCACTTCCAACAATTTCGCCAATCTGATTTCTCTGCAACCATCTGACTTCCCTGAAGCCGGTTAATCAGTGTGGTATAGAGGAGCAACCGTTATGGAAGCAAAAAATAAGATTTTTTTTTTCATTTAGAATTTTTTAAAATAACCTTTAATGTACATTAATTTTGTTCACAAATTAATGTAATTGCATAAAGTAATACATTGAACACCTCCGATAGAAATGCTTAGCTTTCCGTTTTTAATCTCCGAATACTTACGGAACTTGTCAAATACAAGTTCTAATGAATGATGTTTTACGGCACGTCGACACATAAATAGGTCATATTGTGCGCAAAAAACCGATGAAGCATGGAGGAATGAAGTAGTAATTAAAATAATGTAAACGTATAAGGATAAAACTATCTACAAATAAGGGATGATATGGTAGCAAAAAAACTATGTATATATGTAAATCAACAAATGCCCGCCAACGGTCTTGTAAACAAGTTAATATATATAGAAAAATATTATATTGATTTATAAAGTCTGATTGCTTTAAGGAAATCTAAAACAAGACTAAAATCTATAGTATCAAATAACTCTTTCAAAGTATTAACTGTGTAGTATCTTTGTCGCATAGGATCAAAGTCTATACACATTCCAACAAGATATGTTTGACGATATGTTTGACCGTTAACGGTGCAAAACAGGGAATACATTCTGGCAACTGCTCACCTTGTAACAAATATGAATGAGTATAGCGTGTATGCCCTATCCTGAACCTGGCTAGGACAACTTCCTCTCGACAAATGGGTCTACTAGAAGGACGCCATTCTCCGAGTAACAGTTTATACAAGTTCTAAAATAGGCATTTACCTTTGGCATTCAGCAATGGTAAACTTTGAATTCGCCAGTTTTCATTATGCTATATATATAATGAAATTTTACAGAAAGTTGGATTGAGAATGTTGCCACTTTTGCTTGTTAAAACACTAGCGGATTTCGAGGGAGCACCCTTTGCTTATCACATAAAATTTAACTGAATGTTGATTAACGGTTTATCAAGACATTATATATAATATTTACAGCCGGCTGCCCACAAAGAAAGGAATCATACATAAATATTCAGATGCTTTACAAAGTGGGTTAAATTTTATGTTTGAATACCGTGAAAGATGGATAAACACATCAACATCTAAAGTTATATTTTTTAAGAAAGGAAGTCATTTACCCAGGAACTTATTTTCATATAACGGAAGTATATTAGAAATTGTAAATACATTTGTTTACCTGGAATTGTATCTACAACAGGTGGTGATCAGGTTATGCTGCCCAGGCTACCTTACGTGTCGATAAATCACAAGTAGTAATGCTGGTGTTTTTTAGCCATTTTAGTAATTATATACTAGTATTTTATTTATGGACCCAAAACAATATCTATATATATATAAACATTGTTTTGGTCCAGAAATCAGAAATCAATTAATTAATATTTCAATCACATTTACATCCTAGCTCCACTGCGCCGGCTATCTGAACAACCAGGATCAAGGTAACGCTGTTTTGAGCAGCCAGTGTCCACCGTGTATATTTATTGATCTTTATCAAACTGTGTCTGACAGTGTCTATGTATCGTTGAAACCTCAGACAAGTTCGAATAGCAGCCAGTATGCAATAGCATGATGTGTGCAGAATTGACCCTGATATGCTTATGATTTTTCTATTGTTACTACAGTTATTTATTGACATTTGAAATATTGATAAAATAGCATTTTAAGCACATTTGTTTGTGGGTGGGGTGTAATCTTAAAGAATTGGGGCAGTTAATGCTTGTTGGTACTTTACTTGATATGAAAACATGGGTAATTTAATGGTCTTATAAGAAATGTATTATCCACGCAATGATGATGTATTTTATTTTTGCTCAGTGGTTCAGGCTAAAGGCTTGTCATGGATTTGATTGTTGAGAATTGGACAATGAACTGTGAGGGGGCAGTCCTCAGTTTCGCATGAATGTCCATGTAAATCATTCTTTGTTTTTTTTGGAGTCTATAAATAGAAAAATGTGAACCAATCAAAAACTTTCTAAAAATAGGTAAAATGGCTGATTTTCAATCACGGGGAGTTCAGCATGGAATAACTTTTTAAAACGCCGGACTAGGTATGTAAAATTTAGCATTTCCTGATATGCAAGAGCATTATGAGTGCAGACATGACCCTGATATGTGTAGGAATTTTTTTATTTTATTTATTGACATTTGAAATATTGCTAGAATTGGTTTTTTAACATGTTTTGAGGGGTGGGGTAATCTTAAAGAAATGGGACTAAAGTTGTACAGAAAATGCTTTTTGATACTTTTATTTGGTATGGAAACATGGGTAATTTTATTGTCTTCTAAGAAATGTATGACACAATGATGATGTGATTTATTTTTGCTCAAGGATTCAGGCTAAGGGCTTGTCATGGGTTTGATGATTGAGAAATGTACATTAAACTGTGGAGTGCCCCCTGAGTTACCCCCCATACGCCGAAATGCATTTTTTGCCAACGTTTTATCGACGTCGTAGCAACGTCTTTCGACGTTGTAGCAACGTCTATCGACGTCGTAGCAACGTCTACTTTCCGACCGCAACTTTATGCCTTTTATAACCAAAGTTTGCCAAAGTTGGTAAACGTTTGCCAGCGTTGATCAACGTTAGCATGCTAGCTGGGAAACTCTCCACTTTGTCAGAAGTTACCGTTCTTGGTCAGTTTCCGATTTTTCTTACTTTCTCAAAAATACCCTCGTTGAATATTAAAGATGTGTCCTCTTAAGGAATGTCGGATCGACATTGGGCTATATCAAAATCAAGATTAGGACAGGTTCCCGGATTTTTACTTATCACTTTCTTTTCTTAATAATATATAATGTGTTGATGAACCGTTAAACAACATTCAATTCATTCAATTATGTTTACTTTAAAGTGCATCTTGAATAACCTCACACACACAATTAACGGTAAAATTATATTTTTCACCTCAGACGAAAATAAAGAGCCCTGATTTCACCAACAACAAACACTGGAGTAAATACTTGAGATCAATGACGGGCATGACCAATGACTACTAGACCTCCGTGTGGTCTTTGTCATTGTCTCAACTACGATCATCATTGGCAATAAACGTTCGATCACATTTATGTATCTGCCATTCAATTTGCACTATTTCTGCGTGCACAAAAATAGAAATGACTATAATAATATGCGTAGAATATCTCATGCGTAGAATATCACAACTTATGTTAAGAAGGCGCTATTGTAACAACTGTACCAATTCTAAAAAACAGTTGATGAACAGTTGCCATGGTTTGTAGTTAGTAAGTAGTCACGGTATTGCCCTTAAGCGTCTTCTTCGTTGTTTTATCGACATACAAATGGTTCGTGCTAATGCATATAATAGTGTTCAATTTCATTTGCAAAATTCTTCATTGTGTGTGATTTATGTGGATGGGGTAATTGAAGCTGGTGTTAAAAATTATTAAAATAGACATACACCGCTATTAAAAAGCATTAAATTAGACATTTAACTGGATTTTGTGTTTGCAAGGTTAACTATTAATTCCTGTCTTATGTGTAATGCATAATCCAAATGTCTTAAGCATAATAAGTACATATATTACGAAATTTAGTTTTTATATATGATGGTGCCCAATTAGATATAGTTAGTAAGTTCACATATTTAGGTATAGTCTTTTCTACTGGAGGGTCTTCAGCAGAAGCACAAACTACTCTTGCTGGTCAAGCGCAAAAAGCCATTTTTAAAATGAATAGATATTTATACAAATTTACATTTATATCCCCAAAGCATAAATTAGATCTGTTTGATAAATTGATAACTCCAATTTTAAACTATGGTTGTGAAGTGTGGGGATTTATGCAAGCTATATCAATTGAACGAGTGCATTTACAGTTTTGTAAACACATTTTGGGTGTTAAGAAGACAACTCAAAATGATTTCATATATGGTGAACTTGGCAGAACATCATTTATTACAAGAAGATATTTTATAATAATTAAATATTGGATAAAAATCATGAGAGTACATGATCGTAAATATGTAAAAATTGTTTATAACATGCTGCTTAATGACTGTGAAATAAATCCTCAAAAAATAAACTGGGTTTCCCAGTTGAAACACTTATTGTCCTCGCTTGGGTTTTATGATGCATGGTTACAACAAAGTGTTGGTAACGATAAAAAATTTCTTGCAATATTAAAGCAAAGGTTAAATGACAATTTTGTTCAGAATTGGCATAGTCGATTAGAAAATTCTACTAGAGCAGTTTTTTATATAAACATTGCAAAGTTTCAGTTTCAATCATATCTAGATAATATAAATGTTTTCAAAATGTGTCAAGCACTAACTAAATTACGGGTGTCATCTCATAGACTGCAAATTGAAGCCGGTAGGTGGGTTAAACCAAATAGGATTCCTGTAAGCGATAGAATATGTGTATTTTGTAATAAACTTGAAGATGAATTTCATTTTGTGTTGGAATGCCAAACATACATAATGTTAAGGAAGCAATATATTCCTAAATATTTTTATAAGAGACCAAATATGATCAAGTTTCTGGAATTACTAAACTCACAAAATAAGATATATATTCGCAAACTGTGTACCTTTGTTTTAAAAGCATTTAAGTTACGAAATGAAACACTATACAGAAATTAGCTATTTCTGAATATAATGTATGTAATATATGTGCTAAGGAAATTGTGATGAATTGTAATTTATTTAAACGCCTTCTCATTGTATCAGCTCAGTTAAGATAAACTGCATATTTGAACATGTATTGTTTGTAATAACTACACTGTTGTCATGCTTTGTAATTGAATTTTGTATCCTCATGGGCTTTTAAGCCTATTGGAAATTGGAAATAAAGATCTATCTATCTATCTATTAAATAATGCATACACCTAAACATGGACTAATGTTATAAAACGCGGAAACACTCACATTTCCCTTTTCTAGAATCCCTTGTTTGTGCTTTTTGTGCAATATACGTATTGCAATATATAATATATGTATTAATCCCTAACTCGCAGGCTGATCAGGGTAAAGAAAAAACAGTCCATTATATATATTTATCACATGGAACTGCTTGTATTCCGTATAATATACCCATTACGTATTTCCTTATATTAACCATGTGTAATACAATTATATTAACCATGTGTAATACAAGGCGACCGAACCAGTCGGTCGTTGAATTGCAGTGTCAGTACGTTCGTCTAGTCAATGTCCCGGAATACCCGTTTAGTCCGTGGAGTCCGTGGATATAGCACTGAATCGGCGATGTTGTGAGGGTAACAGGATTCACCACAAGCAATAATGTGTAGTTTCTTGTCGTTTTTCAGCCATGTGATAAAAAGGATCTGACACTCGTTGCCATTTGATACAAAATTTTATTAAACTCGTCCAGGAATTTGTTATTAAGCTCGCCGGAGGCTCGCTTAATAACAAATTCCTGAACTCGTTTAATAAAATTTTGTATGAAATAACAACTCATGTCAGATCCTCTATGTAGCAGGTTAAGGGTTAAAACAATATTGATGTTGCAAAATGCCAGTTATTTAGAAGAAAGTTCACACGTTCTGTTCGATGCGTGTATCCACACGTTCTGTTCGATGCGTGTATCCTCTGTTCGATGCGTGTATCCTCTGTTCGATGCGTGTATCCACACGTTCTGTTCGATGCGTGTATCCTCTGTTCGATGCGTGTATCCACACGTTCTGTTCGATGCGTGTATCCTATTTTCAGGCTTATTGAACTTATACATGTATATTCAAGCAAAGGCCTAAACATAGAACATAATTTCATTAATCTATCAAAACACTCCTTAATTCATAATATAATATTTAAATCATCGTATAAATGTTGTGAATTACTGATTCTTACACATGTTTGTACATATAATGTAAACAATATTGACTAAATGCGTAACACAAGGTCAGTAGTGGGTGTTTTGAATACCAGTTTTAAGCATATTAGTGATAAAAGCATTCTGGATTCCGATTGGAGTTCAGCTGGTTTTCCCAGTGGCGAGTCGTTTTCTTGGAAGTCATTGTTACAGCTAAATGAGTTAGTTTCGTTTTCGGAATACGCCGTTATTTTCAGTAAGCTGTTGTCCGTTTATTTATCAGTGACGTCAGGTAATTTATCTGAGACCAGCTATCTCATCTATTAATACAGTGCGTTTAAAAAGTGTGTATGCATATTTAACCATACATATCATTATTTTAATGGATCGACATTTGTAAAATGGGAGACACGCGACCGCGGCGGTGGGGTATGTTTAGAGCGTCCGCCGTTGAGGGAAAGGATATATTCTCTCTAATCATTGATGATTGTTTCAGAAATTGTGGTAAAACTTTAATGACATATTAGATGTGTAATGTTTGTCAACGTAATTGCTAAAAGTTAGGGGTAATGCAGTTTTAAGCTGTATAAACAGTTTTGCTTATGTTGACCTTAATATATAATATACGTTTGTTTTACGTTGCATTTTGATAAAAGACATTTATTGTGGATAGGCATTACCCGTAACGTTTAGCTTAAACACAACATAATTACGTTGACAAACATTACACAACTACCATTATTTTTGAATATTTACTAAACACATACACACACACACACACACACACACACACACACACAAAACAACAACACAGTACCACTTCCAGTCATTGAACTCCAAACCCACTAATACAAGTACATGTTCATCATACAGGTACATGTTTACCATACAAGTACATGTTCACCATACAAGTACATGTTCACCATACAGGTACATGTTCACCATACAAGTACATGTTCACCATACAAGTACATGTTCACCATACAAGTACACCATACAAGTACATGTTCACCATACAAGTACATGTTCACCATACAGGTACATGTTCATCATACAAGTACATGTTCACCATACAAGTACATGTTCACCATACAGGTACATGTTCACCATACAGGTACATGTTCACCATACAGGTACATATTCATCATACAAGTACATGTTCACCATACAAGTACATGTTCACCATACAAGTTCATGTTCACCATACAAGTACATGTTCACCATACAAGTACATGTTCACCATACAGGTACATGTTCACCATACAGGTACATGTTCACCATACAAGTACATGTTCACCATACAAGTACAAGTACATGTTCACCATACAAGTAGCACCATATCTACTCCAGTTAGGGCTTATACACATAGTATTTAGAGTTTGATACTTAAAAATATAAAGCGACAGGTTTTATTATGCAATTATTTAAAAATTGGGAAGTCTTGACACCATCCATATTTAAAACTTTTTAAACACCCTGTAGCCTATAAATATAACATGATATTTCCCGGCTTACAGCTAGCATTTTCCGAAAATCTATTTTTAGTGTCACTTTCCATACATTAGCGTAATATATAAAGAACACACATATTGTTCACATTATTTAGGAGGATGAAATGTATTCATGGAGATATACCATAAACAATTAAAATAAATAAGTGGAAATAGTATTTGCATCTCTATACAGTGCACCACTGGTAACTTATGTCATGGCTAATAGAAAGGAAATAGACCTACGCCCGTCGGCCATACGGTACAGCCAATGTTCAATATCCAACACAATGACTGATGGCACGAAAATTGGGGATCTGCTAGACGACATAGTTTCTGGTCGATGTTTTGCTTCCGCGTTAAAACAAATAGAGGTTGCCAGAATCAAGAGTGAGTGGATTTCGAATGATAACCGACGACTGTGGGTGTTGAAACATCTAGAAACGGTGAACAGAATACAGTTTGTGAGAGTTAAAGTTGTAAAAAACGTGTTCAGAGGAAAGTTGACAACAGACAATGGAGGTACCTCTGTGACCATAAGGGGCGGGAGCCCTGGTGGTAAGACTTATGCTCAAATCATGAGGGTAGATCTCCAAAACAAAGGCATCGAAGAAAATAAGTCAAAAAGAAAACGAAGCAGAACGAGAAAAAAGAAAATGGGTTCAAAGAAGCAAGAACAAAAGGGTATGGACAATACTAAACGAACCTGTATCGAAGAAGAACCGAGTATACGTATAAACAATTTCGTTTTCGATACTGACGTTGAAGCCGTTGCCGATGTGCAAGCACATATTGCTTCAGGTAATGACTCAAACGTTACCGAGATGCAAACACGTTTAAACGATTTCGATTCAGAAAATGACGTTGAATCAGATGTCGAGATGCAAGCACGTTTAAGCGATTTCGATGCAGATAGTGACATAAGATCAGATGAGGAGATGAGTTTGTCAGGCAGCGCTTCCTTTGCAAACATAGCGGTAAGCGATAGTGACGTTTACTTAACAGAGGTGAACGAATATTTTATCGGAGCCCAGAATGCATTCGTGGAGGAATACGCTAACGAGGGAATTGTTTTAACCAATTCAAAAACATGCATGCGTATACATGACCCCCACAGCGTTTACTTGAATAATTGTTTCGAGCATTCTGGTACTGTCAGTGTTATTAATATTAAACCAACGGAGACAGGATATCATCAAGAAGAGCCCATAGACATTCCTCGAAACGAGGGAACGATTCAGGAGAATGTGTTTACATTTCTGGGAAAGTGTGTCCAGCATGTTGTGTCGCCATTTAAACTGATTAAACAAAAACTGTTTTCTTGACCAGGCCAGGTCAAGAGTAATTGTATTGGTGCTGAATGCGTTTTTTCTATTTTTTATTAATCAAAATAATTTATTATGTAACACTATACCAAGTCTTGTTATATGAATGGTGTATGTGCAGTAACAATGATTGTATATGATTTAATTATATAATAGTTTATGTACCTTGTAAATTCGAGTTTGATTTATGTTCTGCATATTTTATTTGAATCCATTGTTTATTTAATACATAAAGCAATGAATACAGGTTATCAGACCAAACACGTTTCTTATACATTATCAAAAGGAGAAAGAAACACAGGGTAGCCTACTACTACTACGATAAGAATCATATATACATGATAAAGGGGAAACCAGCTCAAATAAAGTAGGGAAAACACACAAAGAAAAACACTAAACAAAAACACACAATCCACATGGTTTTATTAGATTTAAGAACTATTGGTCAGCCATCCTTAAACAAAAAAAAGAAAAAAGGATGGAGTGATGTGGTATGGCTGGGGTAGGTTCCTGGGTAAAGTCCAGTGAACATTTCAACCAAATTCATATTTTAGGCGTGAGCAAAGTCAACTATATACATGTATAGTACATGCCAATTCAACGCTGTGAATTGAATTGAATTGGGTTTTAAGGCGCACCAACACATGAAAATGTTATATGGCGCCTAAAAGGCATGAACATGCCAGGCTCATCTTCCATGTACATCGAGATAAAATATGGAAAATGGGCCTAGAACCTTCTCACCCTGAACTGCAGAGTTGCTGCAAATTCTATCGTAGAAACTCCATTTACGCTGGAGCCACGTTTATTGTTTTTCTGCCACTGCTCTTTTGATGTGAACGAGATGGCACCTGAAACAATGCAGGGATCATGATGAAGACCTTTAATGAACATGAACAAAAAATGATAAAATGAACATGAATTTGGGGGGATTCTACCCCTCTGCCTACCACTCCAAAGGGATCTGCAGTGGCTCAACGCTGTGAACATAATATCAGAATAAATAATTATATGGCAGAAATTATGCCCTAACTACGAGTATATCCGAACAGTTTGGTACACTTTTACTCAAAGTTGTTCTGTTTTTACTTGAGATAAATTGATCCATAAAATAGTCCATTTATCCATCTTGAGCACACGAGACATCATTTCTAAATAAAAAAAAAGACGTGATCCAATCAACTACACATGTATACAAGTCAGCGGCGTACCTTGGCATACTCCAGTTCTCATGTGAGTAATATCGGAAGCTGAACTTGAAAAAACAAAAAAGTCTTAAAAGTAGAAATCTGCATTAAAAATGATGATCTAGGTGGGTAGGGGGTAAATTTAACCAATTTTTACTCAAAAATATTACATGATATTTTATTCTTAAAATGCACCAGATTGCGTAAATCGTTGTTTTTTTTTCAAAATTGTCTGGACACCCTCCCACACCTACCCCCGTGAGTATCTCAAATATTGGTCATGGTACACCGCTGCAAGTCCATGGGCCCGCAACAGACATAAACCAAATTTACTTTCTCCGCAGCGCGCTGCATGGTGTTTTTTGTCACCGATTGACACGACAATGACCTCAACAAATTAATATTACAAGTAATACAAATGTAGCTATATGTGAACCACTAATGACGTAGTATGGACTATACACATGTATGTTGGCATCCTCAAGCCCAGTTATCGACGTCATCAGCAGGTGCACGAGATGATCATCCGTAACGAAGATGTGTCTTGACTCGGTAAGTAAACACACGGATTTCAGCTCAAATTCTCAGTCCATAAAGATATAATTATGCCTAAAGTATCGCAATCAATGGTAAAAAAAAACTCGGTTAATATTCACTTCTGCTAATACTTAGCGAATTGAGAGCAGAATCAAAGAAAGTTATTTTAGCGAGATGATTCTCAGCGGAGTTTTTTCATTTTAAATTTTCTTTGATTCTGCTCTCAATTCGCTAAGTATTAGCAGAAGTGAATATAAACCGAGTCTTTTTACCATTGATTGCGATACTTTAGGCACAATTATATATTTATGGATTGAGAATTAGAGCTGAAATGCGTGTGTTTACTTACCGAGTCGAGACAAATCTACGATCATCTCGTGCACCTGCTGATGACGTCGATTACTGGGCTTGATAATGTAGGCAGACATGTGATCAACTGCTGACGTATACACACTGATCAACCGGCTGCGGGGAAGTCAGATGGTTGCAGAGAAGTCAGATTGGCAAAATATTTGGAAGTGGATGGTGGGGTTAGTATTTTTGCTTTCTGCTGCGTATTTTGCTAAAATGTTTGGAAAATGATAATGAAGATTTGAACAGGAATGACAGAGGAAGCTTTCACTTTAAAAATCCAGTAATAAAACGACGTTAGTGCGTATAGCATCCTGTATAAATGTCCAAAGATTTGTATAAAACAATGAAATTGACAGAATAAACACAAATAACGAACTGATATTCGCAATTGTAATTCGATTTAAAACGCTTGTCAAGATCGTCAATCCTTTCTGTATAACTGTACAAAGTAGCTCATTGAAATAATGTATCTTTCCGAGTTACAGCATTTTAAAGTCGACAGGGTAAAAAAAAAAATAGCAAACCGGAATGTCAGATGTGTTTTACAAGTGCGAACGAAGAAGTCAGATTGAACATTTCAGATGCGAACGGGAAGGTCATATTGTTTTAAGCAATTCTTTCGCGTTTTTGACGATTGCTAGGGTAACCACTGTCCATTTTGGAATGAAACTTAATACGAGTACTTGTAATTATCTATAGATGTTTTCAGTACACGCATTTAGTAAACATTGTGTTACCTTTTGACATATTGGACATATATATATATTGTGGTAAATAGTAAAGGCAATGCAACCTCAGTTGTCATATGAAGACTAAATTCAAATATTTTTGAACAGTTGGTGTGTGATTTTATGCCCCCGAAGGGTTGGCATATAGTAATCGCACCGTCCTTTCGTCCGTCACACATTTCGTGTCCGGTCAATAACTGACATTTATGGAGGGATTTTCACGCGCAAAATCCTGGTCCGTAGCTCCAAGATCAAGGTCATCCTCAGACGTCAAAGCATGCTATATGACCCTATATTTGATTTTAAGTCCGGCCAAATAAAAAAATACCAGTGTTTTCGGTGGCCCGACCGACCCTATTTTTAAGGGGCCGACCCTAAAACGTTTTATGCAAAAATTAAAAAAAAATCTATTTGTTCTGAACATTAATTATATCATGAAAGTGAAACATAACACCATTAGGCTATATATTTTCTGTAATCCACTGGGCACTGATATATGCAAATTATTACCAAATTACACAGCAAAAGTAGAAATTATTTAGGTAAGCCATATGATTTGCCTGGAATGTCATGATACATTCAGAGTTTAATGTTTTTCTTTCAGGTAAATTATGCGATGTTAATTAACTATTGAACTTATTAGTAAAATGCATGTTAAACAAAGGTCTTCTGGTTTAAAGGGAGTACATCAGGCTTTTCATGGGGGTCTAGGTGTCCGACTTAAAATTGACAAATATTGATATTTTCTATTCTACTTCGCCAAAACATAATGAATGAGCCTAAAAAGTATCCCTTATTTGCAAAGAAATTCATTCTGCACAGTAATACGTGCTATCCTAGGTGACGCACCAGGGTTAATTTCAGCATTTTACGTCCGATTCCATTCTAGCTATATGGTGTTTTCAAAGTTTAGACATTAACAAAATGGTTCTAACATCATATTTTGATTGATATAAGTGTTTTATCATGAACTGGAACAATTTTATAATTTAAGATGTTTCTAGAAAAATCCTGATGTACCCCCTTTAAAGTGTCCTATTATTTGTAACAGGAATGCGTAGTTTAACTGGGGCGGTCTTATATCTTGGGAAACTGACAACAGCACAGAGAAACTTTCAGTTGTATCATCAGCTTGTATAGGGTTTATGAGATAAATGGAATCTCACAATATCTTTCTTAAATAAAAGACTACTGACCTACCCTATATTTTTCAGAGCATGCAATAGGAAACACACCTATCTTTTTTGGCCTCATGTAGGTGGTGTCCGATCTATAACTTTGTCATTCATTGAAGGATTTTCATATAAACCTGGCACAAGTATTCACCACCACAAGACGACGTGTCGCGCGCAAAATCCAGGTCCGTAGCTCCAAGGTCAAGGTCATACTTAGAGGACAAATCATGACATATGGCTATATAGTTGATTTTAAGTCATGTAAGTCGTGTCCGATCTATAACTTTGTCATCCATTGAAGGATTTTCATATACACATGGCACACGTGGCAAAATCCAGGTCCGTACCTTCAATGTCAAGGTCACACCACCACATGCTCCCCTCACAATTATGACCTATTCTTCAGAAAAAGATGTAATCAATAAAATAATTCCAGAGGTGTTTGTATTGGTAGTCATAAATCGCCGCACCGCCCATTGGAATTCCATTACGAGCTAGCTACACCCCTGAATAAGCAAGAATTTTAGAAATGACACTGTAAGTGATGAATCCTTTTTGGAGGGAGTATTAAAAAGTATTTTAGGGAGTGTGGGGGAATGGTGGACGGGGAGTGGGAATATCGAAAACAAAAACTTGTTTTGTGTGCGGGTCGGGTCATGGGTTGGTGACCCGCTTTTGCGGGGGAGGGGGACCAATAAAACGTTTTATATGTATAATATATATTATATTGATGAAATACAAAAATAATGGGGTGGGTGGGGGGGGGGGGGGTGGATGTGTAGTGCATGGGGGGGGGGGGGTGACCTTAACCGTGAATGTACTGACCTGGATGTTGCGCGTGACACGTCGTCTTGTTGTGGTGAACACTTGTGCCAGGTTATATGAAAATCTTTCAACGGATGACAAAGTTATAGATCAAACACGACCTACATGACTTAAAATCAAATATAGGGCCATATGTCTGAGGGTGACCTTGACCTTGGAGCTACGGACCTGGATTTTGCGCGTGAAAATCCCTCCATAAATGTCAGTTATTGACCTGACACGAACTGTGTGACGGACGGAAGGACGGTGCGATAACTATATGTCAACCCTCCGGGGGCATAAAATCACACACCAACTGTTCAAAAATTATTTGAATTTAGTTTTCATATGACAATTGAGGTTGCATTGCCTTTATTATTTACCACAATACATATATGTCCAATATGTCAAAATGTAAAACAATGTTTACTAAATGCGTGCGCTGAAAACATCTATAAATGATTACAGGTACTCGAAAATGTACAGTGGTTACCCTAGCAATCGTCAAAAACGCGAAAGAATTGCTTAAAACAATCTGACCTACCCGTTCGCAACTGAAATGTTCAATCTCACTTCTTCGTTCGCACTTGTAAAACACATCTGACATCCCGGTTCGCTATTTTTTTTACCCTGTAGACTTTAAAATTCTTAACTCGGAAAGTTTAAATTATTTCAATGAGCTACTTTGTACAGTTATACAGAAAGGATTGAGCTACTTTGTACAGTTATACAGAACGGATTTACGATCTTGACAAGCGTTTTAAATTGAATAACTATTGCGAATATCAGTTCGTTATTTGTGTTTATTCTGAAAATTTCGTTGTTTTTACAAATCTTTGGACATTTATACAGGGTGCTACAGGCACTAACGTCGTTTTATTACTGGATATTTAAAGTGAAAGCTTCCTCTGTCATTCCTTTTCAAATCTTCATAATCTTTTTCCAAACATTTTAGCAAAATACGCAGCAGAAAGCAAAAATACTAACCACACCATCCACTTCCAACATTTTCGCCAATCTGATTTCTCTGCAACCATCTGACTTCCCTGCAGCCGGTTGATCAGTGTGGTATAGAGAAGCAACCGTTATTGCAAGCAAAATTAAGAAATGTTTTTTTTTAAATAACTTTTAATGTACATTAATTTTGTTCACAAATTAATGTAATTGCGTAAAGTAATACATTGAACACCTCCGATAAAAATGCTTAGCTTTCCGTTTATTATCTCCGAATACTTACGGAACATGTCAAATACAAGTTCTAATGAATGAATGAATTATGTTTTACGGCACGTCGACACATAAATAGGTCATAGTGTGCGCTAAAAAAAGGATGAAGCATGGAGGAATGAAGTAGTAATTAAAAATAATATAAACGTATAACGATAAAACTTATTAACTAAAAAAGGTATTAACTGTGTTGTATCTTTGTCGCACAGGATCAAAGTCTACACATTCCAACAAGGTATGTTTGACGATATGTTTGACCGTTAACGGTGCAAACAGGGTATACATTCTGGCAACTGCTCACCTTGTAATACATATGAATGAGTATAGCGTGTATTCCCTATCCTGACCCTGGCTAGGACAACTTCCTCTCGACAAATGAGGATACTAGAAGGACGCCATTCTCCGAGTAACGGTTTATACAAGTTCTAAAATAGGCATTTACCTTTGGCATTTAGCAATGGTAAACTTTGAATTCGCCAGTTTTCATTATGCTATATATATAATGAAATTCTACAGAAAGTTGGATTGAAGAATGTTGCCACTTTTGCTTGTTAAAACACTAGCGGATTTCGAGGGAACTGAATTGGGTTTTAAGGCGCACCAACACATGAAATATTTCGAGGGAGCACCCTTTGAAAAGGTTATCACATAACATTTAACTGAATGTTGTTTAACGGTTTATCAAGACATTATATATAATATTTACAGCCGGCTGCCCCCAAAGAAAGGAATGATACATAAATATTCAGATGCTTTACAAAGTGGGTTACATTTTATGTTTGAATACAGTGAAAGATGGATATTAAAGGGAATGTAGCGACACAGTCAAACAAGCTTTATTATTGAGAGTTCTGAAAAACTTGGAAAAAGGTGAAGGAATTATCAAAATCGGATGATAAACAAAAAAGATATGACCATTTAAAGGTTGTTCTAAAACTAATATGGGAGCCGCCATTTTTAGAACTATGACGTCATAGTTCCATATTACCATATATGGAATATTGATCAATATCATTTAAAACGAAGAAAATCACTGCAAATGACTGATTTTTTTTTTACTGGTGATATAAATCATTAAAACCATTAAGTATTACATATTTTTCTTACAGTTGCTGTCATTTTATCCCTATAAATCAGTAAATTTTCATTTTATAAATATTCCATATATGGTCATTTAGAACCGTGATGTCATAGCTCTCAAAATGGCCGCTTCCATATCCGTTTCAACAGAAACTTCAAATGATCATATCTTCTTTGTTTATCATCCGATTTTGATAATTATTTCACCCTTATTCAAGTATTTCAGAACTCTCAATAATAAAGATGGTTCGACTGTGTCGCTACATTCCCTTTAAAGGTAAACACATCAACATCTAAAGTTATGTTTATTAAGAAAGGAAGTCAATTACCCAGGAACTTAGTATTTTCATATAACGGAAGTATATTAGAAATTGTAAATACATTTGTTTACCTGGGGAATTGTATCTACAACAGGTGGTGAGCAGGTTATGCTGCCCAGGCTACTTTACGTGCCAATAAATTACAAGTAGTAATGCTGGTGTTTTTTAGCCATTTTAGGAGTTCCATACCTTGAAGTATATAGTAATTATATACTAGTATTTTATTTCTGGACCAAAAACAATATCTATATATAAATAAACATTGTTTTGGTCCAGAAATCAGAAATCAATTAATTAATATTTTAATCACGTTTAGCCCATCGCTCCACTAGCTGTGCCGGCTGCCTGTGTTTTTTACCCGCCTAGTCTGTTACATGAGCAACCAGGATCAAGGTAACGCTGTTTTGAGCAGCCAGTGTCCGTTAGGTATATCCACCGTGTATATTTATTATTTGATCTTTATCAAACTATGTCTGACAGTGTCTTTGTATCGTTGAAACCTCAGACAAGTTCGAATAGCAGCCAGTATGCAATAGCATGATGAGTGCAGAAATGACCCTGATGATATGCTTGTGATTCTTTTATTGCTACTACAGTTATTTACTGACATTTGAAATATTGGTAAAATAGCATTTTAAGCACATTTGATTGTGGGCGGGATGTATTCTTAAAGAATTGGGACAGTTAATGCTTGTTGGTACTTTATTTGATGTGAAAACATGGGTAAGTAATTGGTCTTATAAGAAATGTATGATCCACGCAATGATGATGTATTTTATTTTTGCTCAGTGGTTCATGCTAAAGGCTAGTCATGGATTTGATTGTTGAGAATTGGACAAGGAACTGTGAGGTGCCCCCATACGCCGAAATGCAATTTTTGCCGAAGTTTTATCGACGTCGTAGCAACGTCTATCGCAACGTCTATCGACGTCGTAGCAACGTCTAATTTCCGTTATGCATTATTGCCAAAGTTTGCCCAAAGTTGGTAAACGTTTGCCAGGGTTGATCAACGTTAGCATGCTAGCTGGGAAACTCTCCACATTGTCAGAAGTTACCGTTCTTGGTCAGTTTCCGATTTTTCTTACTTTCTCAAAAATACCCTTGTTGAATATCAAAAATGTGTCCTCTTAAGGAATTGAGCTATATCAAAATTAAGATTAAGACAGGTTCCCGGATTCTTACTTATCTCTTTCTTTTCTTAATAATATATAATGTGTTGATGAACCGTTAAACAACATGCATTCAATTCATTCAGTTATGTTTCCTTTAAATTGCATATTGAATAACCTCACACACACAATTCATGATAAAATTATGTTTTTCACCTAAGACGAAAATAAAGATTATGTTTTTCATCTAAGACGAAAATACAGCGCCCTGTTTTCACCAACAACAAAAATTGGAGTAAATACTCATATTGAGATCAATGAGGGCATGACCAAGGACTTCTTAGACCTCCATGTGGTGGTCTTTGTCATTGTCTCAACTACCATCATCATTGGCAACGAACGTTCGATCACTTTTAGGTATCTGCCATTCAATTTGCACTATTGCTGCGTGCACAAAAATAGAAATTATGCTTACTAACGGTCCCAAGCCTAGATTATGACTATAATAATATGCGAAGAATATCTCAACTTATGTTAAGAATGTGCTATTGTAACAACTGTACCAATTCGTTAAAACAGTTGCCGAACAGTTGCCATGGTTTGTAGTAGTAAGTAGTCACGGTATTGATCTTAAGCTTCTTCTTCGTTGTGTTATTGACATACAAATGGTTCGTGCATAGTTTTCAATTTCATTTGCAAAATTCTTCATTGTGTGTGATTTATGTGGATGGGGTAATTAAAGCTGGTGTTAAAAATCATTAAAATAGACATACACTGCTATTAAAAAGCATTAAATTAGACATTTAACTGGATTTCGTGTTTTCAAGTTTAACTATTAATTCCTGTCTTATGTGTAATGCATAATCCAAATGTCTGAAGCATAATAAGTACATGTATTAAATAATGCATACACCTAAACATGGACTAATGTTATAAAAAGCGGAAACACTCAACATTTCCCTTTTCTAGAATCCTTTGTTTGTGCTTTTTGTGCAATATATGTATTGTAATATATATTTAATATATATATTAAACCTTAACTCGCAGGCTGATCAGGGTAAAGAAAGAACAGTCCATTATATATATATGTAGCAGGTTAAGGGTTAAAACAATATTGATGCTGCAAAATGCCAGTTATTTTGAAGGAAGTTTACACTTTCTGTTTGATGCGTGTATCCTATTTTCAGGCTTATTGAAGAGTATGATAATGGATAATGGACCTTTGGAAACGGCCGAACATGACACATACAAAATAGTGCAGTCTCGGTTTGATTGAGACGTTATGAACGTTAGTGAAATATGCTAGCTACCTCCCAGGCCCTCGGGTTGAGCAGAACTCGATATTCATAAATCGATAGTACTTACATAATTTTAACCATCCCGATAATGGCATACATATGGCGGTGGACATAGAGATTTTCCTACCACATGTCCAGCGGCGTGTATGGTCCCAGTATCTAACACAATACTATGCCCCGAAGAGCAAACATTCAAGCAAAGGCCTAAACATAGAACATAATTTCATAAATCTATCAAAACACTCCTTAATTCATAATATAATATTTAAATCATCGTAGAACTGTTGTGAATTACTGATTCTTCACATGTTTGTACATATATGTAAACAATATTGACTAAATGCGTAACACAATGTCAGTAGTGGGTGTTTTGAATACCAGTTTTAAGCATATTAGTGATATTAAGATCATATTAAAGCATTCAGGATTCCGATTTGAGTTCAGCCGGTTTTCCCAGTGGCGAGTCGAATTCTTGTCAGTCATTGTTACAGGTAAACGAGTTAGTTTCGTTTTCGGAATACGCCGTTATTTTCAGTAAGCTATTTGTCCCGTTTATTTATCAGTGACGTCAGGTAATTTATCTCAGACCAGCTATATATGTTATCTATTAATACAGTGCGTTTAAAAAGTGTGTATGCATATTTAACCATACATATCATTATTTTAATGGATCGACATTTGTAAAATGGTTGACACGCGACCGCGGCGGTGGGGTATGTTTAGAGCGTCCGCAGTTGAGGGAAAGGATATATTCTCTCTAATCATTGATGATTGTTTCAGAAATTGTGGTAAAACTTTAATGACATATTAGATGTGTAATGTTTGTCAATGTAATTGCTAAAAGTTACGGGTAATGCAGTTTTAAGCTGTATAAACAGTTTTGCTTATGTTGACCTTAATATATAATATACGTTTGTTTTACGTTGCATTTTCATAAAAGACATTTATTGTGGATAGGCATTACCCGTAACGTTTAGCTTAAACACAACATAATTACGTTGACAAACATTACACAACTACCATTATTTTTGAATATCTACTAAACACACACACACACACACACACACACACACACAGAGTCAAAAAACATAGTACCACTTCCAGTCATTGAACTCCAAACCCACTAAAATTACACATGTGGCTTAAAGACGAACGAATTCCCAAATGAGCTAAACGGGACAGTTATGTGATGCAAGACATACTGTAATCAAAACTAATACACGTGAGCAATAGAAATGTAAATATTGCGGTCCCGACGATGTTTACAGACATTCTTTTTCTTCAAATTAACGAATTTATTACAACATACTTACTAGTATTTTGGTCTGCTAGTTTTGAGTCTATGCTCATTTTCCCATGCATAAATTCACCATGCATAAATTCACTGAATAACAATTAGACGGTTATTTCAGCTCGGTTGTTTGCTTATATGCTCAATATATGCTTTACTTACGGACAGTGTCCTTTTTAGTCCAGTACTTAGATATCTCCGCCCTATTGTTGATGTCTGAGGATATGGACAATATGTTATATTAGAATACAGTTGAACTTAAAAACTCCTTTTTTGGTCTATACTTATATACAAACATAAAATATATGAAATAAATGAAAAACTGTACGCCAAAAATATCAAAAACAATCCTACCCTAAATTCCTACTCCTCCCTCCTCCAGGTAAGATACATTAACGTTATCTTAACTGGGAGAGGGAGGGTTAGGAATTTGGGGTCGGATTGTAGCTCTGAACGGCGCAGAGAATGAGCATTGCAATTATTTTTTAGGTCGAGAACATTCGATATTAACCAATGAACATTTATTCAGAAATAGAAAAAAGTAAACAAAAAAAAAGACATTAAAAAAAATTCAGTTTGTAGTATTACAAAAATGGCCACTAATACAAGTACATGTTCATCATACAAGTACATGTTCACCATACAAGTACATGTTCACCATACAAGTAGCGCCATATCTACTTCAGTTAGGGCTTATACACATAGTATTTATAGTTTAATACTTAAAAATATAAAGCGACAGGTTTTATTACGCAATTATTTAAAAATTTGGAAGTCTTGACACCATCCATATTTATAACTTTTTAAACACCCTGTAGCCTATAAATATAACATGATATTTCCCGGCTTACAGCTAGCATTTTCCGAAAATCTATTTTTAGTGTCACTTTCCATACATTAACGTTATATATAAAGAACACACATATTGTTCACATTATTTAGGAGGATGAAATGTAATTCATGGAGATATACCATAAACAATTAAAATAAATAAGTGGAAATAGTATTTGCATCGCTATACAGTGCACCACTGGTAACTTATGTCATGGCTAATAGAAAGGAAATAGACATACGCCCGTCGGCCATACGGTACAGCCAATGTTCAATATCCAACACAATGACTGATGGCACGAAAATTGGTGATCTGCTAGATGACATAGTTTCTGGTCGATGTTTTGCTTCCGCGTTAAAACAAATAGAGGTTGCCAGAATCAAGAGTGAGTGGATTTCGAATGATAACCGACGACTGTGGGTGTTGAAACAGCTAGAAACGGTGAACAGAATACAGTTTGTGAGAGTAAAAGTTGTAAAAAACGTTTTCAGAGGAAAGTTGACAACAGACAATGGAGGTACCTCTGTGACCATAAGGGGCGGGAGCCCCGGTGGTAAGACTTATGCTCAAATCATGAGGGCAGATCTCCAAAACAAAGGCATCGAAGAAAATAAGTCGAAAAGAAAACGAAGCAGAACGAGAAAAAAGAAAACGGGTTCAAAGAAGCAAGAACAAAAGGGTATGGACAATACTAAACGAACCTGTATCGAAGAACAACCGAGTATACGTATAAACAATTTCGTTTTCGATACTGACGTTGAAGCCGTTGCCGATGTGCAAGCTCATATTGATTCAGATAATTACTCAAACGTTACCGAGATGCAAACACGTTTAAACGATTTCGATTCGGAAAATGACGTTGAATCAGATGTCGAGATGCAAGCACGTTTAATCGAGATCGATGCAGATAGTGACGTAAGATCAGATGAGGAGATGAGTTTGTCAGGCAGCGCTTCTTTTGCAAACATAGCGGCAAGCGATGGTGACGTTTACTTTACAGAGGTGAACGAATATTTTTTCGGAGCCCAGAATGCATTCGTGGAGGAATACCCTAACGAGGGAATTGTTTTAACCAATTCAAAAACATGCATGCGTATACATGACCCCCACAGCGTTTACTTGAATAATTGTTTCGAACATTCTGGTACTGTCAGTGTTTTCAATATTAAACCAACGGAGACAGGATATCATCAAGAAGAGCCCATAGACATTCCTCGAAACGAGGGAACGATTCAGGAGAATTTGTTTACATTACTGGGAAAATGTGTCCAGCATGTTGTGTCGCCATTTAAACTGATTAAACAGAAACTGTTTTCTTGACCAGGCCAGGTCAAGAGTAATTGTATTGGTGCGTTTTTTAAAAAAAAAACATTATTAATCAATATAATTTATTATGTAACACTATACCAAGTATAGTTATATGAATGTTGTATGTACAGTAATAATGATTGTATATGATCATATTTAATTATATGATAGTGTATTTGTAAATTCGAGTTTGATTTATGTTCTACTTATTTTATTTGAATACTTGGTTGATTTGATACATATAACAATGAATAAAGGTTATCAGACCAAACACGTTTCTTATACATTATCATAAGGAGAAAGAAATGAGAAAGAAACACAGGGAAGCCTACTACTAATAACATAGGAAACATATATGCATGATAGAGGGGAAACCAGCTCAAATAAAGTAGGAAAAAAACACAAAGAAAAACACAAAATAAACAAAAACAACAATGCACATGGTTTTATTATACCCGACCACACCCGAACAGTTTGGTACACTTTTACTCAAAGTTGTTTTGTTTTTACGTGAAATAAATTGATTCATTTAATATTCCATGTATCCGTCTTGAACACACCAGACATCATTTCTTAAAAAACAAGACATGATCCAATCAAACGTACCATCAACTACACATATAAGTCAGCGGCGTACCGTGGCATACTCCAGTACTCACGTGAGTAACATCGGAAGCTGACTTGAAACAACAAAAAAGTCTTAAAAGTAGAAATCTGCATTAAAAATGATGATCAAGGAGGGTAGGGGGTAAATTTAACCAATTTTTACACAAAATTATTACATGATAATGTACCAGATTGTGCAAATCGTTGTTTTCATTTCAAAATCGTCTCGACCCACTCCCACACCTACCCCAGTGAGTATCTCAAATATTGGTCACGGTACGCCGCTGCAAGTCCAGACTCTACTTTGTCTTAGTTGAGAGCGGGACTATACATATTAGGACTACACGCATAACACGTGTTCTTCACAGTTTGATTAAAGGGACACACGGCAACCTTTATTTTCCAAAAAAAAAAAATAGTCGCGGCGTCCCGTTAGTTTTTTTTTTTTATAAGATTCATTTGTTCAATAATAATATTAAATATAAGAATAGTGTAAATCAAACTGTGTTTGCGTAGTATTAACTTTTGATTATATTGCATAATATATTTATAAGTAGAATAAGGCAAAACAAAGGAAACACGATTTTATGTAATTATACGCAAGTAGGTTTAAAGTCAAAATGATACTGGATATATAATTGAATTGAATGTTGTTTAACGGCTCATCAACATAGTATAGGTTATTTAGAGCCGCACCAGAGAGAGGGGAAGGATACATAGGAATCATCCGGGAACCGTGCCCTACTCTAATTATCGAATAGATTCCTATGGTTCTTTAACGTGCTCGGAGGATAGACCCATACACGGGACCGCCCGGTTTACGTCCCCATCCGACGGACGAGGCTAAGGGAAAGTGTCTTGCCCAACCGACGAAACTCAGTGGCACCACGGAATATTGAACCCGGGGCCTCCGGTTATAAATCTGGATATATAAATGGAGTTAATTTCAATGCTTGAAAAACACTTCAAGATTGCCATGTGTCCCGTTAAAAGTCGTTTGCAGAGTGTTTATAAAGCCGTTTGTAAAACAGTACGTAAATAGTTTATACAAACGTTTTCCCGCCTAAAAATCCCTGATAAGTATTCGAAGTGGTCGTGATGTTAAGCTATTTAGATGTGTGGCTATGGCTATAGGGTAAGAAAAACTTGTGGAAAATACAATGAAAAATATATTTGTACGTTTTATTGCATTGTTTATTTATCAGATTTTACAAATCTAGATTATCCTTCGAAGCTTTCAAGGACTATATTTAACACACATCTTCCATAATTTCTTGATAAATACTTATTTCGGTATTGATTCTACATAATGACATATAATTATATAAATTAAAATCAGTTAACTGTTTATAGCAAATTTTATTCACATTTTCATATCTGAAGTACAATGTACAATGCAATTTCAAACTTTGACTGAATGGTTAAATAACAATTTCAGATTATGATGCATGGCGTAAAACGGGTCAATAAATGTCAACAGTAGAGTGTGCGAGTCTGTTCTTAACATTCTTAAAATCGTCTTTCCACCCGTCGTCTCCAGCCGTTGTTGCCGTTGTTGTTCCAGTTGTCCCAGTCATTCCAACGGTTGTCCCAGTTGTTGTTGCCCCATCTGAAAATATATCAATTAAGGGCTTGTATTACAGAGCTGTACATACCGTTTGACTGCAACGTGAAATAATGGAAATTAAAGATTGTTTTTAAGGACTATTGGTCAGCCACCTAATAGTCGTTAACTCTAACAAAACCATGTGCATTCGTTTTTTTGTGTTATACCATATATAATTGTTGCTATACCATATATAATTTTTTTTTTTTTTTTTTTTTTGTGTTTTTTTTGGTGGTGTGTTTCTTGACTCATCAGATTCAAGATGAATGAGTAACGAGAAACACGTTCTCGGGGCTTGTTCAATCTCATTAAATTCAGACCCTTTATCACGCTACGATAGTATCATACTCTACACTATATTTCTATAGCTGAGGGTATCAAAGCTTAATTAGGATATGATTTAAATGAGATTGGGTCTTTTTTTAACCTATTTAAGAGGAGCCGAAGTTCGGCCTCTTCCTAATTGCAAAAAACTCTATATTGTCTCAGTTCTGGGTAAAACAATTCCCAATTAAAAAAAAATAGTAAATGACAGACTTTCCATTGCTTGTATGTTAGTTAAACTCATTGCTTAATTCAATACTTGATTAATATTATACCTAAATGTTAGATGAACGAATACAATATTCTATGATGTATTCTGTATCAGTGGGTCCATGAACTTCAAAGAAACCAAATACGATTTAGTAGTGTTGATGCGCAGTAATTCCGTAACACGAAACGCGGAACAATTGTATCACTATAATAAATATACAAGAAAAAACTGATCAAATCGCCCGTAAGGATATTGCTGATGTTTACCCTTCGTATATGTACTACCGGTGTATATCATTTACCGGTGTATATCATCTACCGGTGTTATCAGATTTCACATATTCAGTTACCCACCATTGGACAGAAAAGGAGGAGACAGTATGCCACCAGTCTCATCAAAACAATATTAGGAAATAAAATGAATTAAAAATGTTTATTTCGTAAAATAAAAAGATGGGGAAAAAAGAATAAAGATGAAACAAAAATGAAATAGAGAGAAAGATAAAAAATATATGAATAAATAATAAATAGAAAAATAATCCTATCAAACTTAATATAATCTCTTTTGTATGTGTGTGTGTGTGTTTTCTCCCCATGTGTCCACAAATTGTATCCTGACAGCTCAAACCACGATTTATGAAAATGCTTCAGGCAGACCGGTAGTAGATATCTAGGTCATTGCAGTTGATTAACTCTTACAACCTACTAAGTACTGAATAAAACCACAGACATATTAGTTTGTTACAAGAAGAAACTGATGCAAAGCATCAGGGCGGCGCAGAATATTTTTAAAAGGAGCAAACAAACATGTGTATTTATTTGCAATTGTTTATTATATAACAACAAAAATGTAGAAATATTTTAAAAAGTATAAAAAGTTATATGGCAACAGTAAGCAATAGTAACTTGAGAACAAAGGCACATACTTAAGATATCAAAACATATTTAAGTGTTTGCATTAATTGCTGATCATATATATTTCTAGAATGTTATGAATTTTTTTAGAATGTTGAGGTAGTTTGAATTAAGTAAAGAAATATATATATAAAAAAAGAAGCTGATATGATCAATGAACTACAAATGGCTGGGGTAGGTGGACATGTATTCGGAAGAAGAGGTTTGTAGTGGTAAGATATCATACAGTTTGGTTTTTTGAATGTTTGACACTGAGTTTTGTCATAGGTGTGTGCCACGTAGGGCTGATCATAAGATTTTCCTGGGTGGAAACCAGCATGGCATGGCCTGCGTCAGAAAAAATATTGCTCAAGCAAAGTTTCAAAACTGTATCTGTCATAGTTACTGAAAGAACTTAATCAAAAACGCAGACACCGATCAAGGGATGACAATACGTCGTATGTTTTTCCAAAAACCTACTGGCTAAAAAGTGGACCTTAACGGAAAACTTAACCAATCTACTAAGTTCAAAAAGGGCATAACTTTTGCAGAAAGCAGCAGAGTTATGAAACCTGATATGCTGGGTCATGTTAAGATGTAGAACAATTGTATAAAGTTTCAAAGTTGTAGCTGTAATAGTTGCTTAATATATGGACCTATGTTTTCAATACAACACGATTTTATGGCCAGTCTTTTACCCCCAACATTATGGCCAGTCTTTTACCCTCAACATTTTAATCACGTGCTCCTCCATATATGTCACGTGCTCCTCCATAAGCAAATACAAATATAGGGCGCGCCGCCAATTAGGTATGTGATAAAACGCCGGAAATTCATGTTCCTGGTTAAATTCAGTGAAATAACGCGCCGATTTATCAACATTAATTTGAGAGTAAATAATCATTATTTATACTCACTGCACACGAACAACTTTTATTAATTCAGGCACATACAGTTTAAAGAAACATTTAATGTCAATACCATATCAGGATTTTTGTTAAAAATAGTACTTTAATAGTACTTCAATAGTACTTCACATAATAAAATGATTCCCTCAATAACTTCTCCGTCTTGATGTGCCATTTTAAAACAGTTGCTTTGTGTGTTGATTTTGAGAGAAGACAGTCAAGCTGATCGATAATTCAGAGATTGGCAGAGTTTGCAAGATTGGCTGATCGATCAGCTTGAGCAAATATATCAGGATTGGTTGGTAGGATTGGTTGGTTGTTCAAAAAGTGTGCATGTCGTGTATGCTGATGAGTATTTTATACATGTAGCCTTCTGATACTCTTCTGCTGTCTCTCTGGAGCGACTCTAAATAACATATGATTTGTTGATGAGCCGTTTAACAGCAATTTATTTCAGTTTAATTGTCGTTGTGTGTGAATAAACCTAAGTGGAATGAAATAAAAAAAAGTTTTTGAAATGGTTTAATGCTTTGCAAATACCATTTTCAGCTAAGATAACGAAAATATACGAACCCCCGTCGTCCCCATCGTCCACATCTGGGTCCAAAACATGCTGAAATGTAAAGTAATAACGTTAATCAATCTCTCGGAAGCAACAAACAAAAACACGAGTTAGTTGGAATGGTGTTATAAGTCATTACAGCCATATATGACGGTCGATTTGTTTGTGGTAGAGACAGACCATCCCACTTTCCAGGGTAGAACCAGCACAGTATCCCTCCCGCCATCCGTAAGAATCGACATTTTCTCGAACCCCGCAGCGGTGAGAGGCGAGAACGTTTTAGACGCATCATCTTCGTTACGATCCCGGCTACGGTGACTCGGTTTAATTGATGGTTGTTTGGTTGAATGGTGTTTTACGTCATTTTCAGCATTTAGGCTATATACGACACACTCAGTTTCAAGTATTCACTGAAAATGACACGCTGATTGTGCCAATATTAGTAAAACATGAAGCGCATACCAGGGCTCGGACGGGTATTAATTTGGCTCATTGAACAAATAGGGAAAACGCTCATTTTACAAGAACTGTCACCAGATAACCAACATTATGTGAAACCAATGATATGCAACATACCTAGCCAATATAATGATAAACATCCAGACTTTGGTCGATAATCTTGTTGTTTTTGTTATTCTCCAAAATAAAATCCTGTCAGAAAACCACATGTTTGTGTTGACATTTGCATGACCTTTGGAACAGGGAAAAGTCACAAGAAATGTGGACCAGCTGAATGTATTTGACCAGTTTTCATTAGGAATAGCATGCCAAAAACAAGCCATGGATTGCCTTTTTATGCTTTGCTCCATGTTGGGATTATTTTTGTCAAGCGTTACTTTCGACATAAATACAAAATACTACACCCAAATACAATTATTAAAGGAACACAAGGTAATTGGTTTTGTAAAAACTCATGGCGTCCTGCTAGTTTTTCTACATAACTTGGAAGTTTTCAATCATTAATATTAATTATAAGAATAATATAAAGCAAATTGTGTTTGCATATTATTAACGGTTGTTATATTGCACCGATACTATATTTAAACCTATGGTAGAATTAGACGAAACAACGAAAACTAAAAAAAATAATTTTTAAATGCAAGCATGTTTAAAGTTTAAATGATACCGGTAAAATAAATCGAGACGCTATTTTCAGTGTTTGATTAACGCTTCAAGATTGCCGTGTGTCCCTTTAAAGTAAGTGTAAAGTTATTAAATATTTCCCTTGAAGGCGCAAACAATTTTACCCAATCATCGCAATAGTTTTGGTCAACTATACTCCTCAAAATAATTTGAGGACCACACAAAAAAGAACACTTATAATTACTTAATCTTTAAAGTAGCTATCCCGCCACAACAGGCAAATGTACATAATATGAACATCGTTTCTAAACCTGCTGACGATGAGGTATATATATAATTACATATTTTGAGAATACAAACTCTTTAGACACAGTATAAACGGTTTTAACCAGCCAGGACAAACCCCAAAATCGGACCTCGAATTAAGACAAACCCCCACACTGGAGCCTCGAATTAAGTACGTTTTTTTCTGTTATGCATGCTAGGATAAGAAATTCATGTTGTAATCTCAATAATGATCTTTTTTAAAATCATTTACGCGAATTGCCTCAATGCAATTGCGGTCAGGATAATGAAGATGCAACTCATTTCTTCTTTGAATGTATGCAATTCAATGTTGAGAGTCTCGAACTCTTCCAGTCAACACGTTCGTTTCACCTTTTAAGCTCAAATACATTATTGTTTGGAAGGTTAGATCTTACAACACAAGAAAATGGTTTGATTTTCAATTCTGTTCAAAACTTTATTACAGATAGTCATCGATATACTTAGGTTTGCCATTACATTTTATCTGTCTGATCAACCCGAGCAATATCACATGTGTTGTCTTATTCTTTCTTCCACTTCTACTTTTCCTTTATTTTTTATTTCTATTTTTTATATCCATTTTCCTATTATCTTAACATTTTCTACTACATATCATGTTGTAATTAATCCAGTTTATTGATACGTGTTAATAGCAATTGCCATTCATGATATTTGTTAAAACTCCATTGTAGGGAAGGGCCGTAACCAATGTGGGTAGCACTTGTGGCCAGACCCGATTGCATTGTACTTGTACATATATGGCAATAAAATATGTTTAAATCGTAATAACTTTTGGGTCAAGTAACAATTGTTAAATAATAAAGCAAACTTAAAAGAAAAATGCAAAGAGACAATAACATGGTCTATAATGGCACATTTAAAAGATGAAACAAATCAAAACGTTGTCCGTAAATCATTTTGAGGCGTATAGTTACGGGCAAGAGTCACCCATCAAAACAAATGTAGAAACAAGAAACTTACGCGTTGCTGCAGCTAACGTCACGAACGCAACCACCAACAGAATGGCCAGTATAAACTTCATTGTGTGCGAAAAGCTGGAACTAGAACGGTGACAAGTATTCGCGATGTGTGATCTTATATAGCGGTGAAAACAATGAACACTGTATTGGGAATAATGTATGATGATTGCTCTTAGGGTTGTGACACTGCGATTTTTTGCATTGTTTAATTTAAAGCAATGACAGTGCCCAGCAACTGCAATTGGCATTTTAATTTTGTAATCATAAAAAACAATCGATAGCATTGTTTAATCTTTTGAACATTTGCAAGGCCCATCTACCGTAAACCATAAATAATATGGAATACATTGACAGTTTCCGCATTAGATTAAAATTCAACTAAGCGTTATAATATTCAATTAGGCAACTCCTTAGCTTTGATTGTCATTAATTATGATGACCCAGAACATGCAGTATCTTTTTTGCGGCTAAGTTGTGATATATATATATATGTATAACTATAAAAAAAACAATAAGGAAACAAAGCTTCAAGATAGTGTCAGCACTGGCTTACACGACATGTATGTTACAATTTCGCCTTTTGTGTTTTTGTTGGTCTCCTGGTGTTTTAGGTCATTTTTAGTGCATATATTTTTTGCACCATATTTTTAGGCCATAGATTTTTTTGCGGTAAAGGTAGACCACTCGATTTTCCCTGGGTAGAACCAGTACTGTACTAGACTCAGTCACCCAGCCCGTTTCTGATTTCTTCTTTACTCTATGCTACGACTGGAAAGAATCTCGCCTATTGGTAGATGAAAATTTGCTCCAGTGGTGGTATGGAGCAATTACAAATTATGTTATCTGGGTTGGCGGACATTTATTTTCGCGGATTAAAGTGGTACCAGCATAAGACATATTTAACTACGATATTAACAGATTTTAAAACTTTAGAGTTATCAATTATTATTATTAAATAGATGAGTTTATGCGAGTAAATAAATGTGAAGTTATGGATTGCTGGATTCAGATGATCATACTGCCATGCATATGAAGGATAGGAAATAATCCGACTAATCTGTTAGCTCAATGAGCCAACAGCTCAAAGGTTAACTATTGGGTCATTCCGACGTTCATCTTTGACTCGACCTCTTCTCTGAGAAACCGTTCGGCCAATTTCGTCAACACTTCACATGGTCGATCCTTAATCCTTAGCCCGCTATGAATGTATAATGGACTGTCCTTTCTTTAAATGTAGACCATTCCATTTATTTTACAAAGGGATGTTTTGAAGAAATGACTGATAAGCAGCCGGACATTGTAAACCATGATCAGCCTGCGAGGGATGATTTGGGTTTACAATGGACGCAAAGGCTATTATAGTCGCCCTTAGCAGGCTAAGGGTTAAATAAATGGCTTTCAAGTTCGCTAAATTTAGGTAAAGGCAATACCCAAGATGGCCGTCAAAAACTTAAGACATTTTTAAGGAGAACGTTTTTTTCTATAAGAATGCACTAGACTACAAATTTTGATCAAATGAAGTCCAAGGGGTACACGGCATAACGCTCTCAAGTACTGCGTGCATCATTAGCTTATGGTTCTCTACAAAGTTTGTCCATTTGGTGAACCTGTTTTTAATTTATTCTTTAACAATTGTTTCTTGACCCAAAAGTATTAACTTTTGATATGGATATGAAATGCAGAATATTGAAGATTAAGTAATTAGTATTGCTCTGTGTTATGGTCCTTATATTATACTTCAACTTAACACTCGATTTGCATCTCTCAGTTGAAAATGGGAGAAAACAAAGCAAAATTTATGAAAAGAGAGATGAGTTTAATTTCGATATTCGTTAATTATCCCTCCTTAGACGGGGTTGATCCCAGAGAAATAGTTTATGGGGTATTTGTTTCTCATCTTATTCGTTTCTTCTAGATATTGTAGTAGTGGTGAGGACTATGAATATTCGTAATCGTTGTATAACTTAAATAGAAAGAAATATGAGGTTGTGTCCTGTATGTTATGCTAAAAATATATCAGTAATTGAAGATGAATTTCACTTTATAATGGAGTGCAGAGAATATGAGTAATATCGAATTATATATTTCAGAGCAAATTTGGCTGTTTGACAGATCTTTGAATATGTTTTATCAACTTATGTCATACACAAATAGTAAATATATCTTATCCATTGCAAAATTTATATATAGATCACACGAAACGTAAATTGATTATCGATAACAATTTCTTGAATTCGATAAATATAGAATTTACATGCAGAATGTTAAGTAGATATTAGATATAGACAAAAAACATAAACTTTTTACTTAATTTGTTTATACATTCTGTATTTGTAATCTGAAATTATTATAAACATGTTGTATTCATATATCCTCTTCCAAGTAATGTATAATAATGTTATTATGCTGTTTCAACTTGTTTCTTATGATAGGCCGGTGGCCTAAATTATGAAATAACATTTCTTGACTTAAAATTATGAAATAACATTTCTTGACTTAAAATTATGAAATAACATTTCTTGACTTAAAATCTACTGCATCAGGACTACCATTACCATAAACACCAACATGTTCTTTTGCAAAATGTTGTTCTCGTAACGGGGGCGTCCGTGGCCGAGTGGTTAACGTCTCTGACTTGAAATCACTAGCCCCTCACCGCTGTAGGTTCGATCCCTCAGGGGCCTAGGAATCTTTATGTGAGGTAGCTATCCTGCTGGCTTACGGAACGACGGTGGTTCTACCCAGGTGCCCGCCCGTGCACGAAAATTGCCCGGAGGGGCACCTGGGGTCTTCCTCCACCAATGGAAGCTGGAAAGTCGCCATATGACCTTAGCTGTTGGTGCGACTATAAAATTCAATTCAACTTGGTAATTTGAGAACTGTTCTGTGACAAAGACTATCACAACCTGAATTTTATGGTGACATGATTTACAAACTTCGATACATGGTCATGATCACCTTCATACAATCTTTATTAAACCTGCTAAACAGTTTATGAAAAGCGGTCATGACCGTATCGTATTGCAAAGCACTGCATGTTTAGCAGTTGACTCATTTACCGTTCGTCACTATGCTTTCCACTTTGAATGTGCGACGACCGTACATATTGTGGACCCTATGATGATGTCTACCTAAATCATGAGGTAACGTTTAATGTTTAATGTTTCTCTCCAGTTTAGTCTAGTCGTGCCGTTAATAGTTTATTCTCGTGTTGCTCTGACTTCTACCAAGTCATTAAGTATTTGCTTTGTGGCTTTCTAGGCTTTTATTTTGTTATTCATATTCACATGATCATTGTTATGCTTATATTGACTATTTATGCTGCCTAGTTTGTTCAAGTCGGGGCGACTTTTTACAGCCGCCACACAGCACTAAACTAACGCATGTGCATGCCAATAAATACTGAAAAGGGGATCCCTTGGAAGCAACAGACACAAACGAAAAAACTAGCAGACTCGGTTGTATTGAGTGTGTTTATGATAGGTAATATAAATTGCAACACCTCTGACACACCCTAGCGCCGACTTAAGCGGTATTCTACTTTAATAAAATCATTTTTATGTTTGTGATGTCATCATGCATCTTGCACTTTATTTATCCTTACAATTGTTGTTTGTTTGTATGCGTGTTTGTGGTTGACTGTGGCCTTTGAACGTACTTTTTTTGGAAACCACAAGGCATAGGGCACTTATATTTTCATTAGGGATGTCACGATGGACTCTATTGCCCATGGCGTTAGTTTATTTTATAGAACAACACTTTAAAAATCAAATGTTAAGGCCATAGTTAACAAATATCCGAATATCTGCACATGCGTTAAGAATACAAACTGGTCGATACACTAAAAATAGAATACATAGAAATGAAAGATATTGTCAATGTTGTAATAGCAGCGATTTGGAAGACGAGTATCACTTTATTTTGAAATGCACTTGTTATACAGGAATATGCAACATTTATATTAAGAAATATTATTATAATAGACAAAGTATGTTTAAATTCATAGAATTACTTCAGACGCAAGATAATAATATTATTATTAATTTAGCAAAATATTTAAGTAAAGCTTCATCTGTAAGAAATTCATTGAAAGAATATATAATAAAAGATCTTTTGTATTTTCATCCTCATGTAATAGTTATTTGCTATATATATATATATTATTCAAACTATTGATGTAAAATGATTCATTTGCAGAATCACGTGACTTGTGTATGAACCAAGTTAAATAAAATATATGTTCTGTTCTGCTCTGTTCTGTGTATATATCGACCAAAACGAAATCAAACCGCTAATACAGCTTATAAAATCGCGACGGCAACCCAGTATCCAATTTCACTGTAGGTAAAGTGCGAATCGAATTTGTGTTTGTAGATATCAACACGCTAGTTTTACAGACAGACATATGATGGTTTGCAGATGTGGAAACCCATATTTGTCAAATTAACGTGATTTTACGAACTTATTCTCCATAACACTGTACACTACCTGTCTGTGTTTTACATATACACGATGCACGCGACTTTCAATGACCACATCGAGTTTCTCAAGTTGATGTTATCAGGTGGTTTATACGATAAGAACTTGTATATAAGAACTGTACTGCCTTATATTTCATCAAAATACATTTGTTGGATCAGTTCAAATGTATTTCAATATGTTTCTGTTAGACGTTGGCTTCAAAACTACATTTGAAAGCCAAAATATATATTTTGTGTGATTTTATTTGTACGTGTTAACAATTATCGAAGCGAGTGTTTGTTGAACGGTTAAGCGCTAGTTTTTCGATGTAGATGTTTGTTTTAGATTAGCGGTTTTCTTTTAGGGTAAATATTAACATTTAGCTCACCTGTTCCTTATGTTCAAAGTCACAGTCGGTAAAAAACAACTTTTTATTCATTTCATAACATCTTAACGAAAATTGTTATGTTATATAATATATCGCTCGGTCTATCCTCCGAGCACGTTAAAGAACCATAGGAATCTATTCGATAATAAGAGTAGGCACGGTTCCCGATTCCTATGTATCCTTCCCCTCTCTCTGGGCGGCTCTAAATAACATATAGTGTGTTGATGAGCCGTAAAACAACATTCAATTCAATTATATGGTGCCTAACAGGAATGAACATGCCAGGCACATCCTCCAATTACATCAAATAAAATATTTACATTGTGTCTAAAGTTAAGAACACCGGACCCTGGTTGCTCGGTAAAAAATGCGTGAGATTCTGGCAACGGACACAATCCGTATCATTGGCACCTGATCCTGGTTGATGGTTTGTCTTCTATATACCTTCAGATTAAAGAGAAAACGACGATCGGGACTTTGGCTCCACCAACAACAAAAAAAAAAAAAAAAAAAAAAAACATCTGTTGGTTGCATGGTGGTCATCTTTAGCACATTTTAGGTTATATATTATGGTCGATTTTTTTGTGGGGGAGGCAGACAACCCACTTTTTTATAGGTAGAACCAGTATTGTATACCTTATGAAATATGGGCGCGAGCTGAATTCGTAACCACGACCGTGGCGGTGAACTTGAAACAGCGCCTCATCACTCTGTGCCACCGTTTCTGGTCCACAGGTTCTAAATGATGGAAAATAAAAAAGAACATCCCACTATTGAATTATTATATCGGTTATGATGTAGAATATAGAGGGTGTGATCTTGTTATATTGATAGCATCTGGTGGTGAGCAGGTGTCGTACAAGGTATAAGACTATACAAATGTACTCCGTACCTACGTTTGTGTATTGTTATACGTTTGCACCCAAACTCCCCGCAATGGTTACTTCCCCTTTCTGTTACAGTAACCACTTGCCACCACACACATTTATAGCTGAAATCCAGCTGTTTAATTTTTGGTTAAATATTTTTTAGGTCAATATTTCAATTTGCTTTGTTCATAATATAGGAAAATAGTGAGAAAACGGTATCTGGTTACAAACATAATTTATTTATAAAAATAAATCAAAATTAGAGAATATATATTTTATATGCACACCGGCTACTTGTAAACAAACATGTATTCCGTTGAGAACATTACGGAAGCTGTGCGTAAATTTAATAAAGATATTACACCCAAGCCAATACAGGTTAAATGTTTTCAACATCTTCTCGAAGGTGGTGATGTTTTTGCCAGTTGGTTGCCTTTTGGTTACGGCAAGAGTTTGCTGTACCGAACATTACCTAGTGTATCGCCATTTTATAATCACAAGGCCTCAACTATCGTAACGTGATTTTTGTGGTGGCAGGGATTATTGGCTTCAATATCACTGCGCGGAGGTTGGTTTGCACCTTGAGATACTTCTCTCTTCACGACGTGTCTTTCGTCGACAGTACCATAAAATAAACTATGGGCCCACAAAAGACATAATCCAAATTTACTTTCTCCACAGCGCACTGCATGGTGTTTTTTGTCACCGATTGGCAAGACAATGACCTCAAAAAATTAAATATTACAAGTATTACAAATGCAGCTATGTGAACCACTAATGACGTAGACTATAAACATGTACGTTGGCATAATGTAGGCAGACATGTGATCAACTACTGACGTATATAGGCAACCGTTGTTGCACGGAAAAATAAGAAACGTTTTATATTTAGATTTTTTAAAAATAACTTTTACTGTACATTTGTTCACACTAATATAAAGTAAGTATTGCGTAAAGTAATACATTGAATACCTCCGACAGAAATGCTTAGCTTTCCGTTTATAATCTCTCTACTTACGGAACTAGTCAAATACAAGTTCTAAAATAAGCATTTACCAATGGTAAACTTCGAATTCGCCAGTTTTCATTATAGGCCGTGAGCTAATAAGGTAAACCCTCCCCTTCCCCGTGGGAATTTTGTAGACCCCATTTTTCAGAAAGCCCATTATGTAGGTAGTCTTTTGCAACTTGTGTGCCATCTGAGCGTTTTGGCTTTATCGTGTTACAGGGTGTAGAATGCGTTACCTATAAAATATTAATTAATTTTACTGGATTTTGAAGACTAAAAATGTATGAAAGAAAGGGTTTGAATTTTAAATTGTCTTCATTATTCATGCCTTTTATAATACAAACTTTCGTTTTAATTACTTGTTATACCTGTTGTAATTTACGTTACCTTGTTTTATAAATTTTTTTAACGTAAGACAATAAGAACATTAATGATGTTACATCCGAATGTTTTTCCAGACCTTACACATATCACAGACATACGTACTCATGATGTTAATAATGGTTCTTGTAAATGTCCGTTACATTGTGTGTTTTTAAATCATTTTCTATTTTCCGCATGTTAAAAGAAATTAGAACAAATCATCGAATAAACTATTAAAGCTTTATTGCAACATTCCTTTAGACATACTTGATTGTACTAACTCATTTTGAACATTATTTATGCCTTTTAAGCTATAAAATTTCGTTTCACTTAATGTTTATACCTTTGATACCTGAGTTATTAAGCATACGTTACAGTAATTAACGTTATCTTGTTGAAGATTTTTGGTTTAAGAAATTAGTAACATATATATTTTATATCCACACATTATTTTGAACATCTAAGTTATTATTATTATAATAGACAAACAATGTTGGGCTCATGTATTGTCCGTTACATTGTTGTTTTTTTTAAATAATTAATAATAATTTACCAGAAATCTAGCGTTACCTCATATATGAAACGTTTCATATGTTACCAATTAAGTTTACATCATTTTGTTTAAATACCACATCTGAGTATTAAATAAAAACATGGATATATATCTTTATTTTCCTTTATATATTGTTTATACTTAGAAAAACATTGAATGGAATGAAGTTTGCATCTGATTTACACTACTCTTCCGTATTTCTTGCGTTACCAAATTCAAAGAAAAATAGCAAATTATAAGCACAATTTTAACGGCTAATGGATTCATATATTCAGCAATTTCAACATATTCACAAAATGAATTGAACTAACAAATATAAATGTATAGCTCTCCTCATAATTCCTTTATACATCGTCATCATTTTCTTCAAACTCAAAATCAATCAGTCTGTTGGCTTCCATACTTTGGCTTCCATATCTTCCCGCCCATTATTGCTTCCTTCTTCAATGTCAGGCTCTTTGAACATGATGTCAACCAACTATTGGGACGCAATATCCCCAATAGTCCAGACAAATTCAATAAAGTTATCTTCTCTCATTTGTTTCTCGTAGGTCTGGTTAATATTCGTCAGTATGGTGCCACAACAACACTTGAAAGTGTGCATGTTCAATGCATGATTATAGAGAATTGACACGGCGGCAAAAAGCTCTAGTTTTTGCATCTGAATTTTCGCGAAAACGTATTTGACATCGGTGTAAAGAGGTTTGCCATACAGGCAGCACAACATCCTCTCCGTAATCTCCTTACTATTTATTTGAAGTTCATCCAAACATTCATGCTGCTGTTGACACAAACTCTCTGTGGTTTTTAAGCACCTTTAATGGGACAGCCTTGCCTCTCCCTACAAAGCCGCTTGTTGTAACACAGCTTGTAAAGCAATGTAGTACGGGTAGTAAAGAGCAAATAACTGACCCCTTAACCTCTACAATTTGTTTCACATTCAACATCTCCTTGTTCAATCCTCCCAGTGCCAAACGCGACATACGGTTGTATTACTGAAACAAACTTTGAAAGCAGGATCAGTATATTTGTGTCAGGAGAACGCACCACGATTGTTTCTGATGTTGGTGATGATTGATAGTGTTCATTCCTCCTATGATGAAAACAGATCACCCTATCATCAGCAATGACAGATATGTCATCTGTAATGGTAAGCCGGAGATTTTTTTCCCCCAGACAAAGTAGGTTTCATGGCCTTGGAGGTTTGGTGAATATCTGTCTGATTTCCACTGACCGTATTGAGATTAATGAATTGTGGCGTATTGTCGTGATTACTCATGTAACTCTTCAAATCACAATAGGTCTTCGTTTTCGGCCAGGACAACATGAAAGGTGGGGTTTCACATCGCCTCTTGCACTCAAACTACTTGATAGATATAGGGACGCCAAGTGTCTGTCACAAAGTCGACTCAAGTCAAGGTGCTTTGTTAAGTATGTCAAACACCAACTCTGCCAAATCGTCAAACGTAACAGGAACTGAATGCTGACTGTGAGGTGTTGCGTTACCTTTACACACATACACAGTATATTCAGTAGGTCGCTGTGTAGCTGGCTCAACTGGTATTTCTAAGCAGTATAGCAATTTGGCTTTGTCAGCTCTAAGTAAATTGCCACCAGCTGTTGCAAGGGACTATGATACTGAGCCTAGAGGATATGATAGCTTCAGCTTAAGATCTGTCTTATGTCTGATAAATAAGGAAACAATTAACCAAATATAGTGTGTTATAGATAATAACGGGTCGGCGTGCCAATTAACAAGTCATTGGCAAATATGTCATAGTCTTCTCAGCCTGATGCTGTAATAGATCATCAACAATACCTGTCTATGCTGGAATATCGGACGATCAGCAGTACAGCTCATAGTCATTGATATCAACTCGGAATGGGGTTTGTGAAACCAATGATAGATACCGTGGCTCTTCTCAAGTCTTTCTCATTGTTTTTTGTTTGGGATGGATGCAGGTCTTTGCGCGAATAAATAATTTCTGCTGCCATATTTGTCATCTGGAAAGTGGCCTCTAACTTTTCTCTACATTGATGTGTAATACACCAGTGGTATTACCGGTATGCTGCATACTTTCTACTGAATCCAATGACGTTACCCTGAACATTTGCATGTTGATTGATAGTTTTTGAATAGTTATGTGACTTTTGCAACAGGGACACTGAATCTCCTGTTTTAGAGAAGTTCATTTGACTCGGGGATGGGTTGTGTCAAGACTCAGGGTGTCATTGAATTTACTGGAATGTGTCTGGCTTAATTCCAATGGTCATACTCAAAGAACATTGGACATAGGCGGTAGAGTTGTGTCTGTCTTTGATAAGAGTTGGTATTATTAGTATTGTCCAAATACTAGTAATCAAAATAAGGCAAGACTTACTTACATTGGAGTATTATTTGGGGTTAGTCTCAAAAGCAGGACACATTGTAAAAAAGGGAAGATGCCATAAGTAGTAAAAAATACCATATTCAATAACGGATAAGCTCCCAATAGTTTAATGTGCAGTTATTATTTTTCAGATTTATGAACCATTTTAAAGTATTTATTTATTATATATTTATATTATTTTTTGACATTATATTTATTTATTTACTTATATTAATGAATTACATTTTTTTTTTAAAAACAAATCGTATTTAAACGCTTAATATTACATGCAACTTTACGGCGGGGATTTCTTTATTTACACTGTCCCGTTTAATTGGGATGACAATAGGGTAAGTGTGAGGTTTGGTGCACCCTAGAACCTGGTTTAAACCCCCAGTGGTTTGTTTTGGCCACTGACCGTTCCAAGGCGGAAGCCCTATTGTCAACCCCTTTGTGCTTGTCATGTCGTTTGCATTTTTTTTATTGCTTTTGCCTTCTCGTTTGTCTGTTTGCGTGTTTGTTTTTGTATTTCGTGGTTGACTATCAGTCCAATTTTTATATCTTTCCTTTTTTTTTTTAATGGTAATGTAATTTTCGTTTTTATTTTACATATCCTAACACTCTCTCTCTTTCTATATATACACACAATTCTATTTATTTATTTATTCATTCTTTATATATTCATTTAATGAATAATATTTTATTATTAAAATAGTCACTGTTTCATTAAAAAGAACTAGAACCTTTATTTTTTGGAAACATTTAATATATATGACAAATAACTTTAATTGTAACGTAATTTTTTTAAGTCACATAACGTAAACTACATTGTCTTTTGGAAATTTGGTTTAAATGCAATAGATTTTGGTTTTAAAAATGTTTGATAAATAATACGAAATATACATACCGTTTTGTTGCATATAAACAATGTTTGAGTATTACATTTTCAAAACATGATAATGGTAACGTATTTCAAATGGATGTCACGCTCTGATGTCCCCACTCTCATTTGGCAAACATACTTCATTGTGTAGCAAATGCATACCCTTTCAGGAAAATATATCCTACAAAATTCCCCCCAGAGCGTGGATGGCGTCTTTTGGCAACTTACGGTCTGGTTATTACCGGTGTTTATGATTTTTTGGTAATGAACAGGGCGTAATGTAAACTACAGTATGTTATCATTATGTTGAAAAGGCTGTCTTAATTAAACAAATCATAAATATTGGTAGTATTTGTTGTTCGTATGCACATGTTTTACTCATATTCAAATGTATTGAAGGTGTTTTGTTATTGTTATGGTAACGTAATTGTCACGTGTGTTATACACAAACGCCCCAACGCTCAGATGGCAGAAAATGTTTCATTTTGAAGCTTTTTGTATGAACTTTCAGAAATGCATTCCCTACAAAATGCCCCCAGCGGGGGTGGAGGTGGAGGGTGTCTATAGCCAGCTCACGGACTATTATGTTATATCTAGAGAAAGTTGTATTGAGAATGTTGCCATTTTTGCGTGTTAAAGCACTAGCGGATTTCGAGGGAGCACCCTCATCCTATGAAGTGAAAAGATTATCACATAACATTTAACTGAATGTTGTTTAACGGTTTATCAAGACATTATATAGAATATTTATAGTCGGCTGCCCCAAAGAAAGGAATGATACATACAAATCCGAGAAGCTGCCCTGCTCTTACTAAGTGTAATTGTTCCAAGGATAGACTCCGAAACGCAATAGCTACCTCTTGTTATTGATGTCTTGTTACAAAAACACTCGTTCTGGATCCGGAATCGTTATGGACGACTGCAGGTAAAAAATACGTTCGCTCTTGAAATTATTGAAATTCACAGCTTCCACGACAGGTTTCAGTTTCTTCGTTCTAGTTAATCGTCCCATTAGTTAGTATTCAGTCGTTTTAACGCATGCCACCATGTTACACCTGTAGATTCATAGGCGTAGAAGCCGGGGGTGGGGGAGGCGGTTGGAGCGGGGCCGGCCCCCCAAATTTTCAGAGTGGGTGGGGGCAGAGTATGCTTTGCCCCCACCCACCCAACAATGCGCTAGAAGTACTTTTTCCTCTATATAATGCTGTATGTTTTGGTGTAATTCAGCGTGGATAACCATTGTGAAAATTTGCCCCTCCCCCACCCCGATGAAACAGTTTGAAACGTTTCTACGCCTAGTGAACTGGAATTTACTCACATTGGCATATTTGATTCTCTGGTACAAAGAAAGTACTAGAGATAGATGTTAAATTCGTTATATATATAAATATGCTTGAAACATGAGCACGTTGTGCTGCCCGGGCTACCTTACGTGCCGATAAATAACAAGTAGTATAGAACTGTTGTTTTTTTTGGCCATTTTAGGAGTTCCTCACCTTGAAGTATATATTTTGATTTCTGGAACAAAAACCATAAAATATACAACATATATACGAGGGTCATTCAATAAGTTCTGTCACTAACGCGTTTTAACAATTATATGCTCGTTGTGAGTGTTGATGTTTGGTACCAAATGAAAGAGAGTTTCAATACCATTCCATTGATGGTAAAATGAATGCTGTATCTTTTGTGTGACGAAAGTTATGGAACATTTAATATACATCACTTATACACACTGAGGCATTTTCGTCCTGATTTTTTTTCAGGTATGTTAACTGTTACTTTTTTAAATGCCTGTTTCTTTTTAAGTACTTGTCGAAGACCTTTGAAATTTCTCATACATTACCAGTTATATCTGTGCATTACAAGATTCAGAATTTAAGCATGGTAGATGAAAAGGCATTGTCTTAGAAATTAACATTTTAAGCTAACATGTAAAATTAATTTAATGATAAATGGACATTAAATGGAAGGGCAGTCTTATGAAATAGCGTTTTTGGATGATCAATATTTTCACTAAACATTGTGCAAAATTTTACAATAATGTGTTGAATATGAAATTTAAACACTGAAGGACTAGGATTTGTAAAAAAATATGAAAATATATTAATACTGTTAGAATAATTACGACATTTAAAAGATATTATAACATTTCCGTAAACAAAATAAAGAAAATCAGTGTTATTTCCGCTAAAATTAAGGGATATGCATTCACTCATATCTGGTTTACAGCAAGACCTTTCCGAATTATCGACAATCATTTTCATGGATTATAGGCGAATAACAACAGATGGCGTACAAGAAAATTTAAAAGCATAGAATTATTCAAATAATTTTTACAACGTTTTGTAACAAGGACATTTTCAGGAGATGCCAGTATCCAAAAGGTGTGGTAGGGGGAGGTAATTCAGGGGTATAAATAACCGGAAATTTTTCATTTTTGTTGTGGAATTTAAGAGAGCGAACCCAGTAGTACTATAAATACACTACTTTATCTCAGTGTAATATCCAGTTCAAAGGATATATGCCTAGTGACAGAAATGTTTGAAGCACCCTCGTATATACATCGATTTTGGTCAAGAAATCAGAAATTAATTAATATTGTAATCATTTTCAGTCCATCTTTTACATCCTAGCTCCACTAGCTGTGCCGGCTGCCTGTGTTTTTTACCCACCAGGGTCCGTTACATGAGCAACCCAGATCAAGGTAACGCTGTTTTGAGCAGCCAGTGTCAGTTAGGTATATCCACCGTGTATATTTATTATTTGATCTTTACCAAACTGTGTCTGACAGTGTCTTTGTATTGTCGAAATCTCAGACAAGTTCGAACAGCAGCCTGTTTGCAATAGCGTGATGAGTGCAGAAATGACCCTGATATGCTTGTGATTATTGTATTGTTATCTATTGACATTTGAAATATTGGTAAAATAGCGTGTTAAGCACATTTTATGTAGGAGAGGTGCAATCTTAAAGAATTGGGGCAGTTAATGCTTGTTGGTACTTTTATTTGATATGAAAACATGGGTAATTTAATTGTTTTATAAAAAATGTATGATCCACGCAATGATGATGTAATTTATTTTTGCTCAGTGGTTCAGGCTAAATGCTTGTCATGGATTTGATTGTTGGGAATTGGACCATGAACTGTGAGGTGCCCCCTTCCGCCGAAATGCACTTTTTGCCAACGTTTTATCGACGTCGTAGCAACGTTATGCCTTATAACCAAAGTTTGCCAAAGTTGGTAAACGTTTGCCAGCGTTGATCAACGTTAGCATGCTAGCTGGGAAACTCTCCACTTTGACAGAAGTTACCGTTCTTGGTCAGTTTCCAATTTTTCTTACTTTCTCAAAAATACCCTCGTTGAATATTAAAGATGTGTCCTCTTAAGGAATGTCGAATCGACATTGGGCTATATCAAAATTAAAATTAGGACAGGATCCCGGATTCTTACATATCACTTTATTTTCTTAATAATATATAATGTGTTGATGAACCGTTAAACAACATTCAATTCATTCAGTTATGTTTCCTGTAAAGTGAATATTGAATAACCTCACACACACAATTAACGGTAAAATTATGTTTTTCATTTAAGACGAAAATACAGAGCCCTGTTTTCAACAACAACAAAAATTGGAGTAAATAATCATATTGAGATCAATTACGGGCATGACCAAGGACTACATAGACCTCCGTGTGGTCTTTGTCATTGTCTCAACTACCATCATCATTGGCAATAAACGTTCGATCACTTTTAGGTATCTGCCATTCAATTTGCACTATTTCTGCGTGCACAAAAATAGAAATTATGCTTACTAATGGTCCCAAGCCTAGGTTATGACTATAATAATATGCGAAGAATATCTCAACTTATGTTAAGAAGGTGCTATTGCAACAACTGTACCAATTCTAAAAAACAGTTGCCGAACAGTTGCCATGGTTTGTAGTTAGTAAGTAGTCACGGTATTGCCCTTAAGCTTCTTCTTCGTTGTTTTATTGACACACAAATGGTTCGTGCTAATGCATATAATAGTGTCAATTTCATTTGCAAAATTCTTCATTGTGTGTGATTTATGTGGATGGGTAATTTAAGCTGGTGTTAAAAATCATTAAACTAGACATATAACTGGATTTTGTGTTTGCAAGGTTAACTATTAATTCCTGTCTTATGTGTAATGCATAATCCAAATGTCTTAAGCATAATAAGTACATATATTAAATAATGCATACACCTAAACATGGACTAATGTAATAAAAAACGGAAACACTCACATTTCCCTTTTCTAGAATCGTTTGTTTGTGCTTTTTGTGCAATATATATATAATATATGTATTAACCCCTAACTCGCAGGCTGATGAGGGTAAAGAAAAAACAGTCGATTATATATATGTAGCAGGTTAACGGTTAAAACAATATTGATGTTGCAAAATGCCAGTTATTTAGAAGAAAATTTACACGTTCTGTTCGATGCCTGTATCCTCTGTTCGATGCGTGTATCCGTTCTGTTCGATGCGTGTCTCCACACGTTCTGTTCGATGCGTGTATCCTATTTTCAGGCTTATTGAACTAGACATGTATATTCAAGCAAAGGCCTAAACATAGAACATGATTTCATTAATCTATCAAAACACTCCTTAATTCATAATTATAATATTTAAATCATCGTAGAAATGTTGTGAATTACTGATACTTACACATGTTTGTACATATAATGTAAACAATATTGACTAAATGCGTAACACAAGGTCAGTTGTGGGTGTTTTGAATACCAGTTTTACGCATATTAGTGATATTAAGATCATATTAAAGCACTCAGGATTCCGATTTGAGTTCAGCTGGTTTTCCCAGTGACGAGTCGAATTATTGTTAGTCATTGTTATAGGTAAACGAGTTAGTTTCGTATTAGGGAAAAAAACACAAAGAAAAACACAAAATAAACAAAAACAACAATGCACATGGTTTTATTAGATTTAAGAACTATTGGTCAGCCATCCTTAAATAAACAAACAATGAAAAACGAAAAACGGATGGAGTGATGTTGTATAGCTGGGGAAGGTTCCTGGGTATAGCCCAGTGAAAATTTCAATCAAATTCATATTTTAGACGTGAGCAATCATGTATAGTAGATGGTAATTCAATGCTGTTGATGTTTCTAAATTAGCTAATTCTATACCTGTTGTATGCGATTTGCTTCTAAGGTATTCTTGATCGTCTTCCTGGGTAGAACCAGTACTATGCAATGCAGATAAAGTGTCTTGCTCTGGGACACAACACATGTGGTTATGGCGGGGATCGAACCCACGACTTTTGGATCATGGGTCCAACGCTCTACCACTAGACCACAGCGCTCCATAATGTGAACATAATATCAGAATAAATAATTATATGGCAGAAATTATGCACTAACTTCGAGTATATCCGAACAGTTTGGAACACTTTTACTCAAAGTTGTTTTGTTTTTACGTGAAATAAATTGATCCATATAACTACACATATAAGTCAGCGGCGTACCGTGGCATACTCCAGTACTCACGTGAGTAACATCGGAATCAGAACTTGAAACAACAAAAAAAGTCTTAAAAGTAGAAATCTGCATTAAAAATGATGATCAAGGAGGGTAGGGGGTAAATTTAACCAATTTTTACACAAAGTTATTACATGATATTTCATTCTTAAAATGTACCAGATTGTGCAAATCGTTGTTTTCATTTCAAAATCGTCTCGACCCCCTCCCACACCTACCCCCGTGAGTATCTTAAATATTGGTCACGGTACGCCGCTGCAAGTCCAGACTCTACTTTGTCTTAGTTGAGAGCGGGACTATACATCGTAGGACTACACGCATAATAATTTTATTAAAGGGACACACGGCAACCTTTATTTTCAACAAAAAAAACACTCGCGGCGTCCCGTTAGTTTTTTTTATTATAAGATGCATTTGTTCAATAATAATATTAAATATAAGAATAGTGTAACTCAAACTGTGTTTGCGTAGTATTAACTTTTGATTATATTGCATAATATATTTATAAGTAGAATAAGGCAAAACAAAGGAATCACGATTTTATGTAATTATACGCAAGTAGGTTTAAAGTCAAAATGATACTGGATATATAATTGAATTGAATGTTGTTTAACGGCTCATCAACACAGTATAGGTTATTTAGAGCCGCCCCAGAGGGAGGGGAAGGATACATAGGAATCATCCGGGAACCGTGCCCTATTCTAATTATCGAATAGATTCATATGGTTCTTTGACGTGTTCGGAGGATAGACCGATGCACGGGACCGCCCGGTTTACGTCCGCATCCAACGGACGAGGCTAAGGGAAAGTGTCTAGCACAAGAACACACTGACGAAACTCAGTGGCACCACGGAGGATTGTACCCTGGGCCTCCGGTTTTAAATCTGGATATATGAATGGACTAATTTCAATGCTTGATAAACACTTCAATATTGCCATGTGTCCCGTTAAAAGTCGTTTGCAGAGTGTTTATAATACCGTTTGTAAAACTACGTAAACGTTTTTGCCGCCTAAGATTCCCTGATGAGTATTCGAAGTGGCCATGATGTTATGCTATTTAGATGTGTGGCTATGGCTATGGGGTAAGAAAAACTTGTCGAAAATACAATAAAAATACATTTTTATGTTTTACGTTTTATTGCATTGTTTATTTATCAGATTTTATAATTTTAGATTATCCTTCGATTCATTCAAGGACTATATTTAACACACATCTTTCATAATTTCTTTATAAATACTTATTTCGGTATTGATTCTACATAATGACATATAATTATATAAATTAAAATCAGTTAACTGTTTATTGCAAATTTTATTCACATTTTCATATCTGAAGTATACAATGTACAATGCAATTTCAAACTTTGACTGAATGGTTAAATAACAATTTCAGATTATGATACATGGCGTAAATGACAACAGTAGAGTGTGCGGGTCTGTTCTTAACATTCTTAAAATCGTCTTCCCACCCGTCGTCTCCAGCCGTTGTTGCCGTTGTTGTTGTTCCAGTTGTCCCAGTCATTCCAACGGTTGTCCCAGTTGTTGTTGCCCCATCTGAAAATATATCAATTAAGGGCTTGTATTACAGAGCTGTACATACCGATTGACTGCAACGTGAAATAATGGAAATTAAAGATTGTTTTTAAGGACTATTGGTCAGCCACCTAATAGTCGTTAACTCTAACAAAACCATGTGCATCGTTTTTTCTGTTTTTGTTGTGTTATACCATATATAATTGTTGTTATACCATATATAATTGTTTGTTGTTGTTGTTTTTTTGTTGTTTTTTTGGTGGTGAGTTTCTATGTGTTTCTTGACTCGTCAGATTCAAAAAAAGTATGATAATGGACCTATGGAAACGGCCGAGCACGTCACATACGAAATATTGCAGTCTCGGTTTGATTGAGACTGTTCATGAGCGGTAGTGAAATATGCTGGCTACCGCTCACGCCCTCTAGCCCCGGGTTGAGCAGAACTCAATATTCAAAAGATCAACAGTACACAATTTTAACCATCCCAAAGAGTGCATGCATACGGCGGTGGACATGGAGTTATATGCTTCCTCATGTCGTACGGCGTATGGTCCCAGTATCTAATAAAATTAAATGCCCCGAAGAGCGAAATAAAAATAATGGAATTTAGTTGGGAGCAGCGGTTATGAAGCCTGCGTATCACAAGTAACAGCCAAAAGACTAAATTAAAAAGCAGACAACATATCCTATAAGTGGTTAAACAATACTAAGAGCCTTTTATAGGCCGGAGTAGTGGAACCACCGAATCAAAAATTAAGTAAGAAAACAAAAGAAATTGAAAATGTACCACCGATAACTAAATGTAAGTATCGGGCTCAGCGATCTCCAAAGATCGAATGAATAACAGTACTGATTGCAAGCGCGGGGAGACGTTTTACTGCCGCCACTCTGCACAAGCAACGCCACTGTGCTATAAAAAAAGTATGATAATGGACCTATGGAAACGGCCGAGCACGTCACATACGAAATATTGCAGTCTCGGTTTGATTGAGACTGTTCAAGATGAATGAGTAAAAAGAAACACGTTCTCGGGGCTTTTTCAATCTCATTAAAATCAGACCCTTTATCACGCTACGATACTCTAAACTATATTTCTATAGCGGAGGGTATCAAAGCGTAATTAGGATATGATTTAAAAATGAGATTGGGTCTTTTTTAACCTATTTAAGAGGGGCCGAAATTCGGCCTCTTCCTAATTGCAAAAAACTCTATATTGTCTCAGTTCTGGGTTAAACAATTCCCAATTAAAAAAAATAATAGAAAGTGACAGATATTCCATTGCTTGTATGTTAGTTAAACTCATTGCTAAATTCAGTACTTGATTAATATTATACCTAAAGGGCAGATGGACGAATACAATATTCTATGATGTATTCTGTATCAGTAGGTCAATGGACTTCCAAGAAACCCAATACGATTTAGTAGTGCTGATGCGCAATAATTCCGTAACACGAAACGCGGAACAATTGTATCACTATAATAAATATACAAGAAAAAATTGATCAAATCGCCCGTAAGGATGTCCTTCGTATATGTACTACCGGTGTATATCATGAACTGATGTTATCCGATATCAGATATTCAGTTACCCACCATTGGACAGAAAAGGAGGAGACAGTATGACATATAGTATGTCACCAGTCTCATCAAAGCAATATTAGAAAAAAAATGATTAAAAATGTTAATTTCGTAAAATAAAAAGAATGAAGATAAAACAAAAATGAAATAGAGAGAAAGATAAAAATATATAAATGAATAATAAATAGAAAAATAATCCTATCAAACTTAATATACTGTCTTTGGTGTGTGTGTGTGTGTGTGTGTGTGTGTTTGTGTGTGTGTTTTATCCCCATGTGTCCACAAATTGTTTCCTGACAGCTCAAACCGCGATTTATGAAAATGCTTCAGGCAGATTTTTTACTGTTACACCGGTAGTAGATATCTAGATCATTGCAGTTGATTAACTCTTACAACCTACTAAGTACTGAATAAAACCACAGCAAAGCATCAGGGCGGCGCAGAATATTTTTAAAAGGAGGAAACAAACATGTGTATTTATTTGCAATTTTTTATTATATAGCAACAAAAATGTAGAAATATTTTAAAAAGTATGAAAAGTTATATGGCAACAGTAAGCAATAGTAACTTGAGAACAAAGGCACATACTTAAGATATCAAAACATATTTAAATGTTTGCATTAATTGCTGATGATATATATTTCTAGATGTTATGAAGAATTTTAGAATGTTGAGGTAGTTTGAATTAAGTAAAGAAATATATAAAATAAAAAAAAGAAGCTGATATGATCAGTGAACTGTGTACTATGACCAATGGCTGGGGTAGGTGGACATGTATTCGGAAGAAGAGGTTTGTAGTGGTAAGATATCATACAGTTGTTTGACACTGATTTTTGTCATAGGTGTGTGCCACGTAGGGCTGATCATAAGATGTTCCTGGGTGGAAACCAGCATGGCATGACCTGCGTCAGAAAATAGCATGCTCAAGCAAAGTTTCAAAACTTGTATCTGTTATAGTTACTGAAAGAACATAAAACTTAATCAAAAACGCAGACGCCGATCAAGGGATGACAATACGTTGTATTTTTTTCCAAAAACATACTGGCTAAAAAGTGGACCTTAACGGAAAACTTAACCAATATACTAAGTTCAAAAGGGCATAATATTTGCAGAAAGCAGCAGAGTTATGAACCTGGTGTGCTGGGTCATGTTAAGATGTAGAACAACTGTATAAAGTTTCAAAGTTGTAGCTGTAATAGTTGCCTAATATATGGACCTATGTTCAATACAGCAATTACTATTTTATGGCCAGTCTTTTACCCCCAACATTATGGCCAGTCTTTTACCCTCAACATTTTTAATCACGTGCTCCTCCATGTGTCACGTGCTCATCCATAGGCAGCGTCAAAAAGCAAATACAACTATAGGCTGCGCGCTTAAGGTGCGCCGCCAATTAGGTCTGTGATAAAACGCCGGAAATTCATGTTCCTGGTTAAATTCAGTGAAATAACGCTCCGATTTATAAACATTAATTTCAGAGTAATCATTATTTATACTTACTGCACACGAACAACTTTTATTAATTCAGGCACATACAGTTTAAAGAAACATTTAATGTCAATACCATATCAGGATTTTTGTTAAAAATAGTACTTCAGTAGTACTTCAATAGTACTTCACATAATAAAATGGTTCCCTCAATAACTTCTCCGTCCAGTGCACGTATCAAACATAATCACAACTATTAACATAGATAACATATGTAATAGTTGTTTGGCAGACTTGTCTTAATATTAAAGGGGTTGATGCACTATTTTCAAACACGATTTATTTAAAAGGGCTATGAAAGACTTGAAAAAAGCTGAAAGAATTATCAAAATGGCGTGACAAAAAAAGGAGATTTGACCTATTGAAAATGTGCAAAGAAACATAAATGGAGGAGGCCATCTTTGAACGATGACGTCATTGCGCCTTTTTACCATATATTGAATATTGACAAAATGTCTTTTAAAGCAAAGATAATCACTGCATATGAAAAATAAGCATACAATTTATACATTTTACATCTGTATATCTATTTTTAATCAATTTGCAGTGATTTTCGTTGCTTTAAAGGACATTTTGTCAATATGCCATATATGTTAAAAAGGCGCGATGACGTCATCGTTCAAAGATGGCCGCCTCCATTGATGTTCATTGCAAAATTTCAATAGGTCACATCTCCTTTATTTTTCATGATATTTCGATAATTCTTTCAGCTTTTTTCAAGTTTTTGAGAGCCCTTTTAAATAAATCATGTTTGAAAATAGTGCATCAACCCCTTTAATTGTGATGTGCCATTTTAAAACAGTTGCTTTGTGTGTTGATTTTGAGAGAAGACAGTCTGATCGATAATTCAGAGATTGGCAGAGTTTGCAATATTGGCTGATCGATCAGCTTGAGCAAATATATCTGGATTGGTTGGTTGTTCAAGAAGTGTGCATGTCGTGTATGCTGATGAGTATTTTATACATGTAGCCTTCTGATACTCTTCTGCTTTCTCTCTGGAGCGACTCTAAATAACATATGATTTGTTGATGAGCCGTTTAACAGCAATTTATTTCAGTTCAATTGTCCTTTTGTGTGAATAAACCTAAGTGGAAAGAAATAAAAAAAAGTTTTTGAAATGGTTTAATGCTTTGCAAATACAATTTTCAGCTAAGATAACGAAAATATACGAACCCCCGTCGTCTCCATAGTCCACATCTGGGTCCAAAACATGCTGAAATGTAAAGTAATAACGTTAATAAATCTCTCGGAAGCAAGAAACAAAAACACGAGTTAGTTGGAATGGTGTTATAAGTCATTACAGCCATATATGGCGGTCGATTTGTTTGTGGTAGAGACAGACCATCCCAGTTTCCTGGGTAGAACCAGTACAGTATCCCTCCCGCCATCCGTAAGAATCGACATTTTCTCGAACCCCGCAGCGGTGAGAGGCGAGAAAGGTTTAGACGCAGCATCTTCGTTACTATCCCGGCCACGGTGACTCGGTTTAATTGATGGTTGTTTGGTTGAATGGTGTTTTACGTCATTTTCAGCATTTAGGCTATATATGACACACTCAGTTTCAATTATTCACTGAAAATGTCACGCTGACTGTGCCAATATTAGGAAAACTTGAAGCGCATACCAGGGCTCGGACGGGTATTAATTTGGCTCATTGAACAAATAGGGAAAATGCTCATTTTACAAGAACTGTCACGAAATAACCAACATACTGATATGAATTTCTGTCATTAAACATACCTAGCCAATATAATGATAAACATCCAGACTTTGGTCGATAATCTTGTTTTTTTTTGTTATTCTCCAAAATAATATCCTGTCAGAAAACCACATGTTTGTGTTGACATTTGCATGACCTTTGGAACAGGGAAAAATCACACAAAATGTGGACCAGCTAAATGTTTTGACCAGTTTTCATTAGAAATAACATTTTTCTTCATTTCCATGCCAAAAACAAGGTAATCCAGCCATGGATTGCCTTTTTATGCTTTGCTCCATGTTGGGATTATTTTTGTCAAGCGCTATACTTTCGACATAAATACAAAATATTACACCCAAATACAATTATTAAAGGAACACAAGGTAATTTGTTTTGTAAAAACTCATGGCGTCCTGCTAGTTTTTCTACATAACTTGGATATTTTCATCATTAATATTAATTATAACAATAATATAAAGAAAATTGTTTTTGCATACTATTAACGGTTGTTATATTGCACCGACACTATATTTAAACCTATGGTAGAATTAGACGAAACAACGAAAACTAAAAATAATAATTCATTAAATGCAAGCATGTTTAACGTTTTAATGATACCGGTAAAATAAATCGAGACGCTATTTTCAGAGTTTGATTAACGCCTCAAGATTGCCGTGTGTCCCTTTAAAGTAAGTGTAAAGTTATTAAATATTTCCCTGGAAGGCGCAAACAATTTTACCCATCGCAATATGTATGGTCAACTAAACTCCTCACAAAAAAGAACACTTATAATTACTTTATCCTTAAAGTAGCCATCCCGCCAACAACAGGCAAATTTTACATAATATGTACATCGTTTCTAAACCTGCTGACGATGAGGTATATATATAATTACATATTTTGAAAATCCAAACTCTTTAGACGCAATATAAACGGTTTTTACCAGCCAGGACAAACCCCCAAACTGGAGCCTCGAATTAAGAAATACCCCCAAACTGGAGCCTCGAATTAAGAAATACCCCCAAACTGGAGCCTCGAATTAAGAAATATCCCCAAACTGGAGCCTCGAATTAAGAAATATCCCCAAACTGGAGCCTCGAATTAAGAGTTGCCAACTGGTAATTCATCTTACGCTTATTCAGTCACGGGTATTTATAGAACCCGTTAATGAACCTTTGCTTTTAATTGGTACATATACACCTGGATAGACTTTTGATACACTGTTTTGTAGTGCAATTTTGCCATTATTTGGCGCTTTAGTTTCTTTAAATATTATGCATTTCATATCCATAGATTAAGTTAATAACTTTTGGGCCAACTAACAATTGTTAAATAATAAAGCAATCTTAAAAAAAACTGCAAAGAGCCAATAAAATGTCCTATAACGGCACATTTAACAGTTGACATAAATCAAAACGTTGTCCATAATTCATTTTTTGGAGTATAGTTACGGGCAAGAGTCACCCATCAAAACAAATGTAGAAACAAGAAACTTACGCGTTGCTGCAGCTAACGTCACGAACGCAACCACTAACAGAATGGCAAGTATAAACTTCATTGTGTGCGAAGAGCTGGAAACTGGAACGCTGATAAGTATCCGAGATGTGTGACCTTATATAGTGGTGGAAACAAAGAACATTGTGTTGTGAATTATTTCTCATGATTACTCTTGGCATTTTAATATTAAAATTATAAAAATACAATCGATAGCATTGTTTAATCTTTTGAACATTTGCATGTCCCATCTACAATAAACCACAAATAAAATGGTATACATTGACAGTTTTTGCATTAAATTAAAATTCAACTGAGCGTTATAATATTCAATTAGGCAACTCCTTAGCTTTGATTGTCATTTATTATGATGACCCAGAACATGTATCTTTTTTGCGGCTAAGATGTGAAAAAATATAAATATGGCATATTTCAAAAGATCGCCAACTAAAAAACATATTAAAGGGGTTGATGCACTATTTTCAAACACGTTTTATTTAAAAGGGCTCTGAAAAACTTGAAAAAAAGTTGAAAGAAGTATCAAAATGTCATGAAAAATAAAGGAGATATGACCTATTGGTAATGTGCAAAGAGCATAAATGGAGGCGGCCATCTTTGAACGAAGACGTCATCGCGCCTTTTTATCATATATGGCATATTGACAAAATGTATTTTAATGTAAAGAAAATCACTGAAAATTGATTAAAAATAAATGTACAGATGTAAAATGTATAAATTGTAGTAATATTTTTCATTTGCAGTGATTTTATTTGCTTTAAAAGACCTTTTGTCAGTCAATATTCCATATATAGCATCAAGGCGTGATGACGTCATCGTTCATAAATGGCCGCCTTCATTTATGTTTCTTTGAACATTTTCTATAGATCATATCTCCTTTATTTTTCATGGTATTTTGATAATTCGTTCAGCTTTTTTCACGTTTTAGAGAGCCCTTTAAAATAAACCTGTTTGAAAAAAAGTGCATCAACCCCTTTAAGGAAACAATGCTTCAAGATAGAGTCAGCACTGGCTGACACGACACGTATGTTACAATCTCGCCTATTGTGTTTTTGTTTTTTTGAATGGTGTTTTACGTCATTTTTAGCGCATGTTAGGACATATATGACGATCGTTTCTTTTGCGGTAGAACCAGTACTGTACTAACCTTAGTCACCGACCCATTTCTGATTTCTTCGCTTCGCTATGCTACGCCTGGTAAGAACCTCGTTTATTACAAGATGAAAATTTGATGCAGTGGTGGTATGGAGCAATTATTATAAATTATGTTATCTGGGGTGGCGGACATTTTTTTCCGCGGATTAAAGTGGTACCAGCATAAGACATGTTCAACTACGATATTAACAGATTTTAAAACTTCAGAGTTATCAATTATCAATAATGGATGAGTTTGAAATAAAGGAGATATGCGAGTAAATAAATGTGAAGTTATGGATTGCTGGATTGCTGGATTCCTATGATCATACTGTCATGCCCAGAGCTAAGCATATGAAGGATAGGAAATAATCCGTCTAAGTTTTTAGCTTAATAAGCCAACAGATCAAAGGTTAACTATTGGGTCCCTACGGCGTTCATCTTCGTTTACCGACTTCTTCTCTGAGAAACCGTTTGGCCAATTTCGTCAACACTTGACATGATCGATCCTTAACCCTTAGCCCGGTATGAATGTATAATGGACTGTCCTTTCTTTAAATGTAGACCATTCCATTTATGTTGCAAAGCCTGCGAGGCTGATCTGGGTTTACAATGGACGCAAAGGCTATTATAGTCGCCCTTAGCAGGCCAAGGGTTAAATAAATGGCTTTCAAGTTCGCTAAAATTAGGCAAAGGCAATACCCAAGATGGCAGTCGAAAACATAAGACATTTTTAAGGAGAACGTTTTTTTTATTATAAGAATGCACCAGACTACACATTTTGATCAAATGAAGTCCAAGGGTACATGGCATAACGCTCTTTTGTATTGCATGCATCATTAGCTTATGGTTCTCTACAAATTTTGTCTATTTGGTGAACCTGTGGTAACATTTGACGTCGCCCAACGGTCATTGTTTTACATAGGGTGATTTAGAAAAATCATTAACACATCTTTTATTCTGAAACTACAAGAGATAGAAGTCAAATATTTTACTTCGAGCATTCGCTTATGGTCCTCTTCCAAGCTTGTTCCAAGTTTGTTTAATTTGTGACACTGACATCAAATTTGGCCGTGCCGTTTTACATAGACGGAATTGGTGACACTGGCATCAAATTTGGCCCTGACGTTTTACATACGTATTTCGGGAAGATTTTTGAATATTATTTTTCTATGAAACTACGAGATCTAACGCTCTCATATATTGCATGTAGCATAAGCATATATTCATATACACAGTTTGTTAAACATGTATGCCAACCCGGGAGTCAAACTGGGTCCTACACCGAGTTCACAGTTTTACACTTGTATAGGGCAATCTTTAAAACATATTCGCCGAAACTGCAAGAGCTATTGTTTACTCATTTGCAGGAAGCAATGTTGTATGTTCCTTTCCAACATTTGTTCAAATATAATGACCCTTGTGGTCAAATTGGCACCGTCCCATAGGTCACATGTTTTGAACTATTGTTTATGCTATTAGACGCACCTCTTGTCGCAGATTTGTTTTTGTATTGCTATAAAAGAGATTCATGCGGAGTCTTTCACCAGATACCCAAGCAGATGTAATCGAAGCCTTTATTGACAAGTCTCGGTATCGAGATGCTATATTAAACATTGACAACCATTTATTTTATGCTATGGTAATTAATTTATATTCTTAAAAAAGTATACTCCTCAAAATAAGGACCAGTGTTTGATTTGCGCCATTTTTAAAAATTCCGTTATTGAACAATTTACTGCCTTTTCGCAAGTTTTAAGTTTACATTTATTCTTTAACAATTGTTTCTTGACCCAAAAGTAATAACTTTTGATATGGACAAAGATTAAGTAATTAGTATTGCTCTTGTTTATGGTCATTATATTATACTTCAAATTAAACACTCGATTTGCATCTCTCAATTGAAAATGGAAAAAAAAGAGCAAAATTTATGAAAAGAGAGATGAGTTTAATTTCGATATTCGTTAATTATCTCTCCTTAGACGGGGTTGTTCCAAGAGAAATAGTTTATAGGGTATTTGTTTCTCATCTTATTCGTTTCTTCTAGAGATTGTAGTAGTGGTGAGGACTATGACTATTCGTAACCGTTGTATAACTTAAAGTCTACCGCTACCATAAACACCAACACGTTCTTTTGAAAAATGTTTTCGTAACACTGATCTGCTTTTAAAACATAAAGATAACTTGAGAACTGTTCTGCGACAAAGACTATCACAACCTGAATTGTATGGTGACGTGATTTACAAACTTCGATACATGGTCATGATCACCTTCATACATTCTTTATTAAACCTGCTAAAAAGTTTATGAATAGTGGTCATGACCGTATCGTATTGCAAAGCACTGCATGTTTAGCAGTTGGCTCATTTACCGTTCGTCACTATGCTTTCCACTTTGAATGTGCGATGACCGTACAGAGTGTGGACCCTGTCTACCTAAATCATGAGGTAACTTTTAAAGTTTCTCTCCAGTTTTGTCTAGTCTGCCTTTAATAGTTTATTCTCTTGTTGCTTTAACTTCTACCAAGTCATTAAGTATTTGCGTTGTGGCTTTCTAGGCTTTTATTCATATATACATGATCATTGCCTATTGATGCTGCCTAGTTTGTTTAAGTCGAGGCGCCTTTTTACAGCCGCCACACAGCACTAAACTAACTCTAGTATGCATGTCAATAAATACTGAAAAGGGATCCCTTGGAAGCAACAAACACAAACGAGAAAACTAGCAGACTCGGTTTTATTGAGTGTGTTCATGCTAAGTAATATAAATCGCAACACCTCTGACACACCCTAGCGCCGGCATAAGCGGTATTGTACTTTAATAAAATCATTTTTATGTTTGTGATGTCATCATGCATCTTGCATTTTATTTATCCTTATAATTGTTGTTTGTTTGTATGCGTGTTTGTGGTTGACTGTGGTCTTCGTAAGTACTTTTTTTTTGAAACCACAAGACATAGAGCACTTATATATTCATTCGGGATGTCACCATGGACTCTATTGCCTGTGGCGTTAACAATTAACAACACTTTAAACATATTTTTTTAAAAACTTTTATGGTTACAGTTATGCTATTTTGCATGTATCATTGGCTTGTGTTAGTGGACAGAATGTGTACTCAAATGATTCTAGGGTCACTACTGGATGTTGGGACTCATATTTTATATAAAATGTACCTGAACGATATATTTTTCTGAAACTGTATTGCCTACAGTTATAATAGTTTGCTTGTAGCATACACATACATGTATATGTATTTGTACCTATCATAAGCTTAACGGTTCAACTCTTGGGCTCTTTCATCTCACCCATTTATGTTGTCTACAACAATGTCATCAGGGGAGCGATTTAGGGCCATTTTGTAAAACCAAAACAATCCTAAACAAACAGACACCAATAAACTGTAACTGTTTATCAAAGTTAGATAAACAGACAGACACACAGACAGACGGACGGACGGACGGGCGGGCGGCAGGCAGGCAGGCAGGCAGGCAGAGAGAGAGAGAGAGAGAGAGAGAGAGAGAGAGAGAGAGAGAGAGAGAGAGAGAGAGAGAGAGAGATAGAGAGAGAGAGATACTTTTATTGACTTAAACTATTACAGTTTTTCATCATTACAAATATATGGTAATTATAATATACACACACGTTACAGATTTAAAAATAATCATTACGTTTTTTCCTTTGTTTCATACATATTTAAACAAACAAAAACATACACATATTATGGTATGTCAATGATAAACGAGGATGTTCTGAAATATGATATCTATTGTTTTTTTAGTCTGTTAAAATGAATGTAGATAGCCTTAATACAAGTGCATCGGAAATGAATTTACTTAAACTTAGAATAATCTTTTTGTTTAATGACTGAAACAATTCAACAAATTTAAACATGCTTGGTCTAGTTGTGTAATATTTAGGAATGTATTTGTTTCTAATGTTAGTGTAAGTAGTACAGATCAAAATAAAATGGTACTCGTCTTCAATATCGTTAGTGTTACAAATTTCGCACACTCTTTCGTTTCTCTCTGTTCTCCCTCTTGAGTATCTTCCTGTTTCTATTCTTAAACAATGAGCGGATAATCTTATTTTTGTTATACAACTTCTTAATTGTTTGGAGCATAATGTTTCTAGATATGTTTCAAAATGAAAATTCTCTTTCACCACCTTACATAGCGTTAAAACTCGACTGCCATCTATATCAGATCTCCATTGTTGCATGAAATTATCTATTAATCTTTGCTTAAATATTAAAGGAAATAGTTTAAAACTAACACGCATTGGATTATCCCAGACATTATTAAACCGTTACTGTTTAGGATAAACCTTATATTAGTTAGCCAATTCGTCGCGCTCTTATTGCAGTTCGATAACAAATCCTTATATACTGCTTTTAGTATAATGTTCTCTGTAGACAATAGTTTATACCAGTATTTGATTATTTTTACATATCTATTAATGTATAAGGGGCAACGAGAGAGCTCTCCGTAAATACCAGCATTACTTGTGGTAAGTTTAACATCTAAAATAATTTTACAAAATTTTAACTGTATTCCCTCAATATCTTTTGAATTTGTAATCCCCATATTTCACTTCCATAATTTAATATTGATGCCACAAAAGCATCGAAAAGCTGAATGAGATAATTTTGGAAAAGAATATTCATTGCTTTTAAGGCATTTACACAAAGACATTGTTGGTTTAACGAAAAGGAGCCAGTATAATTAAAAACCACACCTAAATAATTACAAGAAATCCGTGGATTCACATGTCTCGCCTAATGGGGGCTGGACTTAAAAATAAAAACGTCAATGATGCTTAAATGAAAGTTTGTAAACATTTTAGCAACTAAAAACAATCGAGTTTGCCGTTCGCTGAGATGACATTAAAGTGCATTTGTTTAAAAACAAAATGCCATTCTATTAAAAACAAGAGGGCCCTCTTGCTCTACTGGCTAAAACGGCTCTTATATCAAGGGTTGTCGACATAAAATTCCCACCAGTAGTTTTTTCAAAACATTACAAAAAAATCAGGGATAGGATGGCCTTAGATCGCTCACCTGGTAATCATGGGCAATAAGTCTACTGTGTCTAGTCTGGCATGGGCATTTTTTTGGGGCGGGGGGCGGGGGGCGGGCGGGGTGTTTATTAACATTCTAAACAAATATGGCAAAGATCAGATAAAAAATGAAGTAACTACAGATTTAACAAAGGAAAATACGATATAGCATTTTTCAACAAATCAAGGACCATAACCTGCCGTTACTAACTAGATCTAGCTGGTTTTCGAACTTGTCCAAAATTTCATTTGCACAACTAGACATCATACTGAGGCTTCCTGCCAAATTTTGTAGAAATCCAACAAGCCGTTTAGGAGAAGTAGCGCTGACAAGAAATTTAAAGTAGAAATGTCAAAGTGCCATAACTCCGTCATAAATCAGCAAACTGGAACAAAAGCGCAATATGCACAATTAGACATCTTTACCGATGCTTCCTGCCAAGTTTCGTCGAAATCCAAAATGGCTTTTAGGAGGAGTAGTGCCGACAAGAAATTGAAAAAAAAACAAAAAACGGGAAAAAAATGCAATAGCAATGCTTCCTGCTAACACGGTGTTAACATTAAAATAATAATAAAAAAAAAATTATAATGAAATAAGCAAATTAAAAAAAAAAAAAAAAATTAAAAAGAAAATTGAAAAAAAAATTGAAAAAAAAAAAATTAAAAAAAAAATTGAAAAAAAAACAAAAACAAAAAATAATATATATATCTATTAAAAAAATAAATAAAATATATAAAAATATATAAACATATAATAATAAAAAAAAGAGCAAAACATCTGGTAAAGTTTGGTAAAGATAAGACCCTATCGGTATTAACGAGGCAAAATATAGCATTTTTAACTAAATCAACTCCGCTGTTATTGGTCCGATCTGGCTGGTTTTTGAACTTGTGCGAGCTTTCATTGATATTAACAATCTGGTAAAGTTTGGTAAAGATCAGATGAAAAATGAAGGCCTTTGGCCAGTAGAGCTAAACATCATCAGCTCCAAAATGTAGGTCAAGGTCATAGATGAAATCCAGGCATCCAAAAAACAGATGCACTACCGAAGACACAACTATGACAAAATAGAATATGTTTTCTTCTAAAGATTAAGCTATAAATTAGGTTTAAAACATCTAGTGCATAATTGTAGTTCATGAGAAAGTGATGTAAATGTAACAATTAAAGTTAACTGCCCTTTGCTTGGATGGTGAAGGTCACATCCACTTTTGCTTTGTCACATTGCAATGTACCACTCAAGATACAAATATAAGCAAAGTTTGAAAGGTCTAAGTGCATACAGTTTGTGAAAAAGTGACCTAAACGACAAAGTTGAAGGTAAAAAGTATAAGGTTATCTGCCCTTGCTTGGAGGGTCAAGGTCACTTACACATTTGCTTTGACACGTTGCAATGTACCACTCAGGAAACAACTATAAGCAAAGTTTCAAAGGTCTAGTGCATACAGTTGGTGAAAAAGTGACCTAAACGCAAAAGTTGAACCTAAAAATTATTAAGTTATCTGCCCTTTGCTTGGAGGGTCAAGGTCACTTCAACATTTGCTTTGTCACGTTGCCATGTACCACCCTAGATACAACTATAAGCAAAGTTTGAAAGGTCTAGTGCATACAGTTTGTTAAAAAGTGACCTAAACGCAAAACTTGAACCTAAAAATTAGCAAGTTATCTGCCCTTTGCTTGGAGGGTTAAGGTCACTTCCACATTTGCTTTGTCACGTTGCGATGTATCACCCATGATACAACTATAAGCAAAGTTTGAAAGGTCTAGTGCATACAGTTTGTGAGAAAATGACCTAAACGCAAAACTTGAATGTTGACGCCGCCGCCGCCGCCGCCGGAAAAGCAACACCTATGTCTCTTTTTTTCTTCGAAAAGGCGAGACAAAAATCATCGACGACACTTTCATTATAATACCACCTTTCGCATTCTTTAATTCTACCCCTTTTACGGAATACTATTTTTGTCTTTTCAGTATTAACTTCAAGACCCTATGATTCACAGTATTCATAGAGTCTATTAAGACTGCTGAAGGTCATCAGGACTTGATCCCAGTATAGCCATATCATCAGCAAAAAGCATCAGTATTAATGTGATATCATTAAGAGGTAAACCACCATCTACTCTGTTTAATAAGAACAGTTCTAAATATTCTATGAATATAGAAAACATAATCGGTGAGACAATATCACTTTTAGACCGATATAAATATCAAAGAATTCGGAGTAAGATCCACAGGACTTAACACATGTTTTAACTGTATCTTACATGGATATAATTATCCTAAGCATTTTTCCGTTGACTCCACATTTATATAGTTTTAACCACAACGCGTTTCTGTAGACATAATCAAACGTTTTTTTAAATCTATAAATGCGCAATAAAGTATTTTTTGTCGTTTAGAATTTTGTTTATAATGCTATGTAAAATAAATATTGCATCTGTTGTTGACCTCCCTTTTCTAAACCCGAATTGAGCATCAGATATGATATTATTATTTTCGCACCATTTGTTAATCCGCGTATTCAAGATGCGTGTAAATATTTTACTCATACAATTAATTTATGTAATTCCCCTGTGATTGTTAACAGAGTCAATATCGCCTTTTTTATGTAGAGGAATCATAAAACTCTTAGACCAGCTTTCCGGAAAGCAACCTTTCGAAAATAATATTAAAAATATCAGTAATATGACCCGATAATATACAACTAGCAATGAAATATTCATTAAGTATAAAATCGCCCGAAATCGCCATATATTTATTTAACGCTTTTATCGCCGACTCTACCTCGGCTACGCTTATCCTTTTATCTAATTCTTCGAAAATTGGGTCATTATCATTGAACTCATGATTAGCATTAAAGTTCTCTGATTCTTCTGAAATAGTTGTTTTTGTATCTTTAAATAAATTTGAAAAATAGTTCTCAAAATCATCCACAGATATACTGGCATTTACGATTTTTCGTTTCGAAAAACGTCTCCAAAATTCTCTAGGCTTTGAATGTCGCATATTTTCAAACTCTCTCACCTGCTTAAATTGTAATTAATCTCTTATAAACTTGGTTTAGATTAGCAAGACTTTTGACTTTGACTTTAATCTGTTAAACTCATTCAATGAATTTTTATAAAGTTGTTTAGACTGGTAGCATTCTTCATCAAACCATTTTATCAAACATTGATGGCGCTATTTTTAAAGAAACTAACACGCCAAATAACAGCAAAATAACACTACAAAAACGTTTATCTCAAAACTATATCCAGGTATATAGGTCATATAATAATGTATATGTGTCGATTAAAAGTATAGGATGTTTTACGGGTTCTTAAAATATCCGTGATTGAATATGCGTAAATGAATTATGAGTCGGTAACTCTGATTTCACGGCTGGTTAAAGCCGTTTATACTGTGTCTGCAGAGTTTGGATTCGCAAAATATGTAAGTTATATAATATACACGTCGTCGTCAGTAGGTTTAGAAACGGTGTATATATGTTGTAAAATATGGCTGTTGATGGTGGGATAGCTACTTTGAATATACATATGGTATAGATGCATTTCCCCCCGCAATTTTGACACGCTAGGTCAGACATGATATATGTAAAAATAAATGTCATCCTAAATTGACACATTTAATTTGACAAGAAGAATCCAATACGCCGGAAACCATATCGTACACTCGACAAATAATGTAGCTTGACTGTGTCACTCCGCATGTCCCTTTTCACTATGTACCAAAAATATAATAAAAACAAAAACAGTTTGACCTACTCGATAGCTTGCATACAATTACATGTAATAACTGTCTGTCACTGTTAATTAAATGCAACTCTAACAGCCATTATTTTTCATTCGATATGAATAGAATAGAATAGAATATTTTTTATTCAGAAAACCAATATATACGACAGATAGTCATTTAACAAGTATGATAAATATCTTAACTATAATGGTATAAATCACCCAAAGTATTTAACCAGGTTTTATTCCAGTCAAATACAGCAAATATGATCTTTATTAGTATATTTGTAAGCTGGACTTGTAAATGTCGATTCTTACGGATGGTGTACAGTACTGGTTCTACCCAGGAAAAGGGGGGTGGTCTGCCTATAATGTTGATATTTGTAGATGTTTTACATATATACCACCTAACGATTCAGTTTATTTTAAACCTCATGAAATAGTTTTTTTTGAAAAACTAGAACTTGGTATAAGAAGGTATTCTGTTATAGGTAAAGTTTCAGTGATTGGTGATTTGAACGCTAGATGTGGCTCTAGGGACGATTTTATGCAAACATCTGAAATATATGATAAATACATAGCAACAATAGATAGCAGTACTGAAAATGAATGTAATATCGATATCGGTGAACGATTTAGCGAGGATAAAGTATGTAACTCGTCCGGTCTAAAGCTACTGGATATCTGCAACATAATGCTGCCAAAAATCAACCAAAGAAGTTTTGGGACTATGTTCGTAAAAAACAAAAACAAAATAAAAATAATAATAATATTTCTGCGGATGATTTTTTTAACCACTTTAAAGACTTATTCTCGGCAGACGATATATACAAAAATGCGGATGTCGAAACATTCTTAGATCAAGATGACTTGCATATAAATGTTGTAGAACAACTTGACTGTGCATTTAGCATAGACGATGATTTAAAGTTTAAAAAGAAGAAAAAGTGGGGGAGAAGACCTATTGATACCCGAAATATTTATTGAAGCTGATAATATATATATTGTCACCAATTTTGTGTACATTTTTTAATTACATGTATAATAATTGTTACTATCCTGTTTCCTGGACAAAAAGGGTATATTGATACCTGTACCAAAACGGGGGGATAAAAACGATATAAATAATTATAGAGGAATAATGCTCACTAGTATATTTTCACATGTGTTAGATAACGTACTACGGAAGCATTGGAGGGACTTATTAGTTAAACATGGCTGACATCTAAACATGGCGGACATCTCATTAGTTATTTACTATATTATTTACTGTTTATTTAGCATACTGATCAATCTATCTTATACTTTCAAAGCTGTAATCACTTAGAATGTGTTTGTTCTTCACGGGTGCTGGTGCGGCCCAGTGGACAGCGCGGTGGACTTGAAACCGGACAACCCGGGTTCAAGTTTCCCCAGTGCCACTGAGTTTTGTCGGTATGTTAATATTGGGCAAGACGTACTATTCGCAAACCTATTCAGCGCAAATTGACAGACATATAGAAAGATAAGAGAGTTTGCTCTCAGAGAGGTACATAGCACTGAACTGGGCGGTCCCGTGTATCGGAGTATATCCTCCAAGCACTTTAAAAATCATAGGAACCTATTCGACAGTAAGAGTAGGGCAAGTTCCCGGATACTCTCTCTACATCATACACATGTTATATTTGAATACACCCTTAACTTGTTATAGTTCGATGATTGATATATAAGCATATATATATATTTATAGATGGATGCATCATAATCATGTAATAGTTTGACACACCCCATAACAGAGTACAGTTGGATACATGATACACATATTATAGTTGGATACATGATACACATATTGTTGCTGAATGCATCATAAACATGGTATAGTTTGTTATAGGTGGATACATCAGTTGGATACATTATACGATTGCAGTTGTATGTATCATAAACATGCTATAGTTGGATGCAGTTGTATACGTCCTAAACATGCTATAATTGGATGCAGTTGTATGTATCATAAACATGCTATAGTTGGATGAAGTTGTATACGTCCTAAACATGCTATAATTGGATGCAGTTGTATGTATCATAAACATGCTATAGTTGGATGCAGTTGTATGTATCATAAACATGCTATAGTTGGATGCAGTTGTATGTATCCTAAACATGTTATAGATGGATACGTCCTAAACATGCTATAGTTGGATGCAGTTGTATGTATCCTAAACATCTTATAGATGGATGCAGTTGTATGTATCCTAAACATGTTATAGATGGATACGTCCTAAACATGCTATAGTTGGATGCAGTTGTATGTATCATAAACATGTTATAGTTGGATGCAGTTGTATGAATCATAAACATGCTATAGTTGGATGCAGTTGTATGTATCCTAAATATGATATAGATGGATACGTCCTAAACATGCTATAGTTGGATGCAGTTGTATGTATCATAAACATGTTATAGTTGGATGCAGTTGTATGTATCCTAAACATGTTATAGATGGATACATCCTAAACATGTTATAGATGGAATTGAATTGGGGTTTAAGGCGCACCAACACATGAAGAGGTTATATGTCACCTTACAGACATGAACATGCCAGTCTCATCTTCAATGTACATCGAGATAAAATATGGAAAATGGGCCTAGAACCTTCTCACCCTGAACTGCAAAGTTGCTGCAAATTCTGTCTTAGAAACTCCATTTACGCTTGCGATTTAGTTTACTTGTATAGTCAGACGGAAGAGGGCCGATTTTATCTAAATTGGCCTCCGCTTTGAACTTGCCATATAACCTGCACGCGTGTCTATGTCTTAGGAGCGTTGATCCTCAACAGTTGGTTGAAAAGTATTTTACGTCATTTGCAGCACATTTTAGGCTATACATGACGGTCGCGATTTGTTTTGTGGTAGAGGCAAAGCACTGGGTAGAACCAGTATTGTATACCTCCCGCCATCCATAGCGTCAACACTTTTTCACTAACAAGTCGAACTCCCAGTTGAACCCGAAGCGGTGAGAGGCGAGAACGTTTCAAGCGCAACGTTCAAACTAGAGTTTATGACTTTTATTTATCGTCGAAACATCTGAAGAATATTAGATGCCCACGCATTCTAATATCACATATTGACATAAAACGCTAACACAATCACTACAGTACACATCTGAGACATGGCTTGTTTTCAAACACGTCCGAGTTTCTAAAACATTAAAATTATCAGCAGCCGTTAATAGAACCATCTTTAACGAAAGTTAATAATAGAACCATCTTTAACGAAAGTTAATAATAGAACCATCTTTAACGAAAGTTAATAATAGAACCATCTTTAACGAAAGTTAATAATAGAACCATCTTTAACGAAAGTTAATAATAGAACCATCTTTAACGAAAGTTAATAATAGAACCATCTTTAACGAAAGTTAATAATAGAACCATCTTTAACGAAAGTTAATAATAGAACCATCTTTAACGAAAGTTAATAATAGAACCATCTTTAACGAAAGTTAATAATAGAACCATCTTTAACGAAAGTTAATAACTATTAGTATTCATACAGGGACCTTTCCTCAAATACTAAAAGAGGCAAAACTTTTTCCAGCGCACAAAGGTTGGCCAGCAAATAATCACTGTCGTATGATTTCAATGTTACCTGTTATATCTAAAGTGATTGAAAAACAAGTTACTAAACACTTATTTGCATATCTCAATAAATATAAACTTATACACATATCTCAGTCTGGATTTCTTCAAAATCACTCGTGTCAAACTGCTTTAGTCAAGCTTATAAATAAATGGCTTGAACATATAGATAATGGTGACCTTATTGTGAACATATAGATAATGGTGACCTTATTGGATCAATATTCTTTGATTGAAAAAAGACTTTGATATTGTTGATCATTTAATACTATGACATTTTTTCCCTCTATAAAGTATCAGAGTGCTCAATAACTTGGTTCACATCTTACCTCTCCAACAGTTGCTGGCGAAAAAGTTGCTCTGTGCTTGGTCCAGTACTATTTCTGCTATTCATTAATGATTTGCCTCTTTATACTGGGGAAAGTGAAACTGATTTATATGCAGTGAAACTCGACTCCAAGCAAGTGTAAATGGCTTTAAAATATGATGCACTGATAACAAAATGCACACAAATGGCAATACTACTGTTTCAATGAACATAGGATCAAGATCTAAAATATTAAGTCACCCTAAAATTGAACTAACTTTTGATAACAACTCATTACAAACATGTCAAGTGAAGTACATAAACTGTTAGGAGTACATATATATCAAATGCTCATGCATGTTCATAGTGTTATTATAGGCAGTGTATGTCAAAGCATCACACGTAAAATAACTCTTATGAAATTGCTATCAAAATATGTCAACCAAGATATGTTGAAAATGTACTTCAGTGCATATATATTGCCTTTGATTGACTACGGACGTACCATATGGGGTCGTTGCTCATCCCATAGTATCGATCAAATACTAAAACTTCAAAAACGAGCGACCAGGCTTATCCTCCGAGTATAATTTAATACTCCATCCGAACAAATGTTTAAAACTCTTAATTGGCTCCCAGTCCAAAAACGGGTTCAATACCATACATGTAGTATGGTGTATAAATCTCTAAATAATCAAACACCTGAATACATTGACAGCATGCTCTCAAAACCTTCAACAACTCACGGACGAAATTCAAGATCTTCCACAAATGATACACTGCAAGTTCCAAGATCTCACACAGCAGTTTATGATAAAGCATTTTCAATATGCGGTCCACAGGAATGGAATACTCTTCCTCATGAAATACGGCTTTAAAAATCATTAAGATCATTTAAACGGTTACTGAAAACACATCGTATGTCCTCAACTGCTATATAATTTCAAAAGTATGTATACTATCACTGTGGGTCCGGTACAGCATCGATGTTTTAACGACACAAAGTCTGAAGAACTCATAAAAACGACCATTTTAAGTGCATATGTAAAGTTATAGACTTGCCTACAAAGAGTATTTGTTGTGATAGGGTCTGAATAGGTCAATACTAATATGCAAACATAAACTAATATAAATACAATAAAACATCAATGTTGGAAGTATCAGTGGATCAGCTTGTATTGTGAGTCTGCTGGGCTAGATAACATTGATTACATACTTTCATATTATATAATACAATAAAACACCAATGTTTGACGGTTCAGTTGATCAGCTTGTATGATTCGTCTGCTGGGCTAGATACCATTGATTACATACTTACATATACTCTCGGTATATAATTTTAAAATAATGCATTCTTAAATGAAAATTGCATGACAGCTCAGGAGATCATCTTGTACGTTTTGTCAACAGGGCTTGATTAAAAGGAGGTTAACTTATAAATACATGTTATAAAACAGATACTTAGTTATCCTTAGTTCAAATCTAGTTTTTGGATAGTATGATTGTAAACCTGCGTAAAGTGCTGCTGTCTTAGGCTAAATCACACATACACATACTATTGTTATGACTGATGGTTTAACCAACACTAAGTAGAATGCAGTGGTTCGTATTTGTGTACTACTATTGTTAGGACTGGTGGTTTAACCAGCACTAAGTAGAATGCAGTAGTTCGTATTTGTGTTCTACTATTGTCAGGACTGGTGGAATAACCAACACTAAGTAGAATGCAGTAGTTCGTATTTGTGTACTACTATTGTCAAGACTGGTGGTATAACCAACACTAAGTAGAATGCAGTGGTTCGTATTTGTGTACTACTATTGTCAGGACTGGTGGTATAACCAACACTAAGTAGAATGCAGTGGTTCGTATTTGTGTACTACTATTGTCAAGACTGGTGGTATAACCAACACTAAGTAGAATGCAGTGGTTCGTATTTGTGTACTACTATTGTCAAGACTGGTGGTATAACCAACACTAAGTAGAATGCAGTGGTTCGTATTTGTGTACTACTATTGTCAAGACTGGTGGTATAACCAACACTAAGTAGAATGCAGTGGTTCGTATTTGTGTACTACTATTGTCAGGACTGGTGGTATAACCAACACTAAGTAGAATGCAGTGGTTCGTATTTGTGTACTACTATTGTCAGGACTGGTGGTATAACCAACACTAAGTAGAATGCAGTAGTTCGTATTTGTGTACTACTATTAAACAAGGCTGACCCTGGCGGAAAAAAATAGGTATGATATTTTAATCAGAAAATATTTCTCAAGATCACTTGCATATTTAATCAATATACCATCACATTTAATTGTTACGATCATCTTACAGCAGTATCCATTGTGTTGTTTAAATGATTGGTTATATATGCAATTTGACAACTTGATTACTAATGTACTACCTACGTCAGTCACAATAAATGCACATGTACAATGTCCACTTACTTGATAATATGTACGTACTTCTTAAAATTTTAATATTTATATTGTTAAAAACATATACAATTGACTAGTTTTAAACATTAGTTTTATATTGTATACACATCACCTAAAGTTTGAATAAGTCAATCAATGTATCTGAAAGAGTATGATAATGGACCTTTGGAAACGGCCGAACACGACACAACTGCCACATTTTTAGAAAAATCATGAAGTTTCTAGACATATTTTATTCATTTTATTCTTTTTGGACCATTGTTTTAATCATGTGTGTATAAACTGTAAATATGTTCTATTTTGTCTGAGGACCATATGTTAGACTGGTTTGTAGCCAAATATGTTATCCTCTTGAAATAAAGATATTATTATTATTATATGAACATCCTAAACAAGCTTGGTGAAGATCGGGTGAAAAATAAGTGTTAACAAGAAAAACATATCTCTTTCCATTTGAATCAAGGGTCACAACTATTTCTTCTTCTGCTCAAATTATGCTGGTTACTGAACTTGTTCAAGCTGTCATTGATACAACCACACTGACCAAGTTTGGAAAATATCACAGTAAAATATAATGAAGTATCTAGAATGTATAGAATGTAACAATAAATGAAGGGCACACAAACACTAGTGTTACGAATCCGATCTAGCTAGTTTTCAAACTGGTCCAAGCTTTTATTAATATCAACAATTTAGCCGAGATTGGGAACTATTGGATGGATAATGAAGGTGCTAGAATGCTGAACAAACTGTATCAAAGGCCATAACTCTGGTGTTACTGATCCAATTAAGCTGTTTTTCGAACTTGTCCGGGCTTTAATCTGGAACTAAATTTGTGCCCATACCTCCGGTGTTACTGATCCGATCTATCTCGTTTTCACACTTGTCTAACTTTCATTGATATAAAAAATCAGGCTAAGTGTGTTGAAGATCGGATGAAAAAATGAAGGCCCTATCGTCTTAACGTATTACTAAATCAATGGCCAACTAGAACTATCACTGAAGGTGATAAATACCCCCGCTTTTTTTTTTAATTCTTCGAACAAAGGGTCATAATTCTGTAATAAATATTTTTGATGCAGAGGGACATAAGGTCATCAGCTATTATGAGTATATGAACTTTGGAAACAATCCATTTAAAACTGTTTGAGAAATACTAGTAATAGAAACGTGTTACGCGACGCGAAGGGACACTAAAGTATTACGTGACGGGACGGGACGCGACGGGACAATACTTTGTTACGTGACGGGATGGGACGCGACGGGACAACTGTGTTACGTGACGGACGGGACAATACTGTGTTACGTGACGGGACGTGACTCGACGGGACGTCAAGGACAGCGTGATACCTATATAGACCCCCGCTTCACTTTTTGAAAGCGGGGCTATAAATATGGGAAGCCACAACCGTCAAAATGTGGACATTTACAAACCATGCAATGACAGTTTAATTCAACACGAAGTCATTTGATGACGAACATATTGATTCGATGCGACGTGTAAACTCTGTTCAATTAATACGATTCAAAGTGAAATGATACGGTGTAAAATGTCAAACCATACGGTATACGCAAATAGAAACCATTCATTGCATTGAATGATGGTATGATATAAATCATTCATTGCACTGAATGATCGTATGATTTCTATTTGCGTCGTATGGTTTGACATTTTACACCGTATCATTTCACTTCGAACCGTATTAATTGACTTTGTAACCAGGTAACGAATGAACAGAGTTTACACGTCGCATCAAATCAATATGTACGTCATCAAATGACTTTATGTTGAATAAAACGGCCCGACATTGAATGGTTTGTAAATATCCACATTTTGACGGTTATGGCTTCCCATATTTAAAAATTCGGTATTGTCGAATCGATCCTCCCCGTTTTCTAACTTGTCCGAGCTTTCACTGATATCAACAATCTGGCCATGTTCACGTCATAACGAGGAAAAGGTTAACGGACGATGGACGACTCGCCGTCCCATAATATATGCAAGTCATGAAGAAAAACTAACGGGACGTCGTCGTGAGTTTTTAAAAAAGCAAGGTTGCCGTGTGTCCCTTTAATCTCAGAAAGTACGTTATGAATCGAATTACTTTTTGCGGAGGACGAAAGAGCTCACTTTGTAGATGTATGTTCGCTTTAGTTGAAAACAAATTGTTAAATATTAGGAAAGTTATAAAGCTTATAAACACACCTGATCGAGTGCTGTTGACATTATTTTTTTTTAACATGAACCAGATCAAAATGTAACGTGATTCTGCCACCGAGGGGTCACTAGGTCTAGTAGTTTTTGCGATTTCTTAAAGGGGTTGATGCACTATTTCCAAACAAGATATATTTTAAAGGGCTCTGAAAAACTGTAAAAAATCTGAAAGAATTATCAAAATACTATGAAAAATAAAGATGTGACCTATTGAAAATGTGCAAAGAAACAAATGGATGCGGCCATCTTGGAACATGACGTCATTGCGCATTTTTACCATATGTGGCATATTGACAAAATGTGTCTTTACACTGCAACTGAAATTTGCTTTAAAATATATTTTGTATATATGCCACAGCTTGGTCAAGAGAAATAACTCATACAGTGGCATCAACATTAATAACGTAGGGAAACCCTTAGAATAAAAAACTTCCATCCTCGAATGGATCGATTGAATTGGGTTTTAAAGCGCAGCTTATATGGCGCCTAATAGGAATGAACGTACCAGGCTCATCCTCCATTTACATCAAGATACAATATGGAGAATGGGCCTAGAACCTTCTAACCTGCAAAACTGCAGAGTTGCTGCAAATTCTATAGTAGACACTCCATTTACGATGGAGCCACGTTTCCCCGTTTGCTACTCTCCTTTGCATCGGTTATAACTCCTTTGCATCGGTTATAAATTACTATGTAATATTCTAAATTTGAATACGAAGTGGTAAGTACGTCCGCTGACTAGGGAGCATACACGTTTGTATACGCAGTACACGTTTGTATACGCAGTGTCATGATACAGACCTTGAATGAGCATGATAAACAAGAGTCTGAAGAGGGCTTGTATCGCTCTACTGGTTATGGAGACTGTGGTGGGGAACACGGCATCGATATATATGCACAACTATGCGTGGTACTGATCATTCCTGCCAAGTTTCACTGAAATCCAGCCAGGGGTTCAGGAAAACTAATCCGGATAAAGTTACAACTAGACATCATACTGTGGCTTCCTACCAAATTTCGTAGAAATCCAACAGGCCGTTTTTTGGTGTATTAATGCGCATAAAACTTCGGTAAACCTACAAAAAAGACATGTTTATACTGTATACAATTACAATTATTTCATTATTTCACAATCAGTAGTTATATTACTCGGTATACATAACGTTCATGTCAGTCACCTTATCAAATTAAGTTGTATTTGAAGCAATTAAAGGGGACTACATTGCTTACAACGGTAAAGCGTCTCACCCATTAAAAACTCCCTATTCAGAAATTGCACTATATACATATACGGTATACACGATTCCAAAAAGTCAGCCATGCTGACGCATGTCGACTCAAAAATGAAGTAACTACAGATTTAACAAAGGAATTTTTTTTCGAACTTGTCTAAGATTTCATTGATATACCGCGCTTTGCACAACAAGACATCACACTGTGGCTTCCTACCAAATTTCGTAGAAATCCAACAGGCCGTTTAGTCCTCCTAAATGGCCTGTTGGATTTCTATGAAATTTGGTAGGAAGCCACAGTATGATGTCTAGTTGTAGCGTCGACAAGAAATTTAAAGTAAAAATGTCAAAGGGCCATAACTCCATCAACAATCAGCTAACTGAAACAAAAGCGTGATATGCACAACTAGACATCTTACCGATGCCTTCTGCCAAGTTTCTCGAAATCCAACAAGGCGTTTAGGAGGAGTAGCGCCAACAAGAAATTTAAAGTAACAAGAGCAACAAGATTGCAGGGCAATCCATAGTCCCCCACCGGCCCAGACAAACATTTTTCAGACTATTTTTATGATGGAGGTCAAAGATCAAGGTCAAGGTGACAATGACCTTATTTTGGTACGCAACACATCGCTATCCCAAGATGTATTCACATACCAAGTTTGGTGTCTCTAAGTGTTATAGTATTGAAAATACGGTCCGGACAAGCATTTTCTATGACAGAGGTCACAGTGACCTTTTTTTGGTACGCGACACACTGATATGTATCCATATACCAAGTTTGGTATCTCTAAGTGTTAAAGTATTGAAAATACGGTCCAGACAAGCATTTTCTATGACAAAGGTCACAGGTCAAGGTCACAATGACCTTATTTTGGTACGCGACACACCACTATCCCAAGATGTATTCACATACCAAGTTTGGTATCTCTAAGTGTTATAGTATTGAAAATACGGTCCGGACAAGCATTTTCTATGCATTTTCTATGACAGAGGTCACAGGTCAAGGTCAAGGTCACAGTGACGTTATTTTGGTACGCGAAACACCACTATCCCAAGATGTATTCACATATCAAGTTTGGTATCTCTGTTATATTATGAAAAAAACGGTCCGGACAAGCATTTCTATTAGAGGTCACAGGTCAAGGTCACAATGACCTTATTTTGGTACGCGACACACCACTATCCCAAATTGCATCCACATACCAAGTTTGGTATCTCAAAGTCTTATAGTATTGAAAACATGGCCCGGACAAGCATTTTCGAAACATTTTCTATGACAGAGGTCACAGGTCAAGGTCAAGGTCTCTGTGACTTTATTTTGGTATGCGACACACTGCTATCCCAAGATCCCAAGATGTATTCAAATATCAAGTTTGGTATCTCTAAGTGTTATAGTATTGAAAATACGGTCCGGACAAGCATTTTCTATGACAGAGGTCACAGGTCAAGGTACGCGCGACACCGCTATCCCAAGATGTATCCACATATCAAGTTTGGTATTTCAAAGTCTTATAGTATTGAAAATATGACCCGGACAAGCATTTCGGAAGGACCGACGGACGGATGGACAGAGTGCAAACATATAGTCCCCCTCCCACCGGGACCGGTGGGGAATGAAAAATGTCAAGGGGCCGTAACTCCGTCAAAATTCAACGAACCGGAAAAAAACGCAAAAGGCACAACTAGAAATCTAAGTTTCGTCAAATTGGTTTGATCAAGCGCAAAATAAGAGTAAGAAAACGTGTATATAGAAAAGTAAAATCTTACGGAGCCCCGCAGGTGACATGCAAAAAAATTAATTTAAAGCGTTCGTACGCTCTAGTAGAGAGTTTGCACACTGTAGCTAGAGCGTTCACACACTGTAGTAGAGCATGCGATAGAAAGATAGTGACATAATTACAAAGATCATGGTATTAAACAAACTAACCCGCCAATAACGGCAAAAGTACACTACAAAACCGTTTATCAAAACTATCCAGGTGTTCAGGTCACATATTGAGGTATATTTGCCAATTAAAAGTATTGATTCATTCAAGGGTTCTTAAAAAACCTGTGATTACATATGCGTAAAATAAATTATGAGTACTCTTAATTCGACGCTCCAGTTTTGGGGTTTATTCTGTCTGGTTAATATAGAGTTAAAGATTCTCAAAATATGTAAGGTCTATATAGAGGATCTTACAGGAGTACTCATCCATTATTGAATTTATTAAACGAGCATTATATCATTTTTGCTAACGAGTTTAATAAATTCAATAATGAATGAGAACCAATGTTAGATTCTATTTATTACACAACTTATAACGTAACACAACGTTAGAAAACGTACATTAACGTGACGTCCATGACGTCATTAACGTTTTGTTAAACCACCAGTGGAATATCGAAAATATTGAATGGTGTTATTACACTCCCATACCACATGTTATGTGACAAATATATTGAATTGGGTTTTAAGGTGCACCAACACATGAAAAGGTTATATGGGCACCTGGATGAACATGCCAGGCTCATCCTCCATGTACATCGAGATACAATATGAGAGAATGAGCCTAGAACCTTCTCACTTGCAGAACTGCAGAGTTTCTGCAAATTCTATTGTAGACACTCCATTTACACTGGAGCCAGGTTTATGTTTTTCTGCCACTGCTTTAGTGATTTGAGCGAGTTCGCACCTGAAACAATGCAGGGGTCGTGATGAAGACCTTTAATGAGCATCAACAATAGAATTGAATTGAATTGGGTTTTAAAGGTGTACCAATATGAACAAAAAATGATAAAATGAATATGAATTTAGTGTGGGGGTTTGGGGTGAGGGTTTGGGGAGTTGGGGGTGTAGGGAACCACACGGAGCGTGATAAATATATATATACACGCCTGTATACACGCCTTTGTCATTAGGGTGGTTAGAAAAGGTGTACATCTGTTGTAAAATGTGCCTGTTGATGGCTACAGCGTTCGCACACTGTACTAGAGAGTTCGCACGCTGTACTAGAGCGTTCGCACGCTGTACTAGGGCGTTCGCACGCTCTAGAATGCTCTACTACAGTGTGCGAACGCTGTACAGTGTTTGAACACTGTAGTAGAGCGTGCAAACGCTTGAAATTATTTTTTCTGCATGTCACCTACAGGGCTCCGTACCTTCATCCAACACGGCGCTAACAAAAAAAGCAAAAAGTAATTAAAAACAACAACAAATGAAACAAATGAAAAAAATAATTAAAAATAATCTTTTAAAAAAATAGAATAATAACAAAAACTAACAAGAGGTCAATGACCTTGAAGCTCTACTGATAGATTTTGATAGCTAGGTCAGCATTTCTGTGAAGTTTCATAAAAATCTGTCAAGTAGTTTTAGAGGAGAAGTCGCTACAACTTGAAGTTTTTACTATATAACTCTAGGTAAACAAAGATGGCCACTGACAGCCATGTTTAATGGCGAACCAAAATAATTTTCGACAAGGATCAACATCTTGTCATGCTGATCATTTCAGAAAAAAATCCCATATCAGTATCACTTACAGTTTTCAAGAAGTAGTCGTTACAAACTTGTTTGTAAAAATCTATGTTTAGCCGTGGTGGCCATCTTGAATTTCCGGCCAACCTGAAATTGTGCTAGGATCAACTAGACATCAAGAGCAACATTCCTGTGAAGTTTCATGACAATCCGTCTATGTAAACAAAGATGACCACTGGTTCCCAGGTTTAATCTTGATTCAAAATAATTTTCGACAAGGATCAACATCATGTCATGCTGATCATTTTAGAAAATGTCCCATATCAATATCACTTACAGTTTTCAAGAAGTAGTCGCTACAAATTTATTTATTTTAAATCTATTTTTAGCCGTGGTGGCCATTTTGAATTTCCGGCCTAAACAAATTCTGGGATCAATTAGACATCAAGAGCATAATTCCTGTGAAGTTTCATAAAAATTCGTCAAGTAGTTTCAGAGGAGTATTCGCTACAAGTTTTAACTATATAACTTTATGTAAACAAAAATGGCCACTGGCAGCCATGTTTAACGTCGAATCAAAATAATTTTCCACAAGGATCAACATCATCTCATGGTGATCATTTTAGAAAAACTCCCATATCAATATCACTTGATCGCTACCAACTTATTATTTAAAAATCTATTTTTAGCTCTGACGGCCATCTTGAATTTCTGGCAGATCTGAAATTTTGCTAGGATCAATTAGACATCAAGAGCAACATTCCTGTAAAGTTTCATGAAAATCCGTCAAGTAGTTTCAGAGGAGTAGTCGCTACAAGTTTTTACTATATAACTCTATGTAAACAAAGATGGCTGCTGGCAGCCATGTTTAACGTTGAATCAAAACGATTTTTGACAAGGATCAACATCATGTCATGCTGATCATTTTAGAAAAAGTCCCATATCAATATCACTTATAGTTTTCAAGAAGTAGTCGCTACAAACGTGTATTTTAAAACTCTATTTTTAGCTTTGGCGGCCATCTTGGATTTCACATCAACATGAATTTTTGCTAGGATCAACTAGACATTATGGGCAACATTTCTGTAAAGTTTCATGAATATCCATCCAGTAGTTTCAGAGGAGTTGTCGCTACAAATAAAAGTTTACGGACAGACAGACGGACGGACAGACGGACGGACAGACAGACGACGGACGCCGCACCACGGCATAAGCTCTGCTGATCTCTGATCAGTAGAGCTAAAAATATTAAACCTTATCTCAGGTAGTTTCAGATTTTTGAAGTTCTTCTCTCTGTAAAACAAATTTAAAACAAGAGGTCAATGACCTTGAAGCTCTACTGATAGGTTTTTGATAGCTAGATCAGCATTCCTGTGAAGTTTCATGAAAATCCGTCAAGTAGTTTCAGAGGAGTAGTCGCTACAAGTTTTTACTGGATAACTATATGTAAACAAAGATAGCAGCTGACAGCCATGTTTAACATTGAATCAAAACGATTTTCGACGAGGACCAACATCATGTCATGCTGATCGTTTTAGAAAAAGTCCCATATCAATATCACTTATAGTTTTCAAGAAGTAGTCGCTAAAAACTTGTTTTTTGAAAATCTATTTTTAGCCGTGGTGGCCATCTTGCATTTCCGGCCAACCTGAAGTTTTGCTAGGATCAATTAGACATCAAGAGCAACATTCGTGAGAAGTTTCATGAAAATCCGTCAAGTAGTTTGAGGAGTAGTCGCTACACGTTCTCATTATATAACTCTATGTAAACAAAGATGGCCGCTGGCGACCATGTTTAACGTCGCATCAAAATAATTTTCGACAAGGATCATCATCATTCCGCACTGATCATTTTAGAAAAAGTCAATATCAATATCACTTATAGTTTTCAAAAAGTACTTGCTACAAACTTGTTTTTTGAAAGTCTATTTTTAGCTGTGGCACCATCTTGAATTTCTGACCAACCTGAAATGTTGCTAGGATCATTTAGACATCAAGAGCAACATTCCTGTGAAGTTTCATGGAATCCGTCAAGTAGTTTCAGAGGAGTAGTCGCTACAAATTATCAATATCACTTACGAGTTTTCAAGAAGTAGTCGCTACAAACTTGTTTTTTATAAATCTATTTTTAGATTTGGTGGCCATCTTGGATTTCACATCAAAATGAATTTTTGCTAGGATCAACCAGACTTCATGTGCAACATTTCTGCAAAGTTTCATGAAATTCCATTCAGTAGTTTCAGAAGAGTAGTCGCTACAAAAAAAAGTTTACAGACGGACGACGGACACCGCACCACAGCATAAGCTATGCTAAAAAAAAGTAAAAAAACAACAAAACAATGAAAAATATTTAAAAAAAATAATTTAAAATATTTTTTTTTAAAAAAACAAGGGGTCAATGACCTTGAAGCTCTACTGATAGGTTTTTGATAGCTAGATCAGCATTCCTGTGAAGTTTCATGTAAACAAAGATGGCCGCTGGCGGCCATGTTTAAAGTCAAATCAAAATAATTTTTGACAAGCATGTCATACTGATCATTTTAGAAAAAGTCCCATATCAATATCACTTAATAGTTTTCAAGAAGTAGTCGCTACAAACTTGTTTTTTTTAAATCTATTTTTAGACTTGGCAGCCATCTTTGATTTCACATCAACATGAATTTTTGCTAGGATCAACTAGACTTCATGGGCAACATTTCTGTAAAGTTTCATGAAAATCCATTCAGTAGTTTCAGAGTAGTCGCTACAAAAGAAAAGTTTATGAACAGACAGACGGACGGACGATGGACACCACACCATGGCATAAGCTCTGCTGATCTCTGATCAGTAGAGCTAAAAATTAAACAAGAGGTCAATGACCTTGAAGCTCTACTGATTGATTTTGATTTCAGGAAATAGTCGCTACAAACTTGTTTTTTGAAAAATTATTTTCTTGAATTTCCGGCCGACCTGAAATTTTGCTAGGATCAATTAGACTTCAAGAGCAACATTCCTGTGAAGTTTCATGAAAATCTGTCAAGAAGTTTCAGAGGAGTAGTCACTACAGGTTTTCATTATATAACTCTGTGTAAACAAAGATGGCCGCTGACAGCCATGTTTAACATCGAATCAAAACAATTTTTGACAAGGACCAACATCATGTCATGCTGATCATTTTAGAAAAAGTCCCATATCAATATCACTTATAGTTTTCAAGAAGTAGTCGCTTCAAACTTGTATTTTGAAAAGCTATTGTTAGTTATGTCGGCCATCTTGAATTTCCCGCCGAACTGAAATTTTGACAGGATCAATAAGACATCAAGAGCAACATTCGTGTGAAGTTTCATGAAAATCCGTCAAGTAGTTTCAGAGGAGTAGTCACTACAAGTTTTCATTATATAACTCTATGTAAACAAAGATGGCCACTGGCAGCCATGTTTAACGTTGAATGAAAATAATGTTCGACTCGGATAACCATCATGTCATGCTGATCATTTTAGAAAAAGTCCCATATCAATATCACTTATAGTTTTCAAGAAATAGTCGCTACAAACTTATTTTTTAAAAATATATTTTTATCTGTGGCGGCCTTCTTGAATTTCTGGCCGATCTGAAATTTTGCTAGGATCAATAAGACATTAAGAGCAACATTCCTGTAAAGTTTCATGAAAATCCACCAAGTAGTTTCAGAGAAGTAGTCGCTACAAGTTTTTACTATATAACTCTATGTAAACAAAGATGGACACTGGCAGCCATGTTAAACATCAAATCAAAACGATTTTCGACAAGGACCAACATCATGTCATGCTGATCATTTTAGAAAAAGGCCCATATCAATATCACTTATAGTTTTCAAGAAGTATCGCTACAAACTTGTTATTAACAAGAGGTCAATGACCTTGAAGCTCTACTGATCGATTTTGATTTCAGGAAGTAGTCGCTACAAACTGTTTTTTTGAAAATCTATTTTTAGCTGTGGTGGCCATCTTGAATTTCCGGCCGACCTGAAATTTTGCTAGGATCAATTAGACATCAAGAGCAACATTCCTGTGAAGTTTCATGAAAATCCGTCAAGTAGTTTCAGAGGAGTAGTCGCTACAAGTTTTCATTATATAACTCTATGTAAACAAAGATGGCCACTGACAGCCATGTTTAACATTGAATCAAAATAATGTTCGACTCGGATAACATCATGTCATGCTGATAATTTTAGAAAAAGTCCCATATCAATATCTCTTATAGTTTTCAAGAGTAGTCGCTACAAACTTATTTTTTTTAAATCTATTTTTAACTGTGGCGGCCATCTTGAATTTCCGGCCGACCTGAAATTTTTCTAGGATCAACTAGACATCAAGAGCAACATTCCTGTGAAGTTTCATGAACATCCGTCAAGTAGTTTCAGAGGAGTAGTCGCTACAAGTTTTTACTATATAACTCTATGTAACCAAAGATGGCCACTGGCAGCCATGTTTAACGTCGAATCAAAATAATTTTCCACAAGGATCTACATCATGTCATGCTGATCATTTTAGAAAAAGTCCCATATCAATATCACTTATAGTTTTCAAGAAGTAGTCGCTACAAACTTGTATTTTGAAAATCTATTTTTAGCCATGGCGGCCATCTTGAATTTCAGGCCGACCTGAAATTTTGCTAGGATCAATTAGACATCAAGAGCAACATTTTTGTGAAGTTTCATGAAAATCCGTCAAGTAGTTTCAGAGGAGTAGTCGCTACAAGTTTTCATTATATAACTCTATGTAAACAAAGATGGCCACTGCCAGCCACGTTTAACGTTGAATCAAAACGATTTTTGATAAGGACCAACATCATGTCATGCTGATCATTTTAGAAAAAGTCCCATATCAATATCACTTATAGTTTTCAAGAAGTAGTCGCTACAAACTTGTATTTTGAAAATCTATTTTTAGCCATGGCGGCCATCTTGAATTTCCGGCCGACCTGAAATTTTGCTAGGATCAATAAGACATCAAGAGCAACATTTTTGTGAAGTTTCATGAAAATCCGTCAAGTAGTTTCAGAGGAGTAGTCGCTACAAGTTTTCATTATATAACTCTATGTAAACAAAGATGGCCGCTGGCAGCCATGTTTATCGTCAAATCAAAACGATTTTCGACAAGGACCAACATCATGTCATGCTGATCATTTTAGAAAAAGTCCCATATCAATATCACTTATAGTTTTCAAGAAGTAGTCGCTACAAACTTGTATTTAAAAAATCTATTTTTAGCTTTGGCGGCCATCTTGGATTTCACATCAACATGAATTTTTGCTAGGATCAACTAGACTTCATGGGCAACATTTTTGTAAAGTTTTATGAATATCCATCCAGTAGTTTCAGAGGAGTAGTCGCTACAAATAAAAGTTAACGGACAGACGGACGGACAGACAGACGGACGGACGGACGACGGACGCCGCACCACGGCATAAGCTCTGCTGATCTCTGATCAGTAGAGCTAAAAAACCTAAATTAAGATTTGGCGGCCATCTTGGATTTCAAATCAACATGAATTTTTGCTAGGATCAACTAGACTTCATGGGCAACATTTCTGCAAAGTTTCATGAAAATCCATTCAGTAGATTCAGAGGAGTAGTCGCTACAAAAAAATTGAACCCATAAACCAAAAATATGCCTCGTGAGATTTTAACCCAAGACCCTTTGAGTTTGGAGTGTGCATTACCAAATATTGAAAAAGGGCCACAACTCCAGTGTTACTTGTTCGATCTGCCTGGTTCTCAAACTCATTAGAGCTTTCATTGATATCAACAATCTGGCCAAGTTTGGGAAAGATCAATTACAAAATGAAGGTGCTAGTGTTCACAAGGCTGAAAATGGCACATTTCAATAATTTAAGGGCACATAACTCTGGTGTTCCTGGTCCGATATAGCTAGTTTTGGACCTTGTCCAAGCTTTCATTGGTATTAACAATCTGTGCAAGTTTGGTAAAGATTAAATAATAAATCAAGGTGCTAGAGCGTTCACAAGGAAGAAAATATTTTTCAGAAAGAAAACAATGGCCATAACTCCGGTATTACTGATCCGATTTGGCCGTTTTTCAATATTGTCCAAGCTTTTATTAATATTAAAATGATTGATTGAATTGGGTTTTAAGGCGCACCAACACATGAAAGGTTATATGGCGCCTAACAGGCATGAACATGCCAGACTCATCCTCCATGTACATCGAGATAAAATATGGAAAATGGCCCTAGAACCTTCTCACCCTGAACTGCAGAGTTGCTTCAAATTCTATCGTAGAAACTCCATTTATGCTGGAGCCACGTTTATTGTTTTTCTGCCACTGCTCTTTTGATGTGAGCGAGATGGCACCTGAAACAATGCAGGGATCAGGATGATGACCTTTAATGAATATGAACAAAAATTGATAAAATGAACATAAATTTGGGGGGATTCTACCCCTCTGCCTACCCCTCCAAAGCGATCTGCAGTTGCCCTATGTTTTGCCCCATGACCAAACGGGGCCCCTGGGAACCACATGGGGCGAAATTATCAATATGTGCAAGTTTGGTAAAGATCAAATAATAAATCAAGGTGCTAGAGTGTTCACAAGACAGAAAATGGCATTTTTCAGGAAGAAAAACAAGGGCCATAACTCTGGTGTTACTTACCCAATTCAGCTGGTTTTCAAACTTGTCCGAGCTTTCTTTAGTATTAACAATCTATGCACGTTTGGTAAAGATCAAAGAATAAATGAAGGTGCTAGAGTGTTCACAAGGCATAAAATGGCATTTTTCAGAAAAAACAAGGGCCATAACTCTGGTGTTACTGACCTAATTTAGCTGGTTTTCGAACTTGTCCAAGCTTTCACTGGTATTATTAACAAACGGTGCAAGTTTGGTAAAGATCAAATAGTAAATGAAGGTGCTATAGCATTCACAAGGTTTTTTAGAAGAAAAAAAGGGCCATAACTCCGGTGTTACTGATCCGATTTGGTGGTTTTCGAACTTGTCCGAGCTTTCATTGATATTAACAATCTGTTTGTAAGATCAAATAATAAATGAAGGTGCTAGAGTGTACACAAGGCTTAATATGGCATTTTCAGCAAAACAAGGGCCATAACTCCGGTGAAATTAATCCGATCTGGCTGGTTTCGAACTTGTTCACAAGGCAAAATTTAACGGACGACGGACGGAAAACAGACGGACGACTTGTCATCCCATAAGCTAGAGCTAAAAATGCTTTATTTGCTTAACTTTAAATAAAGTAATTAATTTAATAATTTGACATCAAAATTGTCGCAATATGTTTTATAAAACAAAACCTTGGACAGCAGCTGGGATTGTCAACGTACTCTCTCTGCCAAGGGTTTTAGAGCTGGTACACGTAGTTATTCGTAGACCGACTTTTAACTAGTGGTTAAACATACAATTATAAGACACTGGTATGGTTTATGTAAACTGTATTTACAGCAAATGTACATGTAATGTTTGTTGGCTTACAAATGATGACACAATTATGCCAAATATGCCTTATTTTGCGCTGTAAAGAACGTATTAATAAATGACACAAACTTCTTTGGTTGCCCTAGATACGACGCACTAATAAAACAAGAGGCCATTTAGCAATGAATCGCTTACCAGATGGCCTTGTCACAATGTAGATAATTGCAACAGTACTAGACAAGGGTGAGACAAAAGAGCTTTGGTAAGTTAAGAGAAAACTATTATTTTCCCAAATTATGATCCAGCGGGCAGGTGTCCATAAGGTTATTTTACATGCAAGTTATGAGAGCAGTATGCCTTGTGGTTTCAGAATATGTTCTTGAAGATTGTCTCTATAGAACTCTATGTAAAACTTTAATCCAGGGGCTGGGTCAAATTTGACACCAGGGTCACCATTTGAACTCAACACAGTAGCGTAAGCTAACGCTAAATGCAAAATATTACTGCTCTGAACTCCTGTAGTTTCAGAGAATATTTTTGAAACGCTCCTTCCATCCCCCCACTCCTCACCCCCAGCACAACTAAATTTGATGACAGGACACTTAAAAGAAGCCTATAAGCTGGTGCTTACACGCAAACTATTATAACTATTGTTTTCATAGTTTCAGAGATTTGTTTTAACGATCTTCCTATATATATAACCACGTAAAAATGTGACCCCCCATGACGGGACCATTCAACTCTAGGATAACCATTTGATTGAATTGGCCAAGCTCATCCTCCATGTACATCGAGATAAAATATGGAGAATGGACCTAGAACCTTCTACCTGCAGAACTGCTGCAAATTCTATTGTAGACACTCCATTTATGATGGAGCCACGTTTATTAATAGTTTTTCTGCCACTGCTCTATGGTAGTGATCTGAGTGAGATGGCACCTGAAACAATGCAGGGGTCATGATGAAGACCTTTAATGAGCATGAACAAAACAAGAGGTCAATGACCTTGAAGCTCTACTGATTGATTTTGATTTCAAGAAGTAGTCGCTACAAACTTATTTTTTGAAAATTTATTTTTAGCCATGGCGGCCATCTTGAATTTCCAGCCAGCCTGAACTTTTTCTAGGATCAACTAGACATCAAGAGCAACATTCCTGTAAAGTTTCATGAAAATCTGCCAAGTATTTTCAGAAGAGTAGTCGCTACAAGTTTTTACTATATAACTATGTAAACAAAGATGGCCACTGGCATCCATGTTTAACGTTGAATCAAAACGACTTTTGACAAGGACCAACATCATATCATGATGATCATTTTAGAAAAAGTCCCATATCAATATCACTTATAGTTTCAAGAAGTAGTCGCTACAAACTTGTATTTTAAAAATCTATTTTTAGCTTTGGCGGCCATCTTGGATTTCACATCAACATGAATTTTTGCTAGGATCAACTAGACTTCATGGGCAACATTTCTGTAAAGTTTCATGAATATCCATCTAGTAGTTTCAGAGGAGTAGTCGCTACAAATAAAAGTTTACGGACAGACGGACAGACAGACGGACAGACAGACGGACGACGCACCACGGCATAAGCTTTGCTGATCTCTGATCAGTCGAGCTCAAAATGATAAAATGAACATTTGGGGGATTCTACCCCTCCAACGGGACCTGCAGTGGCCCTATTCTTTGCCCCGGAACCAAACTGGAAACTTGAAAGATAACCATAAGCTTATGCTACATGCAGTATACATTGTATGAGAGCTGTATGCCTTGTAGTTTTGGAGAAGTTTTTCATTAACTCCATGTAAAACCCGTAAAATCTCTATACATTTGGACCTTCGGGGCCGCTCATGTTTGACCCCGTGGAATTCATTTGAAAAAATGTGATAGTCTGGGTGCTGGCGATCAATAATAAAGGAAACTGTTGAAATATTTTTAGTAGTACTGAGAAGTGTTGTTAAGTTTCAACCATTTATTGTGACATTGGCCATCTCAGAAGTCGTGAAGACTGTATGTAACATTTATGTAATTGAATTGAATTGGGGTTTTAACATTTATGTAACAAAATTCGGTCTAAGTGATATTTGGTCAAAACAGATCATGCAGCTTCCAATAACAAAAGTTAGTGACAACAAAATTAATGATGGTTAACGTCAACGTACGACGAATGATCCCAACAGCTCACATTTGAGCATTGTAGCAAGTGAGATTGAATTGAATTGAATTGGATTTTATAGTCGCACCAACAGCTAAGGTCATATGGCGACTTTCCAGCTTCCATTGGTGGAGGAAGACCCCAGGTGCCCCTCCGGGCAATTTTCGTGCACGGGCGGGCACCTGGGTAGAACCACCGACGTTCCGCAAGCCAGCTGGATAGCTTTGTAGCAAGTGAGATAAAAAGTTAATTTCTCTTCATGCATGAACAGATTCTACCATCCCTCCTGCATGTACCTTGACATGAACATACAGAATGGGCCTGGAATCTTCTTATCTGCAGATCTGCAGAGTTGCTGCAAATTTCTTTCTTCTTTTCTTTTTATATCATAATGATCACAGTGTCGTATTGAGCTTGCTGTAAAATGACCAAATGGACAAGACGTCTATTTGGATGGAATTCTACGAATCATATGTAATATGCTGTCTGCTGCTTGTTTGAAGTCAAAGTTTTATTCGGCACATGTACCATATATAAGGAACTAATTCTTTGGCATCATTTTTGTTTTAAAGGGACACAGGACAATCTTGAATTATTTTTTTATCAAACATTACAATTAGTTTCTCAATTTAGTTTATAATTCTCGCTTCAAACCTGCTTGTTCGGAGTTTTCTTCTTTTCTTTTTTTTGTTTCGTTATTCTACCATAGGTTTAAATATATTACTGGTGAAATATAATCAACAATAGTATGCAAAAACAATTTGCTTTGAAATTTTTAATAATTAACAATTATGATTAAAAAAAACACAAGTTATATAGGAAAACTAATGGGACGCCGTGCGTTTTAAACAAATCAAGAATACCAAATGTCCCTTTAAAAGAATATGAAGAGCCATTCATTATCTTGTATCACAATAAAATATATGATTATTACAAGAAAACAATTTTCAGGAAGCTTGCATCACCTCCGGTGGACATGCTAATAGGTATATGCACAAGTGATGCAAGCCTCCAGAACACTTAACATTCTCTATCTGCAGGATCTCACCAGAGACTTTGGCATAACCACAAAAGGTGATGCAAGCCTCCAGAACACTTAACATCTGCAGGATCTCACCAGAGACTTTGGCATAACCACAAAAGGTGATGCAAGCCTCCAGAACACTTAACATTTTCAGGATCTCACCAGAGACTTTGGCATAACCACAAAAGGTGATGCAAGCCTCCAGAACACTTAACATCTGCAGGATCTCACCAGAGACTTTGGCATATCCACAAAAAGGGATGCAAGCCTCCAGAACACTTAACATCTGCAGGATCTCACCAGAGACTTTGGCATATCCACAAAAGGGGATGCAAGCCTCCAGAACACTTAACATCTGCAGGATCTCAACAGAGACTTTGGCATATCCACAAAAGGGGATGCAAGCCTCCAGAACACTTAACATCTGCAGGATCTCACCAGAGACTTTGGCATATCCACAAAAGGGGATGCAAGCCTCCAGAACACTTAACATCTGCAGGATCTCACCAGAGACTTTGGCATATCCACAAAAGGGGATGCAAGCCTCCAGAACACTTAACATCTGCAGGATCTCACCAGAGACTTTGGCATATCAACAAAAGGGGATGCAAGCCTCCAGAACACTTAACATCTGCAGGATCTCAACAGAGACTTTGGCATAACCACAAAAGGTGATGCAAGCCTCCAGAACACTTAACATCTGCAGGATCTCACCAGAGACTTTGGCATATCCACAAAAGGGGATGCAAGCCTCCAGAACACTTAACATCTGCAGGATCTCACCAGAGACTTTGGCATATCAACAAAAGGGGATGCAAGCCTCCAGGACACTTACTTTAGTAATGATCCTTTTATTATATACCTTCACAAGAATGCTTGTAAAATAGCACAGTAGACTAGTTTGTTGAATACACAGGTAATCGACAACATCACAATTTCAATGTTGAAATCATATACAGAAAGCATTTAATAGAAGCGACAAATTCCACTGTAAGAAAATGATGTTAATAGAAATATATTACTGATAGGTATATAATAAAAGCTATTTACACAATTAGGCTTCTATATTAAGTATAACAAGCTCTGAGATGTAACTTTAGTGGTGAAGAATCTACTCAAGGTAACCCTGCTCGTGCTCACACTGGCCGTTTTCAATAAATAGCCATATATTTTTAGTTTAATAATCGCCACTTTTTATCGAAAATTCTTCGAAATAATCGTCATTAAGATAAAATAATCGAAAATGTTGATAATGTCTACTGACAGCGTGAGCACTGCCTGCTCTATTTTGACGCTACTCAACATATTTATTCCACCCTTTTAATACATCATAACATGTATATCACAAAATACTTCTGCACGATAAATCACTTCATGTACACTGTGACAATTCAACTGAACTGAATTGATTTACAATTCAACTGAACTGAATTGTCTTATGGCACACCAACTAAAGAAAGGTTATATGGCACCAAACAGGAATAAAGATGCCAGACTCATCCTCCATTTACATCGAGATAAAATATGAAGAATGGGCCTAGAACCTCTAACCTGCAGAAATGCAGATTCTATAGTAGACATTCCATTTACGTCCCCACATTAACACACACAGGGACATGAAGAAGACATTTAAAAAGCATCACAAAAAAACAACAAAATGAACATGAGGTTGTGTCATACCCCTCTGTCTCTAGCAGGATTTGCAGTAGTTCTATACACACGGTAACAACACAGGAACTGTGATGATCCCATCCCACAAGTTTACTGGATATTAATATATATCTAAATAATAGCAAAACATTGAGTTGCACCACTAGAATGCCTCTGAGTACACATATACATTAATTTATTCAGTTTTATTATACAATAAAAAAATATATAAACTAATCCCACTACGGAATAAAGTAACTTACAAATAGTTCACACACAAAGCAGTCAAGTTAAGGATAGTGCAAAAATGATGGTTCTTTTTTCAGCCTTTAAATACTGAAGTTAATTATACTCGATGCTATAAGCACCACATGTTCTTATCATTCCACAGAAATGGACACATGCAATCTTATCACAGATTGTGTTCATTTAAGAATGTTTCAGATTTTATCAGTGTTACTACAGTTTTAAATACCTGTAGTGAATGACAAATTTACTGTAAGACGCTTTAAAATGCGAAATGTTCTTATTTTACATTGTTTTCCGTCGCTATAGTATCAACATTTAACTGCTTGATACAAACTTCAATCTGCCTTTTGTCACTTTCTCACTGGGAGCTCGACTTGTCAAGTGAGGAAGTGTACATTCTTACAGATGGCGGGAGGTATATAATATTGGTTCTACCAGGAACAAGAGGCCCAAGAGGGCCTGTGGACGCTCTACTGGCTAACATGGCTCTTATAACATCAATGAAGCGTGTGACTGCCATTTACGTTTTTTTGGAAGTTTCGGGCAAAAAACAGCTTTTGAATTAAATCAAGGGCCATAACTAAATAATCTGTTAAAGTTCGGTAAAGATCAGATGAAAATGAAGATCCTACCGTATTAATGAGGCAAAATATAGCATTTTTAACTAAATCAAGAGCCATAACTTCTCTGTTACTTGTCCGACTGGTCCAACATAGAGCTAAAAAAATATATATTAATTAAAAAAAAAGAAAAGAAAAAAAAAAAAAAAAAAAAATTAAAAAAAAAAATTAAAATTAAAAAATTTAAAAAAAAAAAAATGAAAAAAAAAAGAAATATATTAATTTAAAAAAATAATTAAAAAAATAAAAGTTTGGTAACCATCGGATGAAAAATAAAGGCCCTCTCGTCTTAACGAGGCAAAATATAGCGTTTTATAGCGTTTTGAACTAAATCAAGGGCCATAACTAAGCTGTTCCTGGTCCGATATGTTTGGTTTTCGAACTTGTCCAAGCTTTCATTGAAATTAACAATCCGATAAAGTTTGGTAAAGATCGGATGAACAATGAAGTCTCTATCGTCTTAATGAGGCAAACTATAGCATTTTTAACTAAATCAAGGGCCATAACTCCGCTGTTACTGGTCCGATATGGCCAGATTTCAAACTTGCTTGAGCTTTCATTGATATTAACAATCTGATAAAGTTTGGTAAAGATCAGATGAACAATGAAGCCCCTATCGTCTTAACGAGGCAAAATATAGCATTTTTAACTAAATCAAGGGCCACAACTCCACTGTTACTGGTCCGATATGGTTGGTTTTCGAACTTGTTCGAGCTTTCAATGACATTAACAATCTGATAAAGTTTGATAAAGTTTGGATGAGCAATGAAGCCCCTATTGTCTTAACGAGGCAAAATATAGCATTTTTAACTAAATCAAGGGCCATAACTCCGCTGTTACTAGCCCGATATAGCTGGTTTTCGAACTTGTCCGAGCTTTCATTGATATTAACAATGTGGTAAAGTTTTGTAAAGATATGATGAAAAACGAAGGCCCTATCATCTTAACGAGGCAAAATATAGCAATATAGCATTTTCAACTAAATCAAGGACCATAACTCTAGTGTTACTGGTCCGATATGGTTGGTTTTCGAACTTGTTCGAGCTTTCAATGACATTAACAATCTGATAAAGTTTGATATAGATCTGATGAACAATGAAGCCCCTATTGTCTTAACGAGGCAAAATATAGCATTTTTTACTAAATCAAGGGCCATAACTCCGCTTTTACTATTCTGATATGGCTGGTTTTCAAACTTGTCCGAGCTTTCATTGATATTAACAATCTGATAAAGTTTGGTAAAGATTGGATGAACAATAAAGCCCCTAGCGTCTTAACGAGGCAAAATATAGCATTTTTAACTAAATCAAGGGCCATAACTCCGCTGTTACTAGCCCGATATGGCTGGTTTTCGAACTTGTCCGAGCTTTCATTGATATTAACAATGTGGTAAAGTTTGGTAAAGATATGATGAAAAACGAAGGCCCTATCATCTTAACGAGGCAAAATATAGCAATATAGCATTTTCAACTAAATCAAGGACCATAACTCTAGTGTTACTGGTCCGATCTGGCTGGTTTTCGAACTTGTCCGAGCTTTCATTGATATTAACAATGTGGTAAAGTTTGGTAAAGATAGGTTGAAAAATGAAGGCCCTATCGTCTTAACGAGGCAAAATATAGCAATATAGCATTTTTAACTAAATCAAGGGCCATAACTCCGCTGTTACTTGGCCGATCTGGCTGGTTTTCGAACTCATCCGAGCTTTCATTGATATTAACAACCTGTTCAAGTTTGGTAAAGATTGGATGAAAAATGAAGGCCCTATCGTCTTAACGAGACAAAAGTTAACAACGGACGGACGACGGACGGACGGACGACGGACAACTCGGCATCCCATAAGCTCTGCTGGCCTTCGGCCAGTAGAGCTAAAAATGGGATGGTCTGCATCTACCACAAAAAATCACCAATCATATGCATGTATGGCCTAATGTGTGCTTAAAAAATGATTTAGCACACTGCACATCATAAAAACATAATTTGTACCTAAAAGTATAACTTAATGTGCCATGCAGTATTGACATTTGATTTGATTTTGATTTAAAACAAATAGATATATCACAAAATTAACAATTTCAACAGCAATTTATCACACAACTTGGAAACGCAACAAATTACATAGTTTTAGGAAATAAACAAACAAAATAGCAAAGCATGAAGCAAACATGAACCAGTAATAACAACTTAATAAGTTAACATCAACATGTGTTTCGGTCAACTATAGATGAGCACAGTATATGTAAAATTGTTGTGAGCACTTATTAAAACAACATGAGTTTGCCTTCAATGTAAAAATTGAATAAGGTACAACTTTACTTCTTACCAAACCCCAACACCACATGAATGCATTAATTCCATCATTCGCAACATCTCATTTACTTCTATGGAAGAAGATCTCGAATGTATCTAAAAGGAATCCAAATTAGTATGTCATACTAGCATTGTGGCACCTTATACATATTCGTCATACTAGCATTGCGACACCGTATACATATTGGTCATACTAGCATTGCGACACCGTATACATATTGGTCATACTAGCATTGCGACACCGTATACATATTCGTCATACTAGCATTGCGACACCGTATACATATTCATAATACTAGCATTGCGACACCGTATACATATTGGTCATACTAGCATTGCGGCACCTTATACATATTCATCATACTAGCATTGCGACACCGTATAAATATTGGTCAAACTAGCATTGCGGCCTCTTATACACATTCGTCATACTAGCATTGCGGCCCCTTATACACATTCGTCATACTAGCATTGCGGCCCCTTGTACATATTCGTCATACTAGCATTGCGGCCCCTTATACACATTCTTGCGGCCCCTTATACACATTCGTCATACTAACATTGCGGCCCCTTATACACATTCGTCATACTAGCATTGCGGCCCCTTATACACATTCGTCATACTAGCATTGCGGCCCCTTATACACATTCGTCATACTAGCATTGCGGCCCCTTATACACATTCGTCATACTAGCATTGCAGCCCCTTGTACACATTCGTCATACTAGCATTGCGGCCCCTTGTACATATTCGTCATACTAGCATTGCGGCCCCTTGTACATATTCGTCATACTAGCATTGCAGCCTCTTGTACATATTCGTCATACTAGCATTGCGGCCCCTTGTACATATTCGTCTAACTAGCATTGCGACATCGTATACATATTGGTCAAACTAGCATTGCGGCCCCTTATACACATTCGTCATACTAGCATTGCGGCCCCTTATTCGTCATACTAGCATTGCGGCCCCTTGTACACATTCGTCATACTAGCATTGCGGCCCCTTGTACATATTCGTCATACTAGCATTGCGGCCCCTTATACACATTCGTCATACTAACATTGCGGCCCCTTATACACATTTGTCATACTAGCATTGCGGCCCCTTATACACATTCGTCATACTAGCATTGCGGCCCCTTATACACATTCGTCATACTAGCATTGCGGCCCCTTGTACACATTCGTCATACTAGCATTGCGGCCCCTTATACACATTCGTCATACTAGCATTGCGGCCCCTTGTACACATTCGTCATACTAGCATTGCGGCCCCTTGTATGACATTGCGGCTCCTTGTACATATTCGTCATACTAGCATTGCGGCCCCTTGTACATATTCGTCATACTAGCATTGCGGCCCCTTGTACATATTCGTTATACTAGCATTGCGGCCCCTTGTACATATTCGTCATACTAGCATTGCGGCCCCTTGTACATATTCGTCATACTAGCATTGCGGCCCCTTGTACATATTCGTCATACTAGCATTGCGGCCCCTTGTACATATTCGTCATACTAGCATTGCGGCCCCTTGTACATATTCGTCATACTAGCATTGCGGCCCCTTATACAAAATTGTCATACTAGCATTGCGTCACCTTATACAAAATCGTCATACTAGCATTGCGGCCCCTTATACAAAATTGTCATACTAGCATTGCGTCACCTTATACAAAATCGTCATACTAGCATTGCGGCACCTTATACAAAATCGTCATACTAGCATTGCGACACCTTATACATATTCCCGCTAAAAGGAATTTGCATTCAAAATCAATGTTATCATCAAAGTTTTGCAAGGTCATTTAGCTGATTGCTCTATCTTTAGTTTATTGACTTGAAGGCGGTCATAAAATGTTCATCTTCATTAAAATATAACTACATTCAACGCAAATCATGTATCAACACGTTTACATAACAACAGTACAACAGTACACTATTTCCGTCTCATTGCCTGCCAACTAACAAAATATCAAGATTTTGAATATAACAACCCGTACAAAGCGAGATTCTGATTAGGAATTTAAATAGCTATTCATTTACACACAAATTGACTCCACAGCATAAGAACTTCAAAATGCAAGAACTGATTGAATACACTTTGATTAAGAGCGATTGTTTGAACCAATGTTTTTTAGTATTTCATACTTACATATAAATGCACGTATTGAAGTAAACTATATCTGACGAACAGGAATATTTAATGGTACAGTAACATATATAAACAAGAAATGTCACCCGCAAGTGACAAATGCCCCCAGAAGTTCATTTGACCGTTGATCTCCAAGTGTGACCTTGACCTTTGAGGTAAGGACCTGATTCTTGTGTTTGACACACCTTCTCACTGTGATTAACATTTGTGTAAAGTTTCATGGAATTCTCTTCAGTACTTTAGAAGTTATGGCTGAGACAGGATTGTTTCGGAGGGATAAATGGTTCCCTTTGGGGGCATAAAAATAAATCCTTCAAAATTATGCTTAAGAAATGATGGGATGAACAACTTTCTGCTGTCAGAAAAATAAAGGAAATGAGCTTGCTGAAACTGTCTGAAAAGTTTACCATTTGTTAAAATGTATGTCCACTCCTCAATAAAGACTTTACACAGGAAAAGCGCAAGCTCTATTTGAAATAGTTATTCCTTGGTGTAAAATCCTTATTTCTCACAATACATTGCCTTTTTACCATTTAAAGTTATAATTCACTTTCTATAACATTTGGTTTTATTGTGGCTCACTGCCACTGTAGCTGCAAAAACCTGTGCAACAAACTATAGCAATTACAACTCCTCCTTAATACTATAGGCGCCATCGGACTGGAGAGTTTCACAGAACATCTTGTACACATCTGATTTCACCTCGGGACTCGCTTCAAATCCCAACTCTCGCAATCTCTTAAACGCCCATTCCCGATCAAAGCCCTGTTCCACAGCTGCGGCCAGCACTCCCAGGTAAGCTGCAAACAGAAAAGACATAGCTTTAGGATCTTACACAAATTTCCATTCTGTGATAAAACATATTTATGAAACAAGTTCAGTAAATTTGACTCAGAATGGCAGTGGGATTCATTTTCACCAGTTAGACACTAAAATCCTTTTATAGAACGAAACAGAAATTGACATAGTGTACAGACTGTGTCAGAGCTGTAGATCTATAAGCTGTGTTTTTGAGTATTTTACTCATACTCTTTTTTACATTTTACAAAAACCCTTAGTGTTTTATGACTGTGAGTATCATTGACTGTGAGTCTCATTACTCATCAACTAACAACAAATACTCATAACTTTTAAACATCATGAAACAGTTTATTCCATATTTTCATGGTGATAATTGTTCCAAGCATGTGTCTAATATTAAGGTCATACAGTGTTTCTTGTGTTTTTACTTCCATTTCATCGGAATAGTTGTTGTTTCTTTTAAAATTTATTAATTCACATCCATTTTGAAAGCATGAACTTATAATTTTAATAAAGAAATTGTTTACTCTGAACAAGTTCCTTGTTACTCATTTATTTTTCAATCTGTTGAGTAAATACTCTCTGCATTCAAAAATTCTCTACAGCTCTGCTTTGTGTCGAGTATTAGTCGAGTATTAGTCGAGTATTAGTTTATATACTTTTATCATCAAATTTGTATTAAATCACCCAATGACCCCAGGTGTTACCGTATAATCCCTAATAAACGCCCCTCCCCTAATAAATGCCCCCACCCTGCCCCCCACCATTTTTTTCAGAAATACATTTTTTAAACTTACCAAAAGATCTAAGTTAATCTGTTTCATTCACAATGGAACACACAATGGAACACACAAAATCACTAGAAAACTTAAAATCGATGCATTATTGATTGACTGACATGTTCTTGATCTCAAATAAACGCCCTTTAAAAAAATGTTAAGCCTCCGGGGGCATTTATTAGGGATTATACGCTAATTGAAACTACCCTTTTGAAATTTACCCTTCGGTAAAAAGTTATGCGACTTGTTTAGCGAATGTTGTCAACTTGACATGCACACTTTCTGTACTATAAATAAACCACTTGGCTCTGTGAGCTCATTTATACACTCAGAACGTTTGAAAATGCAACACTTAATTGGTATTTTTTGAATTTCTATTTTTAGTTGAAAGAACTACAGAAAATCTTATGCAACTGTGTATCGCTGCATGTTAACCTTTGGGACAAAGAGACTTGCATACTAACATAAAATACAATCTTGATTTGAACAAAAAAACAGAAGAGTAAAAATAATCGAAAATCAAAAATGTTGCGTTTTAAATGTACTGAGTGTACATGTACTTGGGACACAATGGAATATTTTAGTTTTTTTGAGATATTAAAGATCACTATTTATTTGGCAATTTAACTTTGCAAATTTTATTCTATTCTACTGCTTAATTCCCTTTAAGTTATAAAATTTCCAAAAGCTTAGTCCACTCTTTCATTTCACACCCTAATAATTAAAACTTGCACACATACTGACGTCATTTCGAATTTTTCAAATTCATCACTGATATTCGGCAGGTGCCCTCCTGATTTTTCAGGACTTCATCCGCGGTGCGGTAATTCGATGTGCATATAATCCTAATACATTTAGGGATTCACGAACCTTTGGGGACCCTTTTAAAAACATATATGGCCCAAAACTACAAACTTTTTCACACAGTCCATTTTTTGTACCCAGACACAACTGGTTACATTGGATACAAAAAAAAATACCAAAAAAAAAAGAATTACAAAAAAAATAGCCCAACATTTTTCATGAGTTCATTTTTTGTACCCAGGCACAACTGGTACAACTGGTTACATTGGAATACAAAACAAGAGGCCCAAGAGGGCCTGTGAACGCTCTACTGGCTGTTATACCATTGACGAATCGAGTCGTACTACATGGTGTCTAGAGTGTACACAAGGTTTTTCAAGTATTTGACCTAGTGACCTAGTTTTTGACCCCATGGGACCCATTTTTGAACTTGACCAAAATATAATTAAGACAACATTTCGACAAAGTTTCATCAAGATCGGGTCAGAAATATGGCCTCTAGAGTGTACTAGTGACCTAGTTTTTGACCCTGTGTGACCCTGTGTGACCCATTTTCGAAATTTAGCAAGCTATAATTGCAGTGCTCAAGAAATAGGATAGCCCGACGCCCGGGGCTCCTCGAAATCCATTCCGGGCCTGTCTCATTTTGCAGACGAAGAGCCCGTCGGGCCTGTCTAAAAAAAAAAATCCCCAAAAAAATCAGTTTTACTGGATCTCAAGCTCAAGTTCCTCAAGACAAAATACTCCAATGTGTATTGTGAACTGTGAAAACACTTGCAATAAAGCAATTAAAATGTGTTATACACACATTGAAACAATAAGAAGTTTGAATATTTTGCCTGGCTTCGTGTCGGCAGTTTGTCACAACTTTGAGGTCGAAAATTGTTGACATAAAACTCATTATTCTGCTATTAGGGTTGTGTTTTCTTTCCTTTGTGATAAGAAATACCGTTTTTGTCATTAAAAACACACTAATGCATGAAAAAAATCGTTATTGATGGTATTTCGATTGAATGTTTGTGAAATGTTCGGGCCGTAAAAGTGCGGTGTCATAGTAGTTCGGATGGTACATAATTTCGAATATTTTATTATTATTATTATTTTTTATTTTTTTTACATAATCAAATAAGAAAAACTGTCCTTTACAAATACATGTTGGTGGAAAGAAAAATATATATACTGTTTGGCTCCAAGTTTAGCTCCAGTTTCACCAAGTCGGCTCTGATTTTTATCGTTTGGCAAAAGTGCTAGTACTCTCCTTTGCATTGGTTATAAATTACTATGTAATATTCTATTCTAACACATTTTAAACGAAATGGTAAATAAGTCCGCTGACCAGGGAGCATAAAGTGGTAGCAAAAAGAAAAATATAGTCAGAGGAGGTTCTGAGCTTGATTAATACATACGTAACAAAATTAATGTGTGCTATAAAAGTGAATAAAGACACATTTCCAATAAGAAAAAAATATTGGACATTTCCATTTTAAATCAGGGCCTGTCCATTTCAAATCAGGGCCTGTCCATTTCAAATCGGGGCCTGTCCATTTTCAGAAGCAACAAGCCCTGGGCCTGTCTCTTAAAATAATTTTCTTTGAGCACTGAATTGAGACAAATATTCTGACAAAATTGCATCAAGATCGGGTCAAAAATATGGCCTCTAGAGTGTACACACAGTTTTTCCAAAGTTTGACCTAGTGACCTAGTTTTTAACACCAGGTGACCCATTTTTGAACTTGACCAAGATATAATTAAGACAAACATTTTGACAAAGAGTGTACACAAGGTTTTTCCAATATTTGACCTAGTGACCTAGTTTTTAACCCCATGTGACCCTTTTCAAACTTGACCAAGATATAATTAAGACAAACATTCTAACAAAGTTGCATCAAGCTCGGGTCAAAAATATGGCCTCTAGAGTGTACACAAGGTTTTTCCAATATTTGACCTAGTGACCTAGTTTTTAACTTCATGTGACCCATTTCCGAACTTGATCAAGATATAATTAAGATAAACAATTTGACAAAATTTCATCAAGATTGGGTAACAAATATGACCTCTAGAGTGTACACAAGTTTTTTCAAGTATTTGACCTAGTGACCTAGTTTTTGACCCCACATGACCCATTTTTGAACTTGACCGAGATTTCATTGAGACAAACATTCTGACAAAGTTTCATCAAGATCGGGTCAAAAATATGGCCTCTAGAGTGTACACACGGTTTTTCCAAAGTTTGACCTAGTGACCTAGTGACCTAGTTTTTAACACCATGTGACCCATTTTCAAACTTGACCAAGATATAATTAAGACAAACATTCTGACAAAGTTGCATCAAGCTCGGGTCAAAAATATGGCCTCTAGAGTGTACACAAGGTTTTTCCAATATTTGACCTAGTGACCTAGTTTTTGACCCCACATGACCCATTTTCGAACTTGACCGAGATTGCATTGAGACAAACAATTAAGATAAACATTCTGACAAAGTTGCATCAAGCTCGGGTCAAAAATATGGCCTCTAGAGTGTACACAAGGTTTTTCCAATATTTGACCTAGTGACCTAGTTTTTAACTTCATGTGACCCATTTTCGAACTTGATCAAGATATAATTAAGATAAACAATTTGACAAAGTTTCATCAAGATTGGGTAACAAATATGACCTCTAGAGTGTACACAAGTTTTTTCAAGTATTTGACCTAGTGACCTAGTTTTTGACCCCACATGACCCATTTTTGAACTTGACCGAGATTTTATTAAGACAAACATTCTGACAAAGTTTCATCAAGATCAGGTCAAAAACATGGCCTCTAGAGTGTACACACGGTTTTTCCAAAGTTTGACCTAGTGACCTAGTTTTTAACACCATGTGACCCATTTTTGAACTTGACCAAGATATAATTAAGACAAACATTTTGACAAAGTTTCATGAAGATTGGGTCAGAAATACGGCTTCTAGAGTGTACACAAGGTTTTTCAAGTATTTGACCTAGTGACCTAGTTTTTAACCCCATGTGACCCATTTTCAAACTTGACCAAGATATAATTAAGACAAACATTCTGACAAAGTTGCATCAAGCTCGGGTCAAAAATATGGCCTTTAGAGTGTACACAAGGTTTTTCCAATATTTGACCTAGTGACCTAGTTTTTGACCCCACATGACCCATTTTCGAACTTGACCGAGATTTCATTGAGACAAACATTCTGACAAAGTTTCATGATGATTGCATCAGAAATGTGGCCTCTAGAGTGTACACAAGCAAAAGTTAACGGACGACGGACGACGGACGACGGACAACACACCATCCCATAAGCTCTGCTGGCCCTTGGCCAGTAGAGCTAAAAATTACCAAAAAAAAAATATATATCTATTTAAAAATACATAGAAATATAAAACACACATTTGAGGAAAGTTTGGTGCTTTTGTCCGGCGTGTCTAGATTGGGTCCTAAAACCTGGGTTTTGGTCCCTAGCCTAATGCCAAACACGAGAGATGATACTAGAATCGATCGAGGGCGAGATTGACTTGCACATTCACCTTGGTTTTTTTTTTACAATTATACATTCCTACTGATGTTTAATTTGAGCATATTTAGTAAAATTAAGTATACACAGTGTGTAACACTTATTAAACTCTTTTTAGTGTTGGATTTTTACAAAGCCGAAAAAAGTGATTCAAAACTGTCAATATAAATTCTAGGTTCCCACTAAATGTATTAATCATAATAGCCTTCTCTGACCCTAAAAGCTTTTTCTTGTGTGGCTTTTTTACACAGCCAGAAGGGCTGGTAGGGTCAGAGAAGACTCGATCGGATTGTAAATGTATTTACTCTGGCTCTGACACTGAATCAACTAAGCTGTACTACTACAAGTGGCTTTGACTGCACATATAATGTCACTTATCATTTATTTTTAAATCCATGTACAGGTCAATGATAAAGGCAGATGTTAGGTCAACTTAAAGCCTTTTAGTTTCATAGTAGGACAACTTGAATACATCTTATCTTCAACATGAATACCTAAATATAGGTTCCTAACAATCCAAATGTAAGGCCTTTGTGATTTCACCTTACAGTCCTAAATCTCGGAAGACCGACGAAGAGTGATCCCAATAGATCACGTGAAATGCTGACTTGACACTTGATAACAATTTAAACGAGGATAGTTCAGAAAGTTTTGAGAACGTTCAATATATTAACCCTTTCGGCGCCACAGGCGACTCCAGTCGACATCTCGGCAGAGCGCCATAGGCGACTCCAGTCGACATCTTATAGTGTGATATCAATTAATTTGGCGCTGGGAGAAAATTTCAAAAAATGATTTGGCGCCGAAAGGGTTAACAAGAGGGCCAAAATGGCCCTGAATCTTTGCAATGATGAAAGAATTTCCCTCTCACAAATGCTGATTGAAGATGTTTTCAAGTCTTTCCTTATGTAAGTCTATGTAAAAACATGCAAAATCTCTATATACAAACTTTAGACCCAGGGGTAGCAGACATCTTTGACCCCAGGGACATCTGATAAGCAAACTTGATAGGGGTTAGCGGTCTTTATTAATAATAAAGAATTGAATTGATTGAATTGGATTTTATAGTCGCACCAACAGCTAAGGTCAAATGGCCACTTTCCAGCTTTCATTGGTGGAGGAAGACCCCAGGTGCCCCTCCGGGCAATTTTCATGCACGGGCGGGCACCTGGGTAGAACCACCGACGTTCCGCAAGCCAGCTGGATAGCTTCCTCACATAAAGATTCCTAGGCCCCTGAGGGATCGAACCTACAGCGGTGAGGGGCAAGTGATTTCAAGTCAGAGATGTTAACCACTCGGCTAATAATAAAGAAAGAACAGGACCTGTGGATGCTCTACAAGCTAAAATGGCTCTTGTATCAAGGGGATTCATCATTAAATTCCTTTTTCAACACCTATTTACATTTGTGCAAAACAAAAATTGTGACCCCTGAGTCTGGGTACCATTTGAACAAATGCAAAACATTAAACTTCTGGCTCTTGTAATTTCAGAGAAGAAGATTTTTTAAGTTTCCGTCTATGTAAAAAATAAAAAATCTTTATACACAAACTTTAGAAAATTAAAAGAAAAGAAAAAACGCACCCAAACAGGAAACGATAATACAAATTAAGAATAAACAAGAGGCCCAAGAGGGCCTGTGGACGCTCTACTGGCTAAAGATAAAGTTTATGCACAAGGGGCCATAACTCTTTCAAACATCGTTCAACCAGAACATGGTGATGATATAGGCAACTAGGCTTGGTACTGATTGTCCCTGACAAGTTTCATTGAAATCCAGCCAGAGGTTCAGGAGAACTAGTCTGTACAAAGTTAGTGTATTAAACCTTTTAAGGGGCCATAACTCTGCCAAAATTCATTCAACCAGAACACGGCAATGACAGGTGCAACTAGGCTTGGTACTGATCATCCCCATCAAGATACGTTGAAATCCAGCAAGGAGTTCAGAACAGACTAATCTGGACGTTTCTCTATTAAAACATTTAAAGGGCCATAACTCTGACAAAAATCATTCAACCCGAATATGGCGACGATATGCACAACTAGGCTTGATACTGATCATCCTTGTCAAGTTTCGTTAAAATCCAGCCAGGGGTTCAGGAAAACTAGCCCGGAAAATGTTTGTGTATCAAAAACCTTTAAAGGGCCATAATTCCACCAAAAATCTGTTAACCGGAATGCGACGATGATATGCACAACTAAGCTTGGTGCTGATCATCCCTGTAAAGTTTCGTTGAAATGTGGGGAGACGTTCAGGAGAATAGTCCAGACAAAGTTTGTGTATTAAAACCTTTAAAGGGCCATAACTCTGCCAAAAATCATTCAACCGGAACACGGCAAAGATTTGCACAACTAGACCTGGAACTGATCATCCCTAAAAAGTTTTGTTTAAATCCGGACAGGGGTTCAGGAAAACTAGTCAGGACAAAGTTTGTTTATTAAAACCTTTAAAGGGACATAACTCCGCCAAAATCATTCAACTGGAACACAGTGACGATATGTACAACTAGGCTTGGTACTGATCATCCCTGAAAAATTTCAATGAAATTTGGCCAAATGAAGGCCCTTTCTTCTTAATGAGGCCAAAATATAGCATATTTCAGAAAATGTAACTCCGGTGTAAATTGTCCAATCTGGCTGGTTTTCAAACTTGTTGGAGCTTTCATTGATAGTAACAATCTGGTAAAGTTTGATAAAGATCTGACGAAAAATGAAGGTCCTATCTTCTCAACGAGGCAAAATATAGCCTTTTTTAACTAAATCAAGGGCCATAACTCCACTGTTACTAGTCCGATCTGACTAATATAGCCTTTTTTAACTAAATCAAGGGCCATAACTCCACTGTTACTAGTCCGATCTGACTGGTTTTCGAACTTATCCGAGCTTTCATTGATATTAACAAGATGGTAAAGTTTGGTAAAGATCGGATGAACAATGAAGCCCCTATCGTCTAAACGAGGCAAAATATAGCATTTTGAACTAAATCAAGGGCCATAACTCTGCTGTTACTAGTCCAATATGAATGGTTTACAAACTCGTCCGAGCTTTCATTGATATTAACAATCTGATAAAATTTGGTAAATATCGGATGAACAATAAAGCCCCTATCGTCTTAACGAGGCAAAATATAGCATTTTTAATTAAATCAAGGGCCATAATTCCGCGCTGTTACTGGTCCGATATGGCTGGTTTTCGAACTTGTTCAAGCTTTCAATGACATTAACAATGTGGTAAAGTTTGGTAAAGATAGGATGAAAAATGAAGGCCCTATTGTCTTAACGAGGCAAAATATAGCATTTTGAACTAAATCAAGAGCCATAACTCCGCCGATACTGGTCTGATCTGGCTGGTTTTCGAACATGTCCGAGCTTTCATTGATAGTAACAATCTGGTAAAGTTTGGTAAAGATCGAGTGAAAGATGAAGGCCCTATCGCTTAACGAGGCAACATTGAGCATTTTTAACTAAATCAAGGGCCATAACTCCGCCGATACTGGTCCAATCTGGCTGGTTTTCGAACTTGTCCGAGATTTCATTGATATTAACAATCTGATAAAGTTTGGTAAAGATCGGATGAACAATGAAGCCCCTATCGTCTTAACGAGGCAAAATATAGCATTTTTAACTAAATCAAGGGCAATAACTCTGCTGTTAATAGTCCGATCTAGCTGGTTTACGAACTTGTCCGAGCTTTCATTGATATTAACAATCTGTGCAAGTTTGGTAAAGATCAAATAATAAATGAAGGTGCTAGAGTGTTCACAAGGCAGAAAATGGCATTTTTCAGAAAAAACAAGGGCCATAACTCTAGTGTTACAGAACCAATTCAGCTGATTTTATAACTTGTCCAAGCTATGATTAGTATTAACAATATGTGCAAGTTTGGTAACGATCAAATAATAAATGAAGGTGCTAGAGCGTTCACAAGGCAGAAAATAGCATTTTTCAGAAAAAACAAGGGCCACAACTCCGGTGTATCTGATTTGGCTGGTTTTGAACTTGTCCAAGCTTTCATTGATATTAACAATCTGTGCAAGTTTGGTAAAGATCAAATAATAAATGAAGGTGCTAGAGTGCTCACAATGCTAATATGGCATTTTTCAGCAAAAACAAGGGCCATAACTCCGGTGAAATTATTCCAATCTGGCTGGTTTTCGAACTTGTCCGAGCTTTCATTGATATTAACAACCTGTTAAAGTTTGGTAAAGATCGGATGAAAAATAAGGCCCGAGAGTTGTCACAAGATAAAAGTTAACAACGGACGACGACAGACGACGGACAACTCGCCACCCATAAGCTCTGCTGGCCTCGGCCAGTAGAGCTAAAAAGAAAGAAAAGTTTACCTCAGTGGGATTTGAAACAACAGTCTTAGCCTCTCAGTGTACAAGAAGTAATTTAAAGATTTTCAATGGCAGCCATCTTGGATGTCGTGTTTACCTAATTTTAACAAATTTAAAAAACATTCACCTACATGTAAGGGTCATCCAAGTGAAGTTTGGTCAAACTGAACAAGCTGTTCTGAGACGATTTTGCAAAAAACAACTCCTACATATGCCTTTGTAAACGTGGCCTCTGGGTAGGGGCAACATTTTAATGTGACCCCGGGATCCCCATTTGAACAGACTTGGTAAAGGATCATAAGCTTACAATAAATTCAAAATATTAAATCTCTGACTCTTGAAAAAGAAATTGAAGTATTTCCCTATAGAAGTCTATATAAAAACATGTGACGCCTGAACACAACTTGATAGTGTAGGCATTGGCGATCATTTTTAAAGAAAAACTGTCGAAATCTGTCCAGCTGTTCTTGGGAAGCAGATTTTTTACAGTTTCGACCATATATGGTAATGGCGGCCATCTTGGATGCATAATTTTAACAAATCTAAATGCATTCATCTAAGGGTCATCCCGTGAAGTTTGGTCAAAATTGGCCAAGCAGTTTCTGATAAGAAGTCATTTGAGCAAAAGTTAACGACGACGGACGAAGGTGATCTAAAAACACAAATAATCAAGTATGTATAAATACAAATTGAATGTCGATAATGCTTAAACTATTCAATTGTAGTTTGAATTGAACAAGGCCATGTCTTTCCAGCTAACAGCCTTCATATATAATTATAATTTACAAACACACTAACAGACATAAATTTACAAACACACTAACAGACCCCATAAATATTGCTAGATTATACTCCAACTTCCTTATTTCTGTCAGTGGTATCACCAACTTTAAACTAGAGTGCTGCCCACTTAAGTTTTAGAGTCAAATGCGCTAGTAGGTACTTTAACAAACCTACATTTACACCATACCGGAACTGATTAGCCAGTGATCTGTCTTACCTACTCTCCTGCCACTTCTACAGTGTACTAACACAGGTCCATGTTGCCCTGCTTCCAGTAGAGTTTCTTGGATTTCAGAAAATAATTCTGCTGTTAAGTTGGCATTAGGTGCTGAAAAAAGAAATTATCTGTTTACAGAATGAGTAAATTTCGCATTTCTTTGAAAGATACAGTTCAGCATATTTAGTCACAGATCCTTATGTTTTAAAAAATAATATTTTAATAATTCAAAGTTTCAAGCAGACTTACTTGTTCAAGCTATCAGAAAACTGAGGTCATAAATCCTAATATAAGTGCCATCCGAAGGCAGAGTGAACATTTTAGAGAGATTTACTTCAACAATAATGTTCGCTTCTCTATCTTTCTATTTGACCATTATGTCAGAGTATTATATCAGAAGTATATTATATCATACAAAAATTTAAATGTACATGTAAGACTCTGACAATGACAATAAAATTCAACAGTGTGTAGCCAACTCAGTCACTCCTCAGTCATAACAACTAGAATGCTATGCTGGACATGCTGTAGTTTAAAAAAAAAATGAAGAAGTCTAAAGCCAAAAAAGCTTAAACTAGGCCACCACTGGAATACCGTTGATATTATTTTAGATATTATATATATCATATATATAATATGTCATGTACCTTCAAAACAACTTAACCATGTCTTAAAGCTGGCGTTCAAACGTTTGCCACTGCGGACGTTGGAAAAGTGATCCCTACAACTCCTTTTTCTTCTTTCAAAAGGTTTGACAAAAATGTTGTTCTTTAAAAATCGCTACTTACAGATTGGAATATGGTAGTATTTAATTGAAGATTTGCTAACAAACTCTCTTTCTAGTTCTTCATTGTAACCTATATCGTCTCCAAATTCAGCCAGATTTTCAGTGTCAAAATTTAACTTAGATTTTTCACTGATATAGTTTGAGCCGAGATGCGGATTAATCCTATTATTTTCAAGTGTGATCAGATCTTGTCGCGGAGGAACACTTGCATTTCCGTATGTGGTTGGACTGTCCTTGATATTTAATAGAGTCACCTGTTCTTGAGATGATACATTGTTGTATGTCAGACCAACTCTCATGTTGACAATGGCTTTAAACCCTGTCGCTTCCAAAACTTTTACATCACATTTTCTTATCTGCCCAGCAGTATACCAGTTTCCATATACAGGGTGAGCTAGCCAAAAATCTAGCCACTGCTCTGGCTTGCAGTTTGGTTTCAGTGGATTAGCCACGACACTTTCGCCTGTGATATTCGCAACCACTTCTCTAAGATCGTCATGAGTAAAATCAAGACCCATTGCTGCTACTATTCTATAAAAGTTATCGCTATAAATCCTTGGTTCAAAGCTTGAGTTGTATCTGGTTTGATTGGCCATGTGCATCAAAGTGACAAAGGTAATGGTGTAGCCTCGATCGCAGTGAAGTAATATAGGTCGTCGGAGATTTGGCAAAACATCAGCGAATAATTGTACCGTCTTAACACTGCCCCAATCACCGTCTGACCCAAGCAGTGCAACATACTGCATGCCTGCAAGGTGGGATACAGCCCACGCCTCTGCTGAGGTCGGTAAATACTCTCCGCCAAAGCTCCCTCCATCATCAGTCTCGTACATGAATAAAGATAAAATGCTACGAAAGCCTGCCTCAGAGGCATATTTGATTTGTCTCTCTGTCAATCTACCAGCCACGTGGAAATCTGGTGTGATTTCCTTGGCCCACCATACCTTTGCTGGGGACTTAAGTCCTGGTGGTCTACGATTTACAGCTGTGTCAAGCTTCAAAGTTATTACAACAGATGCAAGCATGCATACAAGTATCAGTAAATTAAACAAAAAACGTTTGACGAAAACCATGATGAAAAGTGTATTTAGACAATAGTATGAATCTAATACAGCATGCTTCAAATCCGCATGAATATTAAATTCGTGCTAAACATACCAAATTATACATGCTATTTGTTTACACTATTACATGTATCAAAAGTGACAAAACTACATGTATCCATCATTTCACTCCATTTAGTGTACAAACTGTCCACGATAGTTTACAATTTTATCCAATATTTTAAATATTTCACAAATTATTCCTAATTGACAAATCCAGTGAAAGATGACGTTGCCTAAGTGTAGGTCTAGTGATGTGCCGACATGTATACATGTAAATACGTGACAGATTTGTCCAAAAATGCAAAAATGTCAAGTTCAAGTTCGCAGACAGATGTTTCGTCAGACTTAACTGTCACCTTCCAGCTACACCAAATCCGTTATGTGTGTACTTCATGTGTGTTGAAATAACAATTTAAAACTTCCATATGCCCATAATTGAGCCATTATCAATAAAATCCTTATCTCTTTAAATGTGTTCTGTTTTAAATACTAGTTTGGGATGACAGCCGGTGAATCATGAGAAACACACAAACCATAAAATCACTAGAGTGTTTTAGCCCCAATCTCAACGCAGAGTTGTCGTTCTTGCACACATACAATCCCATTGTAATGGCCTCTGGGAGAGATGTGTATAACCAGCCCAGGGCGCACCATTTAAGGATTTCTCATATTCGTTTACGTGTCGCTATCCATATTTAAAAACCTTTAGAAAACACACAACTCATAACGATCACATCACAATCATATTTCCCAGTTCAGACCTTGTGGCAATCAGGGACAAAGTGACACAGCAGGGCGTGCTGTCTGGTAATAAAGGGTTGGGCCACATGTGATGCTCTCCCAGATGGGGGTGAGGGGTGGGGGGGGGGGGGGGGGGGGTGTTCCATGTTCCATGAAAATGGCACAATGTTCCCTTGTTCGCCAAACAAATTTGCTTTGTTCCCCAAAAATATGTTCACCCCTTGTTCCCCAAAAATATTTACAAATGTTCCCGAAAATTATTTCTGATGAATACACAAACCATTTGGGCAACAACAGCTAATATTTGCATCTTAGACAACAGTTTCTGAGCACAAGAACTTAAGTGATCTACACTTTTTTTTATTGTTTTCACATATATCTATTATGAACATGCGTTTATCATATGTTCCCGTCAATGTTATGAAGTACTGAGCGCAACAGTGTTTTGAAAGGTTTACATATTTTATCTTACTTGGCATTTAGTCATCATGGTAGAAAAAATCTTCCATTATTCTCCTCTTCTGACCTCTTGTTGACCTTCTGATGGCATTGTCATTAACCTCCTCTCTTGCCTCTGCTAAAGTGACAATGGCACTGCTGATTTGGGATTGAATCATAATAAACTCCTCCTCTTCTAACTCAATTTGTTAGCTTCCATTCATATCTTTTATACAAACGGCTTCTTCATCGCCTTTCAACAGATTGAATGGGTCTTGAGAGTATCTTATGCCTTTTTCATACCCGAGGTAACACTTTCTTTGAGAATAATGATACCTCTTATTCAATATATTAAAAAATATTAAATCACCTTCATCATACACAACCGCAGGTAAAATGTTCAGCTTGAATTTGTTAACTTCTCTGAAATTACTGAGTCAACTGGTTTACACACAGTAGGTTCTGAAGCATACAATTAATTGGCAGAGTTCCTACAAGAAGTAGACACTACAAAAAAAATTAATCTATTTTTAGCCATGGCGGCCATCTCGATTTTCCGGCCTACCTGCAATTTTGCTAAGATCAACTGACATCAAATTTTAACTTGTTACTGTGTACAAACCTTGGTGAACTTACTAAATGAAGACTCGGAACACGTTATTTTTTAATTCAACGATTTTCACCATTATTTGTCCGAAAGATTTATTTTAATTGTTTATCAAGTTATTACTTAAACTACATATACATTTATAATTTGTTTGCTTAGACCAAAATAAGAGTTTGCAAATTTCCTTGAATGTTTAATCGAATTTTTTTTTTATAGAAAATCAATAATCAGGTTTTAGCCAAAATGTTGTACGATTAAATGTCTTCTTGTATATGCAGAATTGCTTTTTGGTTCTGTATACTGTTTTTCATTTTTTCATTGTTGTATGTGTTCTCTCTCACTTGGTCATATTTACAATTTTTTCTTGTATGCATAAATGACTGAAGTAAAAATAATGTCCGTTATTTGTCAGGGCCTTGGGTCAGCGGAACAAGAGACCCAAGAGAGCCTGTGGACGCTCTACTGGCTAACATGACTCTTATAACATCAATGAAGCGAGAGACTGCATGCCATTTACGTTTTTTTGAACGTTTTGGGGAAAACACAGCTTATCAACTAAATCAAGGGCCATAATTAAAGAATCTGGTAAAGTTTGGTAAAGATCAGATGAAAAATGAAGGCCCTACTGTATTAACGAGGCAAAATATAGCATTTTTAACTAAATCAAGTGCCATAACTCCTCTGTTACTGGTCCGACTGGTCCAACATAGAGCTAAAAAAAAAAAAAAAAAAAAAATTAAAAAAAAAATCAAAAAAAATTTCAAAAAAAATATATATTAAAAACAACACAAAAAAAAGAAATTTAAAAAAAAAAAAAAAATTATAATATAAAAAAGAAAGTCAGAAAATCTGGTAAAGTTTGGCAAAGATCAGATCTGTCTGGTTTTCGAATTTGACCGAGCTTTTATTGACATTAACAATCTGATGAAGTTTAGTAAAGATCGGATAAAAATTAAGTCTTAACGAGGCAAAATATTGCATTTTTAACTAAATCAAGGGCCATAACTCCGCTGTTACTGGTCCGATCTGGCTGGTTTTCGAAATTGTCCGAGCGTTTATTGACAGTAACAATCTGGTAATGTTTGGTAAAGATCAGATGAAAAATGAAGGCCCTATCGTCTTAACTAGACAGACGTTAACGACGGACGGACGGACGGACGGACGACAGACATCTCGGCATCCCATAAGCTCTGCTGGCGTTCGGCCAGTAGAGCTAAAAAAAAAAGTTAACGTTATTGACCTTAACAATCTGGTAAAGATTGGTAAATATCGGATAAACAAGAAGCCCAAGATGGCCTGTGGACGCTCTACTGGCTAACATGGCTTTTATAATAGTGACTGCCATTTACGTTTTTCTGTAAGTTTTGGGCAAAATACAGCTTTTTAACTAAATCAAGGGCCATAACTAAAGAATCTAAAGTTTGGTAAAGATCAGATGAAAAATGAAGGCCCTACCGTATTAACGAGGCAAAATGTAGCATTTTTAACTAAATCAAGAGCCGTAACTCCCCTGTTACTGGTCCGACTGGCCTAACATAGACCTAAAAAAAAAAAAAAAAAAAAAAAAAAAAAAAAACATTTAAAAAAAAAAAAAATAACAATGAAAAATAAAATAAATAATAATAATTTAAAAAATTCCAAAAAAAAAAATTCCAAAAAAAAAAAAAAAAAAAATAAATAAACAAAAAAAATAAATTAAAAATAAAAAAATAAAAGAGGCTCAAGCGGACCTGTGGAGGCTCTACTGGTTCAAGATAAAGGTTTTGTATGAGGGGTCATAAGTCTTTTAAAAATCATTCAACAGGAACATGGTGACGATATACGCAACTAGGCTTGGTACTGATCATACCTGCAAATTTTCGTTGAAATCTAGCCAGAGTTTCAGGAGAACTAGTCTAGACAAAGTTAGTGTATTAAAACTTTTAAGGGCTCATAACTCTGCCAAAATTCATTCAACCAGAACATAGAAATGACAGGTGCAACTAGGCTTAGTACTGATCATCCCCGCCAAGATTCGCTGAAATCTGGCAAATGGTTCAGAAGAGACTAATCTGGATAAAGTTTGTGTATTAAAACATTTAAAGGGCCATAAATCTGCCAAAAACCATTTAATGAAAATATGGCGATGATATGCACAACTAGGCTTATACTGATCATCCTTGTCAAGTTTCGTCTATATCCAGCCAGGGGTTCAGGAGAATTAACCCGGAAAAAAATGTGGTAACAATATCCTTTAAAGGGCCATAACTCTGGTAAATATCTGTAAACCGGAACGCGACGAAGACATGCACAACTAGGCTTGGTGCTGATCATCCCTGCAAAGTTTCATTGAAATCTGGCGAGGGGTTCAGGAGAAGTAGATCAGACAAAGTTTGTGAATTAAAACCTTTAAAGGGCCATAATTCTGCAACCGGAACACGGAAAAGATGTGCACAACTAGATATAGAATCGATCATCCCTAAAAAGTTTCGTTTAATCCAGCCAGGGGTTCAGTAGAACTAGTCATAACAAAGTTTGTGTATTAAAACCTTTAAATGGCTATAACTCCGTCAAAATCATTCAACTGGAACACGGTGACTATGTGGAACTAGGTTTGGTACTGATCATCCCTGCAAAGTGTCAATGCAATCCGGCAAAATGAAGGCCCTTTCGTTTTAATGAGGCCAATATCTCTTCTTACTTCACTGATATAGCATATTTCAGAACATCAAGGGCCATGACTCCGATGTAAATGGTCCAATCTGGATGGTTTTCTAACTTGTCTGAGCTTTCATTGATATTAACAATCTGGTAAAGTTTGTAAAGATCGAATGAAATATGAAGCCCCATTCATCTGAATGAGTCAAAATATAGCATTTTAACTAAATCAAGGGCCATAACTCCGCTGTTACTGGTCCGATCTGATTGGTTTTCGAACTTGTCCGAGCTTTCATTGATATAAACAATCTGGTAAAGTTTGGTAAAGTTCGGATGAAAAATGAAGGCACTATCGTCTTAGCGAGGCAACACATAGCATTTTTAACTAAATACAGGGCAATAACTCCGCTATTAATAGTCCGATCGAGCTGATTTTTGAACTTGTTCGAGCTTTAATTGATATTCACAATCTTTGCAAGTTTGGTAAAGATCAAATAATACATGAAGGTGCTAGAGTGTTAATATGGCAATTTTCAGCAAAACAAAGGCCATACATCCGATGAAACTAACCCGATATGGCTGTTTTTCGAACTTGTTCGAGCGTTCATTGATATAAAGACACTGTCAAAGTTTCGTAAAGATCCGATTAATAATGAAGGCCCTAGAGTGTTCACAATGCAAAAGTTAACAGACGGACGCCGGACAACTCGTCATCCCATAAGCTCTGCTCTGGCCTTCGGCCAGTAGAGCTAATTATTAAAAGCTATAATAATTTATCTTCAATTGCAGTGTTCCTTATTTTTGGGAACAGTTCAAGTCATAAACATATTAAACTGTATAAAGAATAAAAATACAAAAGATACATTTACCAGTTGTGTTGGAGGACATCAATACACACTGAAGAATTTATAGAATCATTCACAGTTTCTTGTACATGGGTAGGTGAATCTCTAACTACATGTATAATATGTCCATTCACACTTTCTGGTACATGGGTAGGTGAATCTCTAACTACATGTACAATCTGTCCATTCACACTTCCTGGTACATGGGTAGGTGAATCTCTAACTACATGTACAATATGTCCATTCACACTTCCTGGTACATGGGTAGGTGAATCTCTAACTACATGTACAATCTGTCCATTCAAAACTTCCTGGTACATGAGTAGGTGAATCTCTAACTACAATCAGTCCATTCACACTTCCTGGTTCATGGGTAGGTGAATCTCTATCTACATGTACAATCTGTCCATTCACACTTTCGGGTACATGGGTAGGTAAATCTCTAACTACACTCCGACTTTCCTGATTGTACAGGTAAGTGCTTGAAAAATCTTGAGTCTGAAAAAAAAAGTAAGATTTTATCCCCACAGCTTTATTTGCTATATCTGAGTTTGTTTTTGTTTACTGCTGAAATACAATGAATGTTATTAAGTTATTCAGCAAAATGGCCTGGGGTAGTTTTTTATTTCACTCATCCAAGATTTTACAGATATAAAACAAGATTTGGTCAAGATAGAATGCAAAATGAAGCTGCTAGAGTGATGATACCAAAACGTTAACAGTTTGACTGTTGACGGACAAAAGACCTTTACATAGGTCCTTCTGACCTAAGGCCAGTAGAGCTAAAGGTAGGCATCGTTACTCCATACTGTCATATGTTTGATCTCCTTCTGCTAAAAACAAGCTAAGGGAAAATGTCATGCAATTTCAAAATCAAAATTACTATTAAAGGTATTAACTCCTTTAAATTGACACCTTTAATTTGACATCTTACCAGAATACGATGCAGCAATGTGTGATCTTCACCTCTAGGCCTGACCTGTCTTACAACTTCTAATGACTTTCTGAGTAAATAAGAGGAGCATGCCATATAGGATGACAAAACGCAGCTTTAAGAAGCATAACATGCCAAAACAAAACGAAAATTATTTTGAAGCGATATACTGAAAGCAGCTGACTGGTCTTTGTTTACCACAAGCATGACAAGATCTTTAAGAAATAAAATACTTTCAGCGGGTTTATATTGTCCCAGATCAATACCTGGTGGGCGGGTCTTGAAGTTCATCGATACCAAGGGCCGCAGGCCCGCGGATTCGATGTTTTTCAAGTCCCAAACACCAGGTTTTGATCTCGCACAATATAAACCCCCTGGGAATATTTTATTTCTTATCTGACATCGGTTTTCATGTATATAAAACACATTTTTTGAGAGATTGAACATACAGTTTTTGCTCATCTCTTATCTATTCATCTTTATCCTGTTTAAATTTGTTGTTGAAATGTAGCGTTGCATTCAGTAACACTGTCTTGCATCCCTGCTTCCACGGCCTTCTACTTACAATTTACGACACCTTAAGAAGGGTATTCAGAATTTACATACTAACTCAGACAAAGCTTCCAACAATATAATTATTTTCTGACGACTACAATATATCAATACTTTGAATGCTGAGCTAGCGAGCACTTCTGCTTATCTAACTACACTTCTGATGGAGACAGACATTGTTTCTTTCCAGCATGTGACCTTTATGGAGACTAAAGGTTTCTGTATTTTGTAAGCAGACGAAGCTCACAAACTTCACAAAATTCTTTATAAACCACGTTTTATCGCTAATTCTGGTTCATGTACAACGACAAATATATCAAAACTATTGACTTCCTGACTTTCTGCGATTGAAGAACATATTGTAAAATATTGCGGAAAGGCCTTCGAGAACTCAGGAATCAATCTGTTTTGGTCTATAAAAAACTCTAGAGAAGTCCTTGACAAACTACGGTGTAAGCATTTTCATGCCTCTTCTCTAAGCACCTACGACCTTTTTACACTATACTACACTACCACATAATCTGATCAAAGAAAAATTGATTCAGCTTATTCAGAAGACATTTGCTAGAGAATGAACACCTTTTCTAGCTTGTAATAATGTCAGGGCTTTCTTTACTAACGCCCCCATTGATAAGTATAATTTGTGAACTAGTACTGATGTTTGTAGAGCCTTATCTTTTCTTCTGGATAACATCTTTATAAGATACGGTAAAACTATTTACCGCCAGGTTGTTGGTATTCCTGTGGTTACTATGAAAGAGATTTTATGTTGAGTTTGTCACCTGCTAGCCAGGGTGAAATTATTGATGCCTTTAATAATACTTCTCGGTATCTTGATGACATACTCAATATTGGTAATCCGTTCTTTTCTCATATGGTTAATAACGTTTATCCACCAGAGCTCACGTTGAATGAAGCCAACATTTCGGATACAGTAGCAGCATTCCTCGATCTTCATCTGATTGTATTCATACTAAAATCTATGATAAGAAAGATGATTTCAATTTTAACATCGTTAACTATCCACACCTGGATGGAGATGTACCTCGTGCTACCTCATACGGGGTGTATATCTCCCAGCTCATTCGATTTGCTAGAGCTTGTAATGATGTTATAGACTTCATATGATTGAAATCAAGTTATTACAAGTAAACTTCTTCAGCAGGGTTTTCGTTATCACAAACTACGTAGATCTTTCTCTAAATGCTACCGCCGCAACGAGGGCCTGCTGGAAAAGTACATCACCAACCTTAAAACACTTCTGCGACTAAGCATATCACAACCCTCATTTTATGGAGATGAGGTCTATAAACTTCGAAAGTTAAAGGGGTCTGACGGGTTTCCTGACCACTTTACAAATGTAATCAGGAAGTTCGTCAGAAAAGGATATAACCCTTTGGTTTTACAGCGCACTGCATGTTTAGTGATTGACCCCTCTACAGTCAGTCATTACGCTTCACTTTTCACTTGTGCGATGACTGGACTACCTCTTGGGACTCTATGATTGTACCTACTGAAACCCCAACTAAGGGAGGTGGGTGCATGAGCTTTCGTCCCTTGGGTTTTCTGGTCGAACCCTAGTTTGGTTTTCTCTTTAGCTGCAACTACTATGGTTGTTCAGTACGATTCTGGATACATCCAGGGTGACTATACCACATGACCTATGACGTCATTATTGCTAAATCTTGAAGCAAAAATGTGTAAACATTCGCCCACATTGAAAGCTTCAGAGTGCGATACGATTTTTATTTCTTAACCATTTTCTACCAAAGAAAGCGCATTCGAACGCAAAAACATGTACGCTACCCTCGACCGATATTATTTTTTTGGAAAACTTCTGAAAATGCACCAGAAAGAATTGCTAATCCATGAAGCGTACTTTAATTTTGTGCATATTATGAACAAAATCCATGCATATACCCCGTTTTTATCACGAAAACTTCCACAATATTATTTCACATTAGGCAAGCGAAAGGGTTTTGTGTCAAAGAACCAATTCGCAAGAATTAATGCATTTTTAAATTATGCTAATCAGGGAAGTAAATTATTTTATGCTAAACCGTGTAGTCCTTTGTGTTCTAAATTATCTAAAAAATTATGAAAACTATGTTTTTATCGCTATTTTGTCCGTCGTCAGACTTCGTCCGTCAACTTTGTCTTCCGTCGTCATCGTAAACATTTAAACAACATCTCTGAAACCACTGGGCGATATTGCATAAGACTTCATCGGAACGATTTCTGTCTGGTTATCTCTCAATGTTATTCAAAATCTGGCAATCAACCCAGAACTCGGGTTGTCATGCCAACAGAAGGAAAATATAGGAAGGTGGGATATAGTCCTGCAATTTTATATTCCAGGAAAGTCCATTATAAACCCTTGTGTGTGTGTGTGTGTGCGTGTGTGTGTGTGTGTGTGTGTGTATTTCTAAGGATTATAGTCCGTCCGCCTACGACAGGCGTCCTACCCGACGATTATAGGCACAATGGAGTCTGGACTTCTATCTGTGTGTTTTTTGTGTGTGATGTGATGATATGTCTGCTTAAAGCAGTGAACTCAATTGGTGTTTTAAAGTGGTTCTGCCACACTGAAATACCACGCCGTAGTAGACATGATACCCCCAGTCACATTATTCTGACACTGGTCAATCAGTCGTAGCACTACCCAGTATTTGCTCGTCAGGCAAGGGTTACAAGTGACTACTCCATTTTTAAAATCTTTGGTATGAAATGGCTTTATAAATGACTGGGATATGATACGGCAGTACAAACTCTGTATTCACCTGAGAACACTTGTCGTCCAGGTAAGTTTATCGAGTATACGCTGCATTTATCGATTTTTACTACGCTTATCGTGGCGGTATGCGAGAGGCCTCGATGTACGGCACACCCATCTACATTGCAAACAGACATTTTATATCCTTGTTTTACTGATTTTTTTTATATATATTTTACGTTGCCAGAAAGCCCAATAAATAACCTTTCTAATGGTGTAATTTTATTCCAAATAACGGTTAAATAAATAGTCAAAATCTCGAGTTCAAACGGAAGTGTATCGTATTGTTGCTTTTCTTAAGGCGTTGACGCACATCACCATGTGTTTATTGTTTTGGTCATCAAACAATTATTTTTAATAAATATTTAAATAAGATGCATGGTTAGAACGCCAAATAAATAACCTTTCTAACGGTGTAATTTTATTCCCAATAGACGATAAATAAATACGTAAAATCTCGAATTAGAAAGGAAATATACATCGCATTTGTTTCTTTTCTTAAAGCGTTTACGCACATCACCGTGTGTTTATTGTTTTGGTTACATTTTTTAATGAATATTTACATCAGATGCATGGTTAGAAAGTCAAATAAATAACCTTTCTATTGATTGATGTTATTTCGAACAATTTCTTCAAAGGTTAAATGAACGAGAAGAATCTCGAGTCGGTAAACAAAATAAAAGCGTTGCCGCAATCATCAAGCGGTTCTTTTTTTTTCAGTCTAGATAATGTTTTTGACGATAACAATACATTTAAAAGATTAATTGAGTGAGCAAAATTATTTTTTCTTTTTTAACTTTTCTATAGGTGTTTGTTAACAACGACTGGTAAAACCTCGATTGCATTGTGTGAGCAATTATGAATCGTGTGATTAATGTATTCTATTGGCATATCGATTTAGTAATTAACAAACACACATGTATCATAAAAGAATTAAGACCGGCAAACGTTGTATGCTAATTCGAACAACACATTATTAGTGTTTGTTTTGTTTTCTCCTCGGTTTTAAAGTCCGCTGATTTAGTCTTTTAACCAGATAAAACTGTTTACGAAATCTAAATGAAATGATTATAAAATGCTCTCATTTCCAAGTTAGTTGCTGCAAACCGTAATTGTAAGTATCATTTTCACGATGTGCGCGGGTTGTTCGTGTTTTTAGCACATTTTCATGGCTTTATTTTGTGTTTTGTTCTCAAACCAGGATGTGTGAAATTGCGATGAAAAAATGATGACCGACGTTCGTGCAGTTTCTTTTTTTATACGCCTTTCATTCTTTATTTATATGTGTCGATCTTTGTTTATCGTACAAAACATATGCAATTTGTGTTTGGTGTAGTTTTTAAGTAGGTTATGATTTTGAACTGAAATATATATATATTTAACTTTGCATTTTGAACGTGTTTTTTTCTCTCTCCTGGATTAGCATGTATATTTTATGGACGGGTAAACTTTTTTCTCTCAATTAAACCGTACCTGCTGATTATTGCAAGTAATAACATACATATTAAAATTGTGTTTAGGGTAGATTTTAAGAGGGGAAGTTGTTAAAATCAAAGTCATAATAACCCATTTGAAAACTACCATAAACACAATTTCAATATGTATGTTATTACATGCAATCATCAACAGGTACTGTGTAAGTGAGAAAAAAAGTTTTCCCATTTCATAAAATATACATGTTGATCCAAGAGAATTATATTTTTTTCAAAACGGTCAAGTTAAAAAATGTTTTTGTTAAAACCAAAGTCATAATCCATTTAAAAACTAGCCTAAACACAATTTCAATATGTCTGTTATTATCCAAGAGAATTGTTTTTTTCAAAATGGCCTAGTTAACAAAATAAATATTTTGTTAAAACCAAAGTCATAATCCACTTAAAAACTACCCTAAACACAATTTCAATATGTCTGTTATTACATGCTATCATCAAAAGGTACTATGTAAGTGAGAAAAAAAAGTTTGTCCTTCCATAACATATACATGTTGATCCAAAATGGCGAAGTTAAAAAAAAATCTTTGCTAAAATCAAAATCAGAATCCACTTAAAAACTACCCTAAACGTAATTTCAATAGGTATGTTATTACTTGCAATCATCAACAGGTACGGTTTAATTGTGAAAAAAAGTTTACCCATCCATAAAATATACATGCTAATCCAGGAGATAAAAAAACACGTTCAAAATGGCCAAGCTAAAAAACATTTTTTGTTGAAATCATAGTCATAAACCACTTAAAAATTTCACCAAACACAAATTGCATACGTTTTGTATGATAAACAAAGATCGACAAATATATAAAAAGCGTGAAAGGCGTATCAAACAAACAAACAAGAAATTTCACGAACGTTGGCCGTCTTTTTTTCATCGCAATTTCACACATCCAGGTTTGAGAACAAAACACTAAAAAAAGCAATTAAAAAAATGCTAAAAACACGAACAGCCCACGCAAATCGTGCAAAGGATACTTACAATTACGTTTTGCAGCAACTAACTTGGAAATGAGAGCATTTTATAATCATTGTAACTAGATTTTGTCAACAATTTTAGCTGGTTAAAAGACTAAATCAGCGGACTTTAAAACCGAGAAGAAAACAAACAAACGCTAATAATGTGTTGTTCGAATTATCATTACCATATTTGCCCGTCTTACTTTTTTTTATTGATACATGTGCGTTTGTTAATTACTCAATCGATATGCCAATAGAATACATTAATCACACGATTCTTAATTGCTCACACAATGCAGTCGATGTTTTACCAGTTGTTAACAAACATCCATAGAAAAGTTAAAAAAGATAATTTAATTTTGCTCACTTAATAAATCATTTATGTATTGTTATCGTCACAAACATTATCTAGACTGAAAAAAGGACCGCTTGATGATTGCGGCAACGCTTTTATTTTGTTTACCGACTCACGATTCTCCTCGTTCATTTAACCTTTGAAGAAATTGTTCGAAATAACATCGATCAATAGCAAGGTTATCAATTTGGCTTTCTTGCCATGCATCTTATGTAAATATTCATTAAACAATACATGTAAACAAAACGATAAACACACGGTGATATGATCGTAAACGCTTTAAGAAAAGAAAAAATGCAATATACTTCCTTTCCAAGTCGAGATTTTACCTTTTTATTTAACCGTTATTTGGAATAAAATTACACCATTAGAAAGTTTATTTATTTGGCTTTCTGGCAATGTGTTAATATATAAAAATTCAGTAAAACAATGGTATATAATGTCTGTTTGCAATGTAGTTGGGTGTTCCGTATATCGAGGCCTCTCGCATATCGCCACGATAAGCGTAGTAAAAATCGATAAATGCAGCGTATAATCGATAAACTTACCTGGACGACAAGTGTTCTCAGTTGAATACAGCGTTTGTACTGACGTGTCATATCCCATTCATATACAAAGCCCTGTGTTTAGTAAAGGTTTATAATGGACTTTTCTGGAATATAAAACTGCAGGACTATATCCCACCTTCCTATATTTTCCTTCTGTTGGCATGCCAACCCGAGTTATGCCAACCCGAGTTCTGGGTTGATTGTCAGATTTTGAATAACATTGAGAGATAACTACCCAGAAATCGTTCCTGTGAAGTCTTATGCAATTTCGCCCAGCGGTTTCAGAGATGTTATTTAAATGTTTACGATGACGACGGAAGACAACGTTGACGGACGAAGTCTGACGACGGACAAAATAGCGATAAAAACATAGGTTTTATAATTTTTTAGATAATTTAGAACACAAAGGACTACACGGTTTAGCATAAAATAATGTACTTCACGGATTAGCATAATTTAAAAATGTATTAATTCTTGCGAACTGGTTCTTTGAAACAAAATCCTTTCGCTTACCTGATGTGAAATAATATTGTGGAAGTTTTCGTGATAAAAAACGGGGTATATGCATGGATTTTGTTCATAATATGCGCAAAATTAAAGAACGCTTCATGGATTAGCAATTTGTCCTGGTGCATTTTCAGAAGTTTTCCAAATTGTTTTCCAAAAGTACCAACTTTGGCAAAAAAATAATATCAGTCGAGGGTAGCGTACATTTTTTGCGTTCGAATGCGCTTTCTTTGGTAGAAAATGGTTAAGAAATCAAAAAATCTTATCGCACTCTGAAGCTTTAAATGGGGGCGAGTGTTTACAGTTTTTTTCTTCAAGAATTAGCAATAATGACGTCATAGGTCATGTGGTATAGTCACCCTAATTATCATACCTTATCCATTTTTAGCTCTACTGGCCAAAGGCCAGCAGAGCTTATGGGATGGTGTGGTGTCCGTCCGTCCGTCCGTCCGTCCGTCCGTTAACTTTTGCTTGTGTACACTCTAGAGGCCACATTTCTGATGCAATCATCATGAAACTTTGTCAGAATGTTTGTCTCAATGAAATCTCGGTCAAGTTCGAAAATGGGTCATGTGGGGTCAAAAACTAGGTCACTAGGTCAAATATTGGAAAAACCTTGTGTACACTCTAGAGGCCATATATTTGACCCGAGCTTGATGCAACTTTGTCAGAATGTTTGTCTTAATTATATCTTGGTCAAGTTTGAAAATGGGTCACATGAGATTAAAAACTAGGTCACTAGGTCAAATACTTGAAAAACCCTGTGTACACTCTAGAAGCCGTATTTCTGACCCAATCTTGATGAAACTTTGTCAAAATGTTTGTCTTCATTATATCTTAGTCAAGTTCAAAAATGGGTCACATGGTGTTAAAAACTAGGTCACTAGGTCAAACTTTGGAAAAACCGTGTGTACACTTTAGAGGCCATATTTTTGACCCGATCTTGATGAAACTTTGTCAGAATGTTTGTCTAAATGAAATCTCGGTCAAGTTCAAAAATGGGTCATGTGGGCTCAAAAACTAGGTCACTAGGTCAAATACTTGAAAAAACTTGTGTACACTCTAGAGGTCATATTTGTTACCCAATATTGATGAAACTTTGTCAAATTGTTTATCTTAATTATATCTTGATCAAGTTCGGAAATGGGTCACATGGTGTTAAAAACTAGGTCACTAGGTCAAACTTTGGAAAAACCTTGTGTACACTCTAGAGGCCATATTTTTGACCCGATCTTGATGAAACTTTGTCAGAATGTTTGTCTCAATGAAATCTCGGTCAAGTTCAAAAATGGGTCATGTGGGTCAAAAACTAGGTCACTAGGTCAAATACTTGAAAAAACTTGTGTACACTCTAGAGGTCATATTTGTTAACCAATCTTGATGAAACTTTGTCAAATTGTTTATCTTAATTATATCTTGATCAAGTTCGGAAATGGGTCACATGAAGTTAAAAACTAGGTCACTAGGTCAAATATTGGAAAAACCTTGTGTACACTCTAGAGGCCATATTTTTGACCCGAGCTTGATGCAACTTTGTCAGAATGTTTATCTTAATTGTTTGTCTCAATGAAATCTCGGTCAAGTTCGAAAATGGGTCATATGGGGTCAAAAACTAGGTCACTAGGTCAAATATTGGAAAAACCTTGTGTACACTCTAGAGGCCATATTTTAGACCCGAGCTTGATGCAACTTTGTCAGAATGTTTGTCTTAATTATATCTTGGTCAAGTTTGAAAATGGGTCACATGGTGTTAAAAACTAGGTCACTAGGTCAAACTTTGGAAAAACCGTGTGTTCACTCTAGAGGCCATATTTTTGACCTGATCTTGATGCAACTTTGTCAGAATGTCAAGTTCAAAAATGGGTCATTTGGGGTCAAAAACTAGGTCACTAGGTCAAATACTTGAAAAAACTTGTGTACACTCTAGAGGTCATATTTGTAACCCAATCTGGATGAAACTTTGTCAAATTGTTTATCTTAATTATATCTTGATTAAGTTCGGAAATGGGTCACATGAAATTAAAAACTAGGTCACTAGGTCAAATATTGGAAAAACCTTGTGTACACTCTAGAGGCCATATTTTTTACCCGAGCTTGATGCAACTTTGTCAGAATGTTTGTCTTAATTATATCTTGGTCAAGTTTGAAAATGGGTCACATGGGGTTAAAAACTAGGTCACTAGGTCAAATACTTGAAAAACCTTGTGTACACTCTAGAAGCCGTATTTCTGACCCAATCTTGATGAAACTTGGTCAAAATGTTTGTCTTAATTATATCTTGATCAAGTTCAAAAATGGGTCACATGGTGTTAAAAACTAGGTCACTAGGTCAAACTTTGGAAAAACTGTGTGTACACTCTAGAGGCCATATTTTTGACCCGATCTTGATGCAATTTTGTCAGAATATTTGTCTCAATTATAGCTTGCTAAAATTCGAAAATGGGTCACACAGGGTCGAAAACTAGGTCACTAGGTCAAATACTTGAAAAACCTTGTGTACACTATAGAGGCCATATTTCTGACCCGATCTTGATGAAACTTGGTCGAAATGTTGTCTTATTTATATTTTGGTCAAGTTCGAAAATGGGTCCCATGGGGTCAAAAACTAGGTCACTAGGGCAAATACTTGAAAAACCTTGTGTACACTCTAGACGCCATATTTTTTTTCATTGGATCTTTACTAAACTTTACCAGATTGTTAATGTCAATAACAGCTCGGTAAAGTTTGTTTTTAGCTTATGGGATGGTGTGTTGTCCGTTTTCCGTCGTCCGTCAACTTTTCTGGTGTACACTCTAGAGGCCACATTTCTGATGCAATCATCATGAAACTTTGTCAGAATGTTTGTCTCAATGAAATCTCGGTCAAGTTCAAAAATGGGTCATGTGGGGTCAAAAACTAGGTCACTAGGTCAAATACTTGAAAAAACTTGTGTACACTCTAGAGGTCATATTTGTTACCCAATCTGGATGAAACTTTGTCAAATTGTTTATCTTAATTATATCTTGATCAAGTTCGGAAATGGGTCACATGAAGTTAAAAACTAGGTCACTAGGTCAAATATTGGAAAAACCTTGTGTACACTCTAGAGGCCATATTTTTGACCCGAGCTTGATGCAACTTTGTCAGAATGTTTGTCTTAATTATATCTTGGTCAAGTTTGAAAATGGGTCACATGGGGTTAAAAACTAGGTCACTAGGTCATATACTTGAAAAACCTTGTGTACACTCTAGAAGCCGTATTTCTGACCCAATCTTGATGAAACTTTGTCAAAATGTTTGTCTTAATTATATCTTGGTCAAGTTCAAAAATGGGTCACATGGTGTTAAAAACTAGGTCACTAGGTCAAACTTTGGAAAAACCGTGTGTACACTCTAGAGGCCATATTTTTGACCCGATCTTGATGCAATTTTGTCAGAATATTTGTCTCAATTATAGCTTGCTAAAGTTCGAAAATGGGTCACACAGGGTCAAAAACTAGGTCACTAGGTCAAATACTTGAAAAACCTTGTGTACACTCTAGAGGCCATATTTCTGACCCGATCTTGATGAAACTTTGTCGAAATGTTGTCTTAATTATATTTTGGTCAAGTTCGAAAATGGGTCCCATGGGGTAAAAAACTAGGTCACTAGGTCAAATACTTGAAAAACCTTGTGTACACTCTAGACACCATGTAGTACGACTCGATTCATCAATGGTATAATAGCCAGTAGAGCGTTCACAGGCCCTCTTGGGCCTCTTGTTATTTATTTTTTTAGAGATAGCGGACGAATAGTCCTTTACTTTATGGACACATGCTTGCATTTTTGCTATCACAATATTTGTTGGTGAGAAAAGCTAGATTGACGTGTGTCCCTTTAAACAAGAGGTCGTGTTTACTTGTACTGGCTGGTTATCTTCATTGTTAGGACTGTTTTAGAATCCTATAATATAGCCAGGCTTTTCATCATTTCAGTTTAAAGGGACAGACGGTAATCTTAAAAGTAGTTATATTTCATTAAAATTAGCACCTCGGTTTATTATTCCAGTTTTATTTTGAATATTTTTTTTAATCTGAATGAATGGTAATAAAATATGAAGTTTCACTTTTGCCTTTCTACTATGGCTTCAAATATATATTATTGGTGTACAAATTATAATAAATATTTAGCAGTGTGAAAAAACATATACTAATGATTTGCAAAAGTGAATGTTATGTAGGAAAGCTAATGAGAGGCCGCGAGTTTACAATAAAAAAATAAATAAAAAATAGCCACGTGTCTCTTTAAAAGCTTGCGTCTTATTTTTATTTATCATAATGGTTAAACAGGATTACTGCTAGGAAATGAAGTCAGACATGTGAACAAACCAGTTCCTGAAAACACGAGGTTAATGAATACATGCGTATGTATGCGGGTGGAGAAGAGTATAACACATGGACCATCATCTACGTACACTACTGCTGGTGGAGAAGAGTATAACACATGGACCATCATCTACGTACACTACTGCTGGTGGAGAAGAGTATAACATGGACCATCATCTACGTACACTACTGCTGGTGGAGAAGAGTATAACACATGGACCATCATCTACGTACACTACTGCTGGTGGAGAAGAGTATAACACATGGACCATCATCTACGTACACTACTGCTGGTGGAGAAGAGTATAACACATGGACCATCATCTACGTACACTACTGCTGGTGGCTTCTCTCTACCGCTACTCACTACTCAGCTTCACCTGACCGTTACAGCTCACATAGTATCAACATGGTAAGTGCTTTTCTGTTACTGTTTTTTTTTCTGATTGTATTTTTGTACTATTTATTTAAACCAACACAGCCAAACCATCTTTATTATTGAGAGTTTTGAAAAACTTGAATAAGGGTGAAAGAATTATCAAAATCGGATGATAAACAAAGAAGATATGATCATTTGAAGTTTCTGTTGAAACGGGTATGGAAGCGGCCATTTTGAGAGCTATGACATCACGGTTCTAAATGACCATATATGGAATATTTATAAATATGAAAATTTACTGATTTATAGGGAAAAAATGACAGCAACTGTATGAAAAATATGTATGGTAATAATGATTTATATCACCAGTAAAAAAAATTCATTCATTTGCAGTGATTTTCTTCATTTTAAATGATATTTATCAATATCCCATATATGGTAATATGGAACTATGACATCATAGTTCTAAAAATGGCGGCTCCCATATTCGTTTTAGAACAACCTTTAAATGGTCATATCTTTTTTGTTTAATATCCGATTTTGATAATTCTTTCACCTTTTTCCAAGATTTTCAGAACTCTCAATAATAGAGTTTGTTTGGCTGTGTCGCTACATTCCCTTTAAGGCTTGATAAAAACTTCAAAATTGCCGCGTGTCCCTTTAATTTACACATAAATATTTGCTGATACAGCATACTTTTGAATAGAACTTTCCATGAACCACACCTGTAATTAACTACTAAAATACAAGGAAATGAAACAGTGTTAACACAGATCACAGGTTTTATTTGATGCGGGCACCTTGGATGGCGATGAGATAAAGGATGCACCGTCAGAGGTATAATGGGGGTTTTAATGGCATTCTGGGATTGTGACAAACCTAACAGCACAACAATATGCAATACTACGCTAGAAGAAGTAGTCTCTCATGCATGCCTTTAATTTGATGCCCTAAATAAGAAACAATGTTCAGAATAAATGCAATTTATTATTTATTTAAGTCATACATACCTATTTTATCAAAATTTCACAGTCAACTTTTTATCATCTGTTTAAAAGGTTATAACTCAAGTTATAATCGTGCTACAAGCAGCCGATATGTGTGTATTTATAATAGAAAGTGTATCATGTTACTAAAAATAGAACAGTCTGTGCTCACTGAAGAACATAGAATATTATATAGAGTGGAGTCATGGTGTGGAATCTTGGAGTTGAGTGGAGTGAATAACTGGAGTGACATTGGAGTCACATTTTGGAGTGACCGATTAGTTGGTCACTCGGGACTAGTTTATGTCAGGCCAAAGGGTCATAATGCTTCAATACTGGGTTTAATGTTTCGGTATCCAAGTTCATTTATGTTGTTTTAAGATGGTCTGTCCCTCACATTAAGGTCAGCACATGTCTCATGGGACAATGCAGCTGTACTGCGTATGTTAGGAACTGTGCACCTTGTGAGGGTCATTCAAAAATATTAAATTGATAATTATCCAAAATAGTCACTCCAAATGTGACTCCAAGGTCACTGCAAAATGTGACTCCAAGGTCAATCCAATTATTCACTCCACTCCACTCCAAGACTCCACACCAAGACTCCACTCTGTATAATATACTATGCCTCGCTGAAGCGCTTGCTCAGAAAAAAATATACGGAAGCTAATTCGGGCCATATGAGTTAGCTAAATATGTTTAAATATGAAATTGGTAATGAATATCAATCATCTGAAACACAAACAAACCATGGAAGTTACATTTACAGCACTTCCATTTCCCATCCATTCCAACACTTACAAAAAGCACCGCCCATCAGTGCCTTCAGCACCTTGTTTTTAGAATGGGTCTAGAACTGTATGCAGGCCTTCAGAGTTTCTGTACATTTTGTTGAATAAACTGGAAATAATAAAAAAAAAATCTCGATCTTTCTGTCACTAGCTAAACAACACAAGTATAAATCCCCTAAAATCTGAAAAGTTATAAATGTTATAGTTATTATTTGCACTGAAGAATGGTTTCAACTCGTGTTCTTTACATTCGCATATACTTTATTTGAACAAACTTTATGATCTATTGGTTTGCCAGCAGGCTTGCATTATGATAGTATAGAAATATAGAGAGAAGAAGAGGTGTTAAATAATTATATAGCCTATAGTAAAGGCCCTTTACTATATACAAATACTATAACGCATTTCTTCTCCCTATCCTCCTATACTATGGTAATAGTATAAGCCTTAGTATGGATTGGCCTTCATTGATAAAGACGAAGTGTTGATATATGTTCAGTGTTTCTTGAAGAGAAGAGTTGTGTAAGGTTTCGACCTTTTATAGTAATAGCGACCATATTGGATGTCACGCTGATCTAATTTTAACGACGACGGACTAAGAGTGGTCCCAATAGATTGCCAGCTTACAAAAAAAAGAGTGACCCATCAAAAAACAAAACAACGTTTAGTGGGTTCAGATAGATCGTTTGATTTTGCTCGTCAATTGTGGATTTCAAAAGTTATGCACCATCTATTCACAGAACCTGAATCCGGCTCTAGAAGTTTAGGCGACTATGAAGCTCGGCCAATCCCGTCATTCTTCTGGATATGCTGCGAAGTAGTGTACGAGATGTTGTGTGTAAGAGATGTTGCGAATGCTATGAAAGTCACTGTATACATGCAGGGTCTAGATAGGCCCTGGTACATGTAAGGTCACATGGCGCGTTCTAACTACACCCGAAATTTATATAAACAGGAGTGTGAAATGCCATGCATGTCAAAACCAACCACAAATTTATTTCTCATTTTTACAAATTACAACCTTTTTTTTTTAAATACACGTTTCTTTCAAAAAAGGACTTCAAAGAGGAAATAAGAAGATTTTAAAGTGACTGAAAGCGGTCTCGATCTGTAATGTGATTAGTGTCAATCAACATACACGTGAAAACCCTTCATAGTATGCTTCAGTTTCATATGAAAGGTTACCTCAGAGGGAGAAGAGATGAAGTTACCCGTTAGACACGCCTCTATCAGGAAGCGAACTCGGTCAGGGCAGAGATCTGTAGCTCAAAAGTGAAGGCCTTATCCACTGGGCTACCAAAGCTATTTTTAAATTCTTTGGCTGAAAAACTAGCCGACTCGACTTGTTTTTCCTGTCCCTTTAAACTGTAGCTTATTCTGAGATATGAAATCAAATGAGTTTTATGTCCTGTTAACACATCATATTAGGTAAAATTGGGACAGCTACCTCAGAGAGAAACGAGATGGAGTTTATCATCAGACATGCCTATGCCAGGGAATGAACCCACATGCAGAGGTCTGCAGCAATAGTACTGGCACTAGGCCTTATCCACTTTGTTACCAAGATGGTGCTACATTCTGGATAAGCTTTAAAAGTGTGTTCTTAGTATATATTAAAGGGACACATGCCAGTTTTACAAGAACATTACTACTTAATGTATGTATTCCATTCAAAGTTTACCTTTAATAACGCATGGATGTCAAATTATTTTTTTATAATTTAAATATAAAAATTCCGGACACTGAAAGAAATCAAAATTGCCATGTGTTCCTTTAATGATGTTCATATAACATTCAGGGATTTTTTTCAGTCTATGAAAAATGATAACAAAGCAATCCAAGCATGTACCCAGACACAAACATTCTGAAGAAATGTGGGTTTTTTTATGTTTTTTATAATACTTTATTTATCTTCAATGAAGTACGGTTAAACACAACTTGGCTTCCATAACTTGCAATATAGACTGGCAACACTGGATGTATTTTTCTAAAAAATAATTTTATGTTACAATATGTACTGTGATTGAAAAATCTACAACATTACAGTGATGTCATTTATCTTACTAGCTGCAATCCTTTTTTTACAAAACATCTTCTGATTTCTTTAGAATATTAAGTGGAAATAAGTGTGCAGTATATACATTATACATAGCGAAAATTCTCGACGCATATTCTCAACGCTATTTCTCTATTTATAGCTCTATGTTCCATGTTCGGAATGCCGGTAACGTGGTAAAGCCCAAGTCGCCAGTTGATACACGAGCATGTTCCAAAATGCTCTACACATAATGGGCTTTCAGAAAAATAGGGTGTACAAACTTCCCCCTGGGTGGAAGGTTTCTATTATCAAGCATCATACGGTTCGGGAATACTTTCTACTTAATTACTGGACCGTTGTCTATCCAAAAATGTTGCAATGAATGAATGAATGAATGAATGAATGAATGAATGAAAGAATGAATGAATGAAAGTCTTTATTTTAAGAGGGTGACCCAATTAACATTAGCTAATCTTCCTTGGGGCCCTCTGAATAAAACACATATTTATACATACATACAAACACATTAACAATATAATCAGTGATTTAACAAAATAATATCATATAATAATAATAGAAATCAAAATATATCAGTTCAATGATGGTAAAAGTTAAAGCATTTTCCCTGTAATTAAGATATAAAATAGCAATACACGACACATTCAAATATAGAACATTTAGCATTAGAGATCAAACAGAGGCAGTGGTTTTGAAATTATTTAAACACCAATTTTTTCATTTTTTTTATAGTTAAAATGATTAATCTTTTAAACTTTATTTAAAATTAGAAGTACGAGTATGAAAATTATCCCGACTTTATCCACTTGATAAAATTAGAAGTAAAACTGTTTATTGTAGGACAGAGTCTAATATAATCTGGGATACTATTCCATACTTTAGCCCCAGAGTAAGACATGCTTCCTTTAAATAATTCTTTATTTGGTTTCGGTATTAAAACATTTAAATGGTTTGATGACCTTAAGTTTCTGTGATTATTATTATTGTACTGAAACATGTTTTGAATGTAAGACGGAGTGGCATTTTGAAATACCCTATACATAAATTTTGCCTTTTGAAGTAAAATTCTATGTTCAATACTAAGTACATTAATACTCAATAAAGCTTCATTTAGGTTAGTGTATTGCTCACCTAGGATAATATGACATGCCCGCCGCTGTAATCGAATAAGAATTTGAATGTTTGATTTGTTTGTACTTCCCCAAATAATATTACAGAAATCTAAATGTGGTTGTATATATGCCTTATAAAACAGAATCCTATAATGTAATGGCAGAAACAATTTTATTCTTGATAAGAGCCATAAATTTGTGGAAATCTTTTTCCGAACGAAGGTAATGTGATTGTCCCATTTAAGATTTTCATTAATATGAACTCCAAGAATTTTATCCCCTGCTGTTAGCTCTAAATTAACATCTTTATAGTGTAATGATAATTTTTTATTTACCAATTGAGAACGTTTTTGTGGCGTAGTAATTAATAGGACTTTTGTTTTAGCAGCATTTAAAACCATACCATTATCTAAGCACCAGTTACTAACATTATTTAAAGCTCTTTGCAAATTTCTTTCAACTACTGTTTTCGATAAATTTATATCATATATAGTGGTATCGTCTGCATACATATCTACATTAGAATCATTTTCTTGTACATACAACGGCAAGTCATTAATAAATAATAGAAATAATAGTGGTCCTAGAATGGATCCTTGTGGAACTCCACAGGTAGTAATGTGTTTATCTGAAATAACACCATTAACGCTTACCGACTGTGTTCTATTAGTGAGATAAGATTCAAACCATTTAATAGTAATGTTACTGCATTTGTATATTTTTAACTTTTTTAATAGTATATCGTGCGAACATAAGTCAAAAGCTTTTGAAAAATCAAGCATTACAACACCGACAATTTCACCATTATTTAATGACTTCAACCAGTTATCTATCATATGCACAAGAGCAGTTTCACAGCTATGTTTTTTTCTAAATCCGCTTTGTGATTTACATAATAACTTATAATGGTTAAGATAAGTAATAAACGAATCATGTACATGTTTCTCAATTAATTTTGAAAGTGTTGGTAGTATGGATATTGGTCTGTAATTATTTACATCGTTTGCTAGTCCTTTTTTGAATAAAGGGTTTACTTTAGCTGATTTCCATTGATCTGGGAAAACACCCTGTGATATACTACAATTAATTATATGTGTGATACTGCTTGATATAACATCTGCAGATAATTTTAGTAATTTCGGCCCTATCTGATCGAGGCCTGTAGCTTTTGACACATCTAAGTTAGTAAGCATTTTACGAGTTTCAGATTCTGTTATTAATGGAATGTTAAAGTTCATGAGATTCGGGACATTTGCATTTACAAAGTTTTTAACATTTATGAAATCAGAATCTGGGATTGGTTCTTTTAAATTTGAAGCTATGTTTACAAACAAATTATTAAACTCATTAGCAATTTCTGTCTTGTCATTTATGTCTTGATTATTTATTTTAATATTATTTATTACATTTGATTTATTTTTATTTTTTGAAGACGCACCATGCTCTCTAAAAATCTTCCAAATTGATTTAGGGTCCGATTTACCTTCTTCGATTTTTCTTTCATAAGATGAATTTTTAGAAACATTTATCAACCTGTTAACTTTGTTTCGTGCATTTTTATAATTGTTTATATCGCCTTTGGTTTTAAATTTATCTCTTTCTTTCATTGAATCTAAAATTTCTGGATTTAACCAGTCTGGTTGCTGCAAATTCTTTACTCTATGAATCTTAACTGGAATGTGATTTTCTATTACACTTGAAAAATTAGACACCCAGGTGTGAAGTACTTCATTTGTATCAGTGTTATTATTCCTAACACCCCAGGGTATGCTGATAAGATCTGCTATGAAAGCTTCTTCAGAAAATGTTTTAAAAGATCTGTATTTAATAAAATTGTGAGAATATTTTTTTTCTGTAAAATTTAACTTACGAGTGCAAAACACCGGGAAGTGATCGGATAGACCTATTCTGGGGACATTTACATGATATATATTAAGATCACAATTACAGTAAATATGATCAATCAATGTTTTTGAATTAAGACATTCTCTTGTTGGTTCTTTGACTAATTGTTTTAAGCCAATTGATGAAATAAAATTTGACCACTCGACGTTTATATTTCTATTTAATAAATCGCGATTGATATCTCCTAAAATTATAATTTGTTTTTCCTCTAATTGAACCTTTTCTATATGAGAATCAAAATTTGTTTTCCAAATAACTCTTGATTCGGGATGTCGATACATAGACCCGACAAGAAATGGTTTACATTTTACTGGCATTATTTCAAGCCAAATTATTTCAATATTTTCATCCTCTAGATCTGACCTTCTTATACAATTTATACCTTGTTTTACATATACTGCCAAACCACCGCCCCTATTTTCGGTACGATCGCACCGAAAAGGTATTTGATAACCGTTTATAATAAAAGCTTCAGTTTTATGATTACAATTAAATTTTGTTTCACTAATGCCCATAATAGATATATCATTTTCTGGAGAAGTTAACATTATTTTAAGTTCATCAAATTTTGAAGACATTCCTTGTAAATTTATGTGTCCAATATTAAATTTATTTTTAGGCAAACCTAAATGTATTAAATAATTGTGTTGTTCATCTGGCAAGTTTATATTTTGGTTATCATTTATAGTATTTCTATTTTGAAAAACATCTTGAACAATTTCGTTTTGATTGTCACTTAATACACAGTCACAGTCAATTTCATTGCATGAGGTGCAAATGTTAGGTAATATGTTAAAAAAGTTTGAATCAATTAGCTGATTTTCGGCATCATTGCCTTCTCCCTATAGGTTCCAACAAATCTCTTGTTTATGTCCGCTTAAACCGCAGCCCCAGCAGGTGACTGGTGTCCTGTGGCGGCATTCATGTGTATCGTGGTTCGTCTCATAACAATTCATGCAGTGTCTCTGTCGCGATGTAAACCGACTCCGTGGTGAAATTGGCTGGTTAAACCCATGCTGGTTTGGCTGACCTATGTATACACATTTCTTGTAGTCATGTACAATGTGAACGGATCTGTCAATTGTAGCTAACAAGCGCTTAGTTCCAGACCTTGACAAATGAATATGGTCATAATCGCTTAAGAAGTGTTTTAGCAGTGTTCCGTTTTTGTCATGAAATGCTCTGTATGAATCTGCGATGTCCGTTTTGTGATGTACTGACAAACGCTCTACAATCATATTTAGGGGGTTAACATCTACATCTCCTCTTGGGGTCACTTTAGATAGAACAATTTGACACTTTTCATTTCTTGCTTTAATTAAGGCGATGAGTTGATCATATTCTTCCTCTATTAATTCGATATCTCGGTTACATGATATGTCATTTCCACCTACGAAAAGGACGATTGTATCAAATTTTGTTAAATCATACATGTCAATATCAGCGATCAAGTTTCTTATCTTTGCTCCAGATACGGAATGTTTGTGCACAGCGTGTTTCAGGCCTTTGGTATTTACGCCTTGCATTATTGAATCACTCATTAATAACACACTTTTGCTTGTTTCTCTCATTTTCGGTACTTCACGCACAGTTGGTGGTCTTCTCTGTGTGTCTTGTTTAATAAGGGAATCATCATTTCCTGACCTCTCACTTGTGACTACCTTGATATCCTGCTGGGCTGAGGGCTGTGAACCTGTAATCGTATTTGATTGTCCAGACACTTTGTTTTCTGGAGTGGCATTATTTGATGAAGAATATCGAATATGTCCATCTGTTTGTTGTGTGGGAGTTGGATCCCTGCTGAGTACGGCGGCATATGTAGATGTTTGCTTTATGTTAATGACTTCCTGTCTCAGCATGTTTGTTTCACTTTGCAAGTTTGATATAGCATCACAGATGGTATGAATTAAGTCCTCATTTTCTGTGTTGTTTGGTTGTTGTTGGTTTACACGACTTATCCCATCTGGAGTGGTTTCCATAGATACATGCGATGGTGTTTCAGGTAATGGCAGGCATGGTGATAATTCATCGCGCATTGCATTTGTTAGACCAATAAACTGGTACAAAAACTCGGGCATTTTTCTTCTAAACTTAATTTCTGTCCATGTCCTATGTGCTGGGCCTGTTATAACCAGTTCGTTTGTTTCCAAATCTAATGAGAGCTTACATTTTACATTTAGCACTCTGGTTGAAATGTTGTTGCGTGTAACATCTACAGGTTGGTTGAAGTCGGCAGTAATCTTTGATTGAACAATGTCACACAGGACTGCAGACTTGAATTGTATGGTTGTTTTCGTGTCATTTTCTTTGATGTAATAGAAATGTCCTTCATACTGGTCAATGAATTGCATATTCTCTGTTTGAGTTTCAATTGATTTTGATTGCACTGGCTGAATTTGAGAAGTAGCCTGTGATGTGTCATTCAATTGTATTAAATTTGTTTCTATATTTTAACCCAGTAACCCCAATGGATTACAGAAATCAGTGATTTTTGTCATTTCTCCCAATATTTGCCCTAAAATGCCAATATTTGAGCACATGTGCTATATATTGTGTCAGGAAAAACTTTAATATGTATGCTGTGCAACATTCTATTGCTTCAATTTGATAAGTTTATGTTCAAATTAATTTCAAAAAATAATTCCAGATTCCGGCGATTTTTGACCAAAATACACATTTTTCGCCCCAAAATTAAGGCATTTCCGAACATCATGCGGTTTGGGACTTTTTTCTACTTATTCATTGGACCTTGCCCTGCCCAAAAAGGTTACAATATATATTTTTTCTATTGTATTATATATTTTTTTAATTTTTAGTTAAATATCCCCAATGTATTACAGAAATCAGCGGTCTTATTCTATTTTTTAACACTTGTACCCAAAATCGGATCCATAAATTATATGATGGGACACGTAGAGATACGTTCCGAGAAAGATTCCATCAATTCAAATTGGTTCTAATATATTCCATTTTTTTCCTAAAAAATAATTCCAGTTTTCGGCGAATTCGTCTAAAAACGCAACGTTTTCCCCCAAAACTCATTAAAGCCCCAACGCTCAGATGGCACACATGTCTCATTTTGAAAACTATTGTATGTTCTTTCAGAAACTCATACCCTACAAAATCCCCCCTGGTGGTGGAGGGGGTCTACAGTCAGCTTAAGAACTATAGTGACGTTGCTGTCCCAATATAACCTAACATGATGTGTTAATGGGACGTTAAATCCAATTTCACTCATTTACTGTTGCAAGTAGTGAATCATTATTTTCCTAAAAGTGATAACGTGACTTTAACATAAATCAGTAAAACAAGGTGTTGTATTGGAACTTGTCAGTGTTACCAATGTAGAAATTCGGTGAGTTATTTGAAATTCTAACACGACCTCTGCAGGCTTTCATATACACAAAGAAGGGAGACAGCTGTATGTTATTCTACGATAAAACACAGCTGTTACATTATTTCCCCGCGTATATTTCATCCGTTGGTTCAAGCGCCACGATACATGACGTCACTTGGTAAATGTACGTCACGAAGACAAACTGAACAGTAATTTTAATGAAATGTTAATTACAACAAAATTGCCATTCTTCCAAACCGTGCCCCCCCCCCCCCCCCCCCCCCCATTCCCCCGACCCCCCTCCCCCCGAAATAAAACCAAATAAAACCATCATATGCACATGTACATATAACATTAATAAGCATCTTGAACAAGGTGAAAACGTTTGACGTCATACAGCGCAAGCTATATGACGTAAGCAATTTAATGACTTAATTGTTTGTCACGTGAAAACTAGTGCATTGAAACGCAGAACTTTGCATACGGCGGCGCCCAATGGAACAGCCTGTAAACATAGCAGCCTGATTACCTTGACCTCCGAGATAATATATAGTGCCCCAACAATAGCGTAAATAATGGGGTAATTGTTGTGTTAGAATCGAAATAATAAATACGGACCTGTATCTTATCGGTGAATAAAATACAGTTAGGAGTTCGGATGCGTAGTAATTAAATCACGAGTGCGTTATAACACAGGTACTTATTTATTATTTCTTAATTAACACTAATATCCGAGTTCTTAAAGGGGCTGGAGGCAATCTAGAAAACAAGATCACAACGTGTCACAAATATAAATGTGAAAACTTTATAGTGTACTTCGTTTTTGTATGAGTATGCATTAAATTAAGCCGCTTGCTACCTTCCGGTTAGTATTGTCATTAAACATATTCGATCTGGAAAGCTTGATGACTTAGTTGCATTTTGCTGCTAAATCATAAATAATAATTTAAATGGGGATTATGTTACTGACAGTTGTACATATAATTCAACTAAAGAGTACTTCTATCACAAAACAATATTGTATAAGAGCCTTTAAGCAGCATATGAATTACTATTAATGATTTAGAGTCGTCTAGTTTTGCCATACGAAACTATTTCATTAAACAATTAATGGCGCTGGTAAGGTGTCCTTGGATTTGCACCCATAAAGATTCTTATGGATGGCGAGAGGTATACAGTACTGGTTTTACCCAGGTATTAGTGAGTGGTCTGCCTCCACCACTAAAAATCGACCGCCATACATAAGATAGCCTAAAATGTGCTGAAAAATGAAGTTAAATATCATTCAAACAATCATATCAACAAAGCTCCCAGATCTTCCAGTCCCTTTAAACCTTTGGCAGGATAAGTAACTCGTGTCCGGTTAAAACCATCATGAGTAGGAGTTGTCTCCAATAATCCAATTACAATAATGAACATGTCTGAAGATATGCAGATTTCAACAACGAGTTATGAAGTTCAAAGCAATTTTTAAGTTGGCTAATTCTGTTAAAAATGTACTTCTTGATAAATGTCGGAATAAAATAATGAACAAGTTAGAACAAGTTCGTCAACCATGTTCACGTCATTGCCACAAAGAAAACTTTACTGGATATAATACGTCAGTTGTTTGGTTAAAAAAAATTGAGGTGTATTGCGGTAGTACACCAATTTGCGGTATACCATATTTTGGCAATTTAGTGTTTATCTTTTGAAATGGTGCAGTCATTCATGAAAGGAGTTTCTTTCTTAGAAGAAAATGACTCCCGCGTTTCTGTAGATTCGTTGACAACATTGCATTTGTATTTTATCGCATTAAACAAATAACTACAATCAATGGGCGTCTTGTTTCCAGGACTTGTATCCTAACCGCCCTGTCTTGGAGAATATGTAAATACAATTGACTCAATCGTGTTAGTGGTATAGATGTGGCCTGGCGTATAGTGGTATAGATGTGGCCTGGCGTATTAGTGGTATAGATGTGGCCTGGCGTATAGTGGTATAGATGTGGCCTGGCGTATTAGTGGTATAGATGTGGCCTGGCGTATTAGTGGTATAGATGTGGCCTGGCGTATAGTGGTATAGATGTGGCCTGGCGTATAGTGGTATAGATGTGGCCTGGCGTATTAGTGGTATAGATGTGGCCTGGCGTATACCAAGCAGTGTTAATCTTGTTAGTGGTATAGATGTGGCCTGGCGTATAGTGGTATAGATGTGGCCTGGCGTATAGTGGTATAGATGTGGCCTGGCGTATAGTGGTATAGATGTGGCCTGGCGTATTAGTGGTATAGATGTGGCCTGGCGTATACCAAGCAGTGTTAATCTTGTTAGTGGTATAGATGTGGCCTGGCGTATAGTGGTATAGATGTGGCCTGGCGTATAGTGGTATAGATGTGGCCTGGCGTATAGTGGTATAGATGTGGCCTGGCGTATAGTGGTATAGATGTGGCCTGGCGTATAGTGGTATAGATGTGGCCTGGCGTATAGTGGTATAGATGTGGCCTGGCGTATAGTGGTATAGATGTGGCCTGGCGTATACCAAGCAGTGTTAATGATACGACAAGAAAAACAGAAACGCGGCTCGGGAATTTCCGCAATAGATTGTATATAATTATATGCTGCAATGGTAGTTCATGGTTAGATTGTATATAATTATATGCTGCAATGGTAGTCCATGGTTAGATTGTATATAATTATATGCTGCAATGGTAGTCCATGGTTAGATTGTATATAATTATATGCTGCAATGGTAGTCCATGGTTAGATTGTATATAATTATATGCTGCAATGGTAGTCCATGGTTAGATTGTATATAATTATATGCTGCAATGGTAGTCCATGGTTAGATTGTATATAATTATATGCTGCAATGGTAGTCCATGGTTAGATTGTATATAATTATATGCTGCAATGGTAGTCCATGGTTAGATTGTATATAATTTATGATGCAATGGTAGTCCATGGTTAGATTGTATATAATTATATGATGCAATGGTAGTTCATGGTTACATTAGACCTTTCCTTTTGGAAAAAAGTCTAAAACAACACATAACACTCCAGATGTTATAAATTATCTCTTCAAAGTTTCATTCTTGATAGAACACGCGATTGGCTCAAGCAAGTGAGCAAACTTAGGATGTAAACTTTTCTAATCTGTCTTTAAACATTAAAATACAGTACACAAAAGAAATGCCTCAACGTTTATGAATTTCGTGTTACAAAGAGTACTGTGATTAAAAGGTCAGCAACAGCAGAGTTGTGTCCTTTCTCTAACTAGCTACAACCCTTTTAGTACAAAACATCTTTGGAATATTACGTAGAATTAAATGTACAGTATACAAATTATATAGCGGAAATTCCCGAATTGCGTTTCTTTTTTCCGTCTTCAATTGTTGATGTGATGACACATAACCAACATATTCTGCAGATTTCAATATATGATTCATTCCATATTTAGTGTAAATATTCTGCAGATTTCGAGATATGATTTGTTCAAATAATTAATGTCAATATTCCACAAAATTCGACATATGATTTGCTCTGTATTTGGTGTAAATAGTCCGCAGGTTTTGAGATATGATTCGCTCTATATTAAGTGGAAATGTTCCGCAAATTTCGAGATATAGTTCGCTCTGTATCTAATGTTAATATTCCGTATATTTTGAGATATGATTCACTCCATAGTTAGTGTAAATATTCTGCAGATTTCGAGATATGATTCGCTAGGTATTTAGTGTAAACATTCCGAAAATTCGAGATACGATTCACTTTAAATTTAGTGTGATATATAGAGTATTTCGAGATATGATTCGCTCTATATTTAGTGTAAATATTATGCAGATTTCGAGATATCATTCCCCCGATATTTAGTGTAACAATTCCGCAGATTTCGAGATATGATTCGCTCTATATTTGGACTTGGACCGGTAACCAGAGAGGTCAAAAGTTGAAAATGGTCCTACTCAAAAGTAGTACCATCAGTGGTGTTATTTGGGACTGTGTAATTGATTTAGTACATAAAAGAGGTACGTTTATTTACTGTTTTTGTTTTGAGGATAGATTTCCGAAGATATGGGTGCAAAAAGCAAAGGAATCAGTCATCAGAGTGCTGAGTGGTACTACTTTGTATGAGGTAAGATTTTAAACAAAATGAGGTGTGGTTCGGCTGTTGTTGTCAAAAAAGGTCATCTACTTTCATTTTGAGCCAAATGCTGGTGCATAGAGCAGTTATGGTCATTGTTGTTTTGCAATTTTTGTGTTTTGTCGTCAAGTATATACATTTTAATGGATATTTGAAGTGTCACGGAGCATTAGGGTAAGTGTTACTCTGTGTAGAGCTAACATTACGGTCTATGTGAAAATAATGGTGATCCAAATCCATTTAGTGTAAATATTCTGCAGATTTCGAGATATGATTCCATCGATATTTAGTGTAAATATTCGACAGATTTAGAGATATGATTAGTGTAAAGTGCAATCAAATGTAAAATAGTTCACTGAGATTACTTCTTAAAGTTGCGATAACATCTGTTTCGATTGTATTAGATCCATAATCGATAAGGGATAAGATCAAGAGTGCTATTTTGCGTTTAGGTCGTTTTCTCACAAACTGTATGCACTAGACCTTTCAAACTTTGCTTATAGCTGTATCTTGGGTGGTACATCGCAACGTCACAAAGCAAATGTGGAAGTGACCTTGACTCTCCAAGTAAAGGGCAGACTTTTGCGTTTAGGTCACTATTTCACAAACTGTATGCACTAGACCTTTCAAACTTTGCTTATAGTTGTATCGTGGGTGGTACATCGAAACGTGACAAAGCAAATGTGGGTGTCACCTTGACCCTCCATGCAAAGAGCCAGCTCGAAATTCAAACCCAGCTCGATATTCAAAATGGCTTGTTATACGTTTAAAACGAATACCGATCTCAGAGCCAGCTCGAAATTCAAACCCAGCTAGATATTCAAAATGACTTGGTTCACGTTTCAAACGAATATCGATCTCAGAGCCAGCTGGAAATTCAAACCCAGCTCTGCATTCAAAATGACTGTGTATGTTTAAAACGAATATCGATCTCAGAGCCAGTTCAGTATTCAAACACAGCTTTACATTCAAAATGACTCGGTGTGTGTTTAAAACGAATATAGATCTCAGAGCCAGCTCGAAATTCAAATCCAGCTCGTTATTCAAAATAGCTTGGTATATGTTTTAAACGAATATCAATCGCAGAGCCGGCTCGAAATTCAACCCCAGCTCGATATTCAAAATGCGTTGTTATATGTGAATATCTATCTCAGAGCCAGCTCGAAATTCAAAGCCAGCTCTGCATTCAAAATGACTTTGTGTATGTTTGAAACCAATACCGATCTCAGAGCCAGCTCAGTATTCAAACACAGCTCTGCATTCAGAATGACTCGGTGTAAGTTTAAAACCAATATCGATCTCAGAGCCAGCTCTGCATTTAAACCCAACTCTGCATTCATAATGCCTTAGTAGCTGTGTGAAGTTGGCTGTGAGATCGTAGATCGACATTCAAGCTGGGTTTTCAATGTCAAGCTAGCTCTGAATACAGAGCTGGGTTTGAATTTTGAGCTGGCTCTGAGATCGATATTCGTTTTAAACGTACACCAAGGCATTATGAATGCAGAGCTGGATTTGAATACAGAGATGGCTCTGAGATTGATATTCGGTTAAACTTATAAGAAGGCATACTGAATACAGAGCTGGGTTTGAATTTCGAGCTGGCTCTGAGATCGATATTCGTTGTAAACGTACATCAAGGCATTATGAATGCAGAGCTGGGTTTGAATACAGAGATGGCTCTGAGATCGATATTCGTTATAAACATACACAAAGTCGAATGCAGAGCTGTGTTTGAATTTCGAGCTGGTTCTGAGATCGATATTCTGCATTTAAACCCAACTCTGCATTCATAATGCCTTAGTGTATGTTTATAACGAATATCGATCTCAGAACCAGCTCGAAATTCAAACACAGCTCTGCATTCGATTTTGTGTATGTTTATAACGAATATCGATCTCAGAGCCATCTCTGTATTCAAACCCAGCTCTGCATTCATAATGCCATGATGTACGTTTACAACGAATATCGATCTCAGAGCCAGCTCGAAATTCAAACCCAGCTCTGTATTCAGTATGCCTTCTTATAAGTTTAACCGAATATCAATCTCAGAGCCATCTCTGTATTCAAATCCAGCTCTGCATTCATAATGCCTTGGTGTACGTTTAAAACGAATATCGATCTCAGAGCCAGCTCAAAATTCAAACCCAGCTCTGTATTCAGAGCTAGCTTGACATTGAAAACCCAGCTTGAATGTCGATCTACGATCTCACAGCCAACTTCACACAGCTAATTATGTTGTACAATTTGACTGTTGATGGCGGAATAGGGACTTCAAATAAATAGTATGATATTCCCAGTTCCGATGATATCTCTAATTTAGGTGCTCATATGAAACAGTATAGCAAAAAGCAGTATGACGACCTATAAATCACAGGAATACATACAGGAATAGTTTGTTTGTAAGACAAACAACCGATGAAAGAGTGTATTGCGTAGTAATCTATTTCACTATCAAAAAAGGTTAATCGCGTGAAACAATATTACAGCATTACAAAAGCCCCAGTTATCGAGGACCAGTCAACTTTTAAACACATCATAATTTTCAGCATAAGCAAAACAAGGAAATGTAGAATACTAAACATAGAATGCCTTGCCATGTTTTTCACACATTTGTCTTTCCCTTTTAACCAAGTGAATATGTTGCTACTTTTTATTTTGAATTAGAGCAATATTATCTATTAAATACAATAAATTACATATTAACAATCCTCAGTTAAAACAATCGGTGTACAAATGAACCTCTGTAACCTATTACCCTTTGCAAATACTGTATATAGTATTTCGATTAGGGATATCAGTTTCCTCAAGTGGTGGTCAGAGCAGCAGGGGTGATGATTTGTGGCTGATAAACCAAAGCATAGAATTCAGCCAAATTTTGGGATAAAATGTTAGACTGTGTAAGTGCTTGACGTATCCTCAAGAGTAGCAACCTACGTCACGCGCACGCGCTAAAACAGATCCGTTTACATTCACAGAAGCTCGATTCGGAAGCTTGTAAGTGGATGTTTACTAAGATTTACGAAACATTTGGTTGATTAACAATGCCTACCGTACCACATGGATGAGAAGGTTTTTATTAAACCTTACATAAGCTATAAACTCCCAACCGTTTGTCAGTTTACTTCGATACAAACTCATTTCAAAGCCGGGTACCGCTTACATTTTGGTAGAAATGCGATTGTATAACAAACAAACGGTTGGAAATTTACAGCTTATTTAAGGTTTAATAAAAGCCTTCTAATCCATGCGGTACGGTGGGCATTGTCAATTTACCAAATGTTTTGTAAATTTTAATAAAAATCCACTGACAAGATCTTCCGTGTATGTAAACGGATCCGTTTTGGCGCGTGCGCGTGACGTAGGTTGCTACCCTTGATCCTGGAAGATGACTAAAATAGAACGTTTGAAGATCAACCACATCTGATTCATATTGACCATTACATTTGTGTCCGTGTATCGGTCTATCCTCCGAGCACGTTAAAGAACCATATGAATCTGTTCGATAATAAGAGTAGTGCACGGTTCCCGGAATCCTATGTATCCTTCCCCTCTCTCTGGGGCGGCTCTAAAAAACCTACACTGTGTTGATGGGCCGTTAAACAACATTCAATTACATTTGAGGGCTTTCATGAAACTAAGCCTAGACAATACGCCACTTACCTAAAGGGGTGGATGTCTGTTAAGCATTATATCCTGTGTTCCATTCGCAGCATTTCGCGGGATCCCGAAGAATGACGGGATTGGCCGAGCGTTCACGATTGTTATGCGTGCAAGGGAAATAGGCTGTAGAACTCCTTGTTATATTAAAGATCGTATATCAGGATTTTAACGGGGGCCTAGCGGTCAGACTTAAAATTGACAACTAATGTTATTTTTCATAAGGACTAATACATAATGAATTAGCCTGATATGACTTACAAGGAATTTTTTTCTGCACAGTCTAGTAGTATACTAATCAACCCTTGATATTAACCAGGGTTAATCTAAAGGGGTTGACGCACTATTTTTTCAAACACGATTTATTTAAAAGGGCTCTGAAAAACTCGAATAAAGCTGAAAGAAATATCAAAATGCCATGAAAGATAAAGAAGATATGACCGATTGAAAATTTGCAAAGAACATACATGGAGGCGGCCGTCTTGGAATCATGACGTAATCGCACCTTTTTACTATAAATGGCATATAGAAAAAACACATCTTAAAGCAAAAAAAATCACTGCAAATTGATTAAAAACTAAATATACAGATATAAAATGTATAAATGGTATGCTTATTTTTCATTTACAGTGATTTGCTTTGCTTTAAAAGACATTTTGTCACTATTCTATATATGGTAAAAAGGCGTGATGACGTCATCGTTCAAAGTTGGCCGTCTCCATTTATGTTTCTTTGCAAATTTTAATATCTCCTTTAATTTTCATGGTATTTTGATATTTCTTTCAGCTTTTTTCAAGTTAAAATAAACCTTTTTTGAAAATAGCGCATCAACCCCTTTAAGCAGTTTACGCTGGATTTCATTTAGAATATATGGTTGATTCAAACTTTAGATCCGAACAACACAGTGCTTCGATTGATATGAAATTTTTATCTTGGTATGGAACAGTTTTAACATTTCAGTTGTTCTGTAAACTAGTAAATCCTGACGTATTCCCTTTAATAATAACAACATGATATTTAATGGTTTCCTGCGATGGGAGCATTTATTTTCATATATAAATGAGAGGCCTTTTCATTTGAGTTTTCTCACTTCAAGGTTAAAACTCCTCCAAAATTTCAGGACAATCCAACACATGTTCACAACCCTTGAAAATATAAGGTTGTATATATCTTACTGCGTTGCAGTGATAATATATGGTTGTATGTATTTCTCTACAGTGAACATATAAGGTTGTATATGTCTCATACAAGATTTTCCCCCTTTAACATGCATCCGACGTGCAGAGAAGCGCAAGTACAGCCTAGTGCAATAACAAAGAAACACTATGGCGCCAGATGTGTGAGTAGGACGGGGTTAGGTTTCCAAATACGGAACGAGACGTCACACGAGAACGAGATTATTTCGAATCTAAACAACGAAAATGCCGAAGATTAACAGTGGCCTTCGATCACCGACAATTTCGGCGTGTATTTTCTTCTTTGGTGAGTATTCTGCATGCAGCTGCGGTATTTAAGGTTTGTTCTACTGAAATACATTGGTTGTTTATGCCTTCAGAAACCTCGCCGGACAAGTGCCTAAGGGGGTCGGTACGGGGTCCTGCGAATAATCAAAGCAAAAGGAATCGTGGCTCTATGGTAGGTACATACTAATAGTAGAGCCATGATTCTCACGTTTAGAAGTCCAGACTCTATTGTGCCCATAGCGCCAGGGTTCTCCTGGCGTTTTAGTTGGCGGAGGGACTTTAAACCTCAGAACTACACACACACACACACGATTCTCACGTTTAGAACTTCCCGTGCTATTCAATGGGCCACCGCGGCAAGAAGCGAGACAGAAAATGCGACATAATCAGATAACAGGAGCAGTAAAGGCTATTTATTCAAACTGTCCATTTCTTTCATACCAAAGACGATAACGCACAAAATGCCAGTGTTATGCAAGACAAAGAATCAGTCTTGGGTATCCGGATCAGATTGGGAATTGCAACCCATGGTATAGCAGTTTTCATCGGTAAAAACAGTTATAACTCGAGGTGTTATTCCGGATCGTCATCGTATAACCATGAACGATTACTGTAGTGGTAAAGGGACGCACGGCAATCTTTTTTTTTTAAAAAAAATCACGGCATCCCGTTAGTTTTTCTACAAAACGTGCACTTGTCCAGTCATTAATATTAATCGTAAGAATAGTATAAAGCAACTTTATTTTGTATATAGTAACTGTTGATAATAGTGCACCAATAATATATTTAAACTTATGGTAGAATTTAAACTTATGGTAGAATAAGACGAAAAAATGAAAACTCAAATTTTTGTTTAATTATATGCAAGCAGGTTTGAAGTCATAATAATACTGGATAACTTTGATAAACACTGCAAGATTGTCATGTGTCCCTTTAAGGTTTGAAAGAACTAATTGTTTTCTCTATTGACACCAATGTTAAAATGTCACTATTTGCTGAAACTTCAACTAAGTATGGATAATGCAGCATTGTAATTTTCATATAGAAAACTAATTTTCCACTTGAAAATCACCAGAAAAGGTGGGGTCACAAGACAAGTAAGACAGTTCTTGTTTGTTTACTTAACAGGTCAAGGGTACAGCTGTTTTCATTGATAGTTGCTCACAAAGTGTAAGCATTTCATCAGTGACCTAGTGCAACCTATTAAAACGCTTCTTATACATACAACAACAAAATCGAATAGCAATGGACAGTTTTTCCCTACTTATAATGTCGATTTTCATCAAAAAAAGAGGGATTACTTTTTATTATAGGAACTACATTTGAGTGTTGAGAGACCTACACCTAGGAGAGTGGTGGTAAACCGTTAAATAAATTAACTTCATTATAGACTCAACCAACAGACATCGGCGTTTTAAAATATAATTTGTAGTATAAAAGGGCTCTTAAATTGAGATACATACACGCATATGTTTGAACATAAGTTTAAAGTTTAAAGATCCTTGATCTAATCGGGACCCGTTTATATTTCCTTTTGCGTAGATGAGCCGTAAATAGCTACGGCAGTGAAAAATCGATAATTTTGACTGTTACATAGCACTTGTACATCCCCGTATCTGAGTCCCTGATCTAGTATCTGAGTCCCTCATCTCATCAGGAATAAAGCGATGACGTTCAGGATTTATTAATTAGTATCAGGTTCTTATCACGCATCCGGTGACGTTCAGGATCTATTAATTATTAGTATCAGGTTCTTATCACCTCCGACTGAATTGCATCCTGTATTGGTTTCCATGGATACTATTGTTGCTATACAACTTAGTGCTAATCATGTTAATTATCACTAATTACTCATCACTTACATAATCTCGTCACCAAGATGCAAATATATCGGCTAAACTATGATTTATTATTCAATACACATTCTTGTAGTATTAAATGTTGACTACATGAACTGCGATACTAAACTCATAACTCATAAGCGATCAGTTATAAACATTACTCGTCCCCACCCCCTCCCCACTTCTCTCAGACGTAAAGACAATCTTTTCTATGTCCTATTTTCAACCTTTCCTTTTTTCACCTTTTTCTACCTACTTCTTCTAATTTATATTTAATAGTTCTCATCAGATAATTGTGGAGTACTGTATACATGTAATATAACAACTCCAAAAGTTAAAATGTTTATAATATTACACAGACATATTAATACCTAATACCACTGAAAGTTGTTTGTATTATAACATACTGTATAATATGTATACCCGTCATTGTAAATATTTGATGAAAATAAAATATTAAATGAAAAAAAGAAAGTTTCAAAGCTTTTCCACATTTCGTGTTTTTGGGGGCTTTTTTGCTGCTTTTTTGAGAAAGGAGGAAAACCAAAAACATTAACCAAAAACTTGAACCAAAACTTCAAAACGCGTAAACGGACAGACAGACGAACGGACGGTTGGATGGTCGGACGGACAGACAGACAGACAGAAAGACAGAAGTCGCCAAACTATATGCTTGGATTTGTTATACAATCCGGTCAATAATACAAATACAAATTTAACACACGCCTATGATAGCCATGTGATTATGTCAAAGGGATATTGGTAGTGGTTGTCTCTGTATGGAGCTGACGTAGAGGATGGCATTGTAGGTTCCACGCCAATAATAGCCATGTGATTATGTCAAAGGGATATTGGTAGTGGTTGTCTCTGTATGGAGCTGACGTAGAGGATGGCATTGTAGGTTCCACGCCAATAATAGCCATGTGATTATGTCAAAGGGATATTGGTAGTGGTTGTCTCTGTATGGAGCTGACGTAGAGGATGGCATTGTAGGTTCCACGCCAATAATAGCCATGTGATTATGTCAAAGGGATATTGGTAGTGGTTGTCTCTGTATGGAGCTGACGTAGAGGATGGCATTGTAGGTTCCACGCCAATAATAGCCATGTGATTATGTCAAAGGGATATTGGTAGTGGTTGTCTCTGTATGGAGCTGACGTAGAGGATGGCATTGTAGGTTCCACGCCAATAATAGCCATGTGATTATGTCAAAGGGATATTGGTAGTGGTTGTCTCTGTATGGAGCTGACGTAGAGGATGGCATTGTAGGTTCCACGCCAATAATAGCCATGTGATTATGTCAAAGGGATATTGGTAGTGGTTGTCTCTGTATGGAGCTGACGTAGAGGATGGCATTGTAGGTTCCACGCCAATAATAGCCATGTGATTATGTCAAAGGGATATTGGTAGTGGTTGTCTCTGTATGGAGCTGACGTAGAGGATGGCATTGTAGGTTCCACGCCAATAATAGCCATGTGATTATGTCAAAGGGATATTGGTAGTGGTTGTCTCTGTATGGAGCTGACGTAGAGGATGGCATTGTAGGTTCCACGCCAATAATAGCCATGTGATTATGTCAAAGGGATATTGGTAGTGGTTGTCTCTGTATGGAGCTGACGTAGAGGATGGCATTGTAGGTTCCACGCCAATAATAGCCATGTGATTATGTCAAAGGGATATTGGTAGTGGTTGTCTCTGTATGGAGCTGACGTAGAGGATGGCATTGTAGGTTCCACGCCAATAATAGCCATGTGATTATGTCAAAGGGATATTGGTAGTGGTTGTCTCTGTATGGAGCTGACGTAGAGGATGGCATTGTAGGTTCCACGCCAATAATAGCCATGTGATTATGTCAAAGGGATATTGGTAGTGGTTGTCTCTGTATGGAGCTGACGTAGAGGATGGCATTGTAGGTTCCACGCCAATAATAGCCATGTGATTATGTCAAAGGGATATTGGTAGTGGTTGTCTCTGTATGGAGCTGACGTAGAGGATGGCATTGTAGGTTCCACGCCAATAATAGCCATGTGATTATGTCAAAGGGATATTGGTAGTGGTTGTCTCTGTATGGAGCTGACGTAGAGGATGGCATTGTAGGTTCCACGCCAATAATAGCCATGTGATTATGTCAAAGGGATATTGGTAGTGGTTGTCTCTGTATGGAGCTGACGTAGAGGATGGCATTGTAGGTTCCACGCCAATAATAGCCATGTGATTATGTCAAAGGGATATTGGTAGTGGTTGTCTCTGTATGGAGCTGACGTAGAGGATGGCATTGTAGGTTCCACGCCAATAATAGCCATGTGATTATGTCAAAGGGATATTGGTAGTGGTTGTCTCTGTATGGAGCTGACGTAGAGGATGGCATTGTAGGTTCCACGCCAATAATAGCCATGTGATTATGTCAAAGGGATATTGGTAGTGGTTGTCTCTGTATGGAGCTGACGAATAGGATGGCATTGTAGGTTCCACGCCAATAATAGCCATGTGATTATGTCAAAGGGATATTGGTAGTGGTTGTCTCTGTATGGAGCTGACGTAGAGGATGGCATTGTAGGTTCCACGCCAATAATAGCCATGTGATTATGTCAAAGGGATATTGGTAGTGGTTGTCTCTGTATGGAGCTGACGTAGAGGATGGCATTGTAGGTTCCACGCCAATAATAGCCATGTGATTATGTCAAAGGGATATTGGTAGTGGTTGTCTCTGTATGGAGCTGACGTAGAGGATGGCATTGTAGGTTCCACGCCAATAATAGCCATGTGATTATGTCAAAGGGATATTGGTAGTGGTTGTCTCTGTATGGAGCTGACGTAGAGGATGGCATTGTAGGTTCCACGCCAATAATAGCCATGTGATTATGTCAAAGGGATATTGGTAGTGGTTGTCTCTGTATGGAGCTGACGTAGAGGATGGCATTGTAGGTTCCACGCCAATAATAGCCATGTGATTATGTCAAAGGGATATTGGTAGTGGTTGTCTCTGTATGGAGCTGACGTAGAGGATGGCATTGTAGGTTCCACGCCAATAATAGCCATGTGATTATGTCAAAGGGATATTGGTAGTGGTTGTCTCTGTATGGAGCTGACGTAGAGGATGGCATTGTAGGTTCCACGCCAATAATAGCCATGTGATTATGTCAAAGGGATATTGGTAGTGGTTGTCTCTGTATGGAGCTGACGTAGAGGATGGCATTGTAGGTTCCACGCCAATAATAGCCATGTGATTATGTCAAAGGGATATTGGTAGTGGTTGTCTCTGTATGGAGCTGACGTAGAGGATGGCATTGTAGGTTCCACGCCAATAATAGCCATGTGATTATGTCAAAGGGATATTGGTAGTGGTTGTCTCTGTATGGAGCTGACGTAGAGGATGGCATTGTAGGTTCCACGCCAATAATAGCCATGTGATTATGTCAAAGGGATATTGGTAGTGGTTGTCTCTGTATGGAGCTGACGTAGAGGATGGCATTGTAGGTTCCACGCCAATAATAGCCATGTGATTATGTCTAAGGGATATTTGTAGTGGTTGTCTCTGCACGGAGCTGATGTAGAGGATGGCATTGTGGGTTCCACGCCTATGATAGCCATGTGATTATGTCAAAGGGATATTGGTAGTGGATGTCTCTGTGTACATGGAGTTGAAGTAGAGGACGGCATTGTGGGTTCCACGCCTATGATAGCCATGTGATTATGTCAAAGGGATATTGGTAGTGGTTGTCTCTGTATGGAGCTGACGTAGAGGATGGCATTGTGGGTTCCACGCCTATGATAGCCATGTGATTATGCAAAGGGATATCAGTAGTGGATGTCTCTGTGTACATGGAGTTGAAGTAGAGGACGGCATTGTAGGTTCCACGCCTATGATAGCCATGTGATTATATCAAAGGGCTATTGGTAGTGGTTGTCTCTATGTACATGGAGCTGACGTAAAGGATGGCATTGTGGGTTCCTCGCCTGTGATAGCCATGTGATTATGTCAAAGGAATATTGGTAGTGGAAGTCTCTGTGTGGAGTTGACGTTGACGTAGAAGATGGCATTGTAGGTTCCACGCCTATGATAGCCATGTGATTATGTCAAAGGTATATTGGGAGTGGATGTTTTTGTATGGAGCTGACGTAGCTGGTGGCATTCTGGGTTCCACGCCTATGATAGCCATGTGATTATGTCAAAGGGATATTGGTAATGGATGTCTCTGTATGGAGCTGACGTAGAGGGTGGCATTGTGGGTTCCACACCTATGATAGCCATGAGATTATGTCAAAGGGATATTGGTAGTGGTTGTCTCTGCACGGAGCTGACGTAGAGGATGGCATTGTGGGTTCCACGCCTATGATAGCCATGTGATTATGTCAAAGGGATATTGGTAGTAGTTTTCTCTGCATGGAGCTGACGTAGAGGATGGCAGTGTGGGTTCCACGCCTATGATAGCCATGTGATTATGTCAAAGGAATATTGGTAGTGGTTGTCTCTGTATGGAGCTGATGTAGAGAATGGCATTGTGGGTTCCACGCCTATGATAGCCATGTGATTATGTCAAAGGGATTTTGGTAGTGGATGTCTCTGCATGAAGGATAGCATTGTGGACATGCCGCACTGTTCAAACGTGTAATATCATATGAATCCGGCTAAGACTAGAACTATCATTGAAGGTGATGAATATTGAATACCCCTGCTTAAATTCTAAGTCAAACAAAGGGCCATAATTCTGTAATAAATTTGGCAATCGACAATGGGTGATGTAGAGGACATAATGTCATCAGTTCTTATGTATATATGAAGTTTGGAAACTAACCCATTTAAAACTGTTTGAGGAATGCAAGTAATAAAAACTTATAACACGACGTGACGCGACAAAAATGCGTTACACAGCGCAACGCGATGTAATTGCGTGCTTCCCATATATCCATTACTGCAATATGAATGCGGGGATATAGAAATCACCTATACTTCAGTGTGAAAGCGGGGGTATACAATCACCCATAATTCAGTTTGAACGCGGGGTTATACATATAACTTATACTCTAGTGTGAAAGCGGTGGTCTACATATCACCTATACTTCAGTGTGAACGCGGGGGTATACAAATCACCTATACTTCAGTGTGAACGCCGGGTATACATATCACATATACTTCAGTGTGAAAGCGGTGGTCTACATATCACATATACTTCAGTGTGAAAGCGGTGGTCTACATATCACCTATATTTCAGTGTGACAGCGTGGGTTTACATATCACCTATAATTCAGTGTGAACGCTGGGGTATACATATCACCTATACTTCAGTGTGAATCACCTATAATTCAGTGTGAACGCCGGGTATACATATCACCTATACTTCAGTGTGAATACTAAGTGTGAACGCGTGGGTATACATATCACCTATACTTTAGTGTGAAAACGGTGGTCTACATATCACCAATACTTCAGTGTGAACGCGGGGGTATACAAATCACCTATACTTCAGTGTGAACTCGGGGTTATACAAATCACCTATATTTCAGTGTGAACACGGGTGTATACATATAACCTATACTTCAGTGTGAACGCGGGGTTATGCAAATCACATACACTTCAGTGTGAAAGCTGGGGTATGCAAATCACCTATACTTCAGCGTGAAAGCGGTGGTCTACATATCACCAATACTTCAGTGTGAAAGCGGTGGTCTACAAATCACGTATACTTTAGTGTGAAAGCGGGTGTATGCAAATCACCTATACTTCAGTGTGAACGCGGGGGTATACAAATCACCTATACTTCAGTGTGAAAGCGGTGGTCTACAAATCACGTATACTTCAGTGTGAAAGCGGTGGTCTACAAATCACGTATACTTTAGTGTGAAAGCGGTGGTCTACAAATCACCTATACTTCAGTGTGAAAGCGGGGATCTACATATCACCAATACTTCAGTGTGAACGCGGGGGTATACAAATCACCTATACTTCAGTGTGAACGCGGGTGTATACATATCACCTATACTTCAGTGTGAACGCGGGGTATACAAATCACCTATACTTCAGTGTGAACGCGGAGAACTATACTTCAGTGTGAAAACGGAGGTCTACATATCACCTATTCTTCAGTGTGAAAGCGGTGGTCTACATATCACTTATACTTCAGTGTGAACGCTGGTGTATACATATTACCTATACTTCAGTGTGAAAGCGGGGTATACAAATCACCTATACTTCAGTGTGAACGTCGGGTATACATATCACATATACTTCAGTGTGAAAGCGGTGGTCTCCATATCACCTATATTTCAGTGTGACAGCGTGGGTATACATATCACCTATACTTCAGTGTGAACGCTGGGGTATACATATCACCTATACTTCAGTGTGAACGTGGGGTATACAAATCACCTATACTTCAGTGTGAACGCGTGGGTATACATATCACCTATACTTTAGTGTGAAAACGGTGGTCTACATATCACCAATACTTCAGTGTGAACACGGGGCTATACAAATCACCTATACTTTAGTGTGAACTCGGGGTTATACATATCACCTATACTTCAGTGTGAACGAGGGGGTATACAAATCACCTATAATTCAGTGTGAACGCCGGGTATACATATCACCTATACTTCAGTGTGAACGCGGGATATACAAATCACATTTACTTCAGTGTGAACGCGTGGGTATACATATCACCTATACTTCAGTGTGAACTCGGGGTTATACAATTCACCTATATTTCAGTGTGAACACGGGTGTATACATATCACCTATACTTCAGTGTGAACGCGGGGTATACAAATCACCTATACTTCAGTGTGAACGCCGGGTATACATATCACATATACTTCAGTGTGAAAGCGGTGGTCTACATATCACCAATACTTCAGTGTGAACGCGGGGGTATGCAAATCACCTATACTTCAGTGTGAACGCGGGGGTATACAAATCACCTATACTTCAGTGTGAAAGCGGTGGTCTACAAATCACGTATACTTCAGTGTGAAAGCGGTGGTCTACAAATCACGTATACTTTAGTGTGAAAGCGGTGGTCTACAAATCACCTATACTTCAGTGTGAAAGCGGGGATCTACATATCACCAATACTTCAGTGTGAACGCGGGGGTATACAAATCACCTATACTTCAGTGTGAACGCGGGTGTATACATATCACCTATACTTCAGTGTGAACGCGGGGTATACAAATCACCTATACTTCAGTGTGAACGCGGGTGTATACATATCACCTATACTTCAGTGTGAAAGCGGGGGTATACAAATCACCCATACTTCAGTTTGAACGCGGGGGTATACATATCACCTATACTTCAGTGTGAACGCGGGGTATACAAATCACCTATACTTCAGTGTGAACGCCGGGTATACATATCACATATACTTCAGTGTGAAAGCGGTGGTCTACATATCACCTATATTTCAGTGTGAAAGCGGTGGTCTCCATATCACCTATATTTCAGTGTGACAGCGTGGGTATACATATCACCTATACTTCAGTGTGAACGCTGGGGTATACATATCATCTATACTTCAGTGTGAACGCGGAGTATACAAATCACCTATACTTCAGTGTGAACGCGTGGGTATACATATCACCTATACTTTAGTGTGAAAACGGTGGTCTACATATCACCAATACTTCAGTGTGAACGCGGGGCTATACAAATCACCTATACTTTAGTGTGAACTCGGGGTTATACAAATCACCTATATTTCAATGTGAACACGGGTGTATACATATCACCTATACTTCAGTGTGAACGCGGGGGTATGCAAATCACATACACTTCAGTGTGAAAGCTGGAGTATGCAAATCACCTATACTTCAGTGTGAAAGCGGTGGTCTACATATCACCTATACTTCAGTGTGAACGCGGGGGTATACAAATCACCTATACTTCAGTGTGAAAGCGGTGGTCTACAAATCACGTATACTTCAGTGTGAAAGCGGTGGTCTACAAATCACGTATACTTCAGTGTGAAAGCGGTGGTCTACAAATCACCTATACTTCAGTGTGAAAGCGGTGGTCTACATATCACCTATACTTCAGTGTGAAAGCGGTGGTCTACATATCACCTATACTTCAGGTGGTCTACAAATCACCTATACTTCAGTGTGAACGCGGGGGTATACAAATCACCTATACTTCAGTGTGAACGCGGGTGTATACATATCACCTATACTTCAGTGTGAACGCGGGGTATACAAATCACCTATACTTCAGTGTGAACGCGGGGATAAACATATCACCTATACTTCAGTGTGAAAACGGTGGTCTACATATCACCTATACTTCAGTGTGAAAGCGGTGGTCTACATATCACCTATACTTCAGTGTGAACGCGGATGTATACATATCACCTATACTTCAGTGTGAAAGCGGGGGTATACAAATCACCCATACTTCAGTTTGAACGCGGGGGTATACACATAACTTATTCTCCAGTGTGAAAGCGGTGGTATACAAATCACTTATACTTCAGTGTGAACGCGGGGGTATACAAATCACATATACTTCAGTGTGAACGCGGGTGTATGCATATCACCTATACTTCAGTGTGAACGCGGGTGTATGCATATCATCTATACTTCAGTGTGAACGCGGGGTATACATATCACCTATACTTCAGTGTGAACGCCGGTGTATACATATCACCTATACTTCAGTGTGAACGCGGGGTATACAAATCACCTATACTTCAGTGTGAACGCCGGGTATACATATCACATACACTTCAGTGTGAAAGCGGTGGTCTACATATCACCTATATTTCAGTGTGACAACGTGGGTATACATATCACCTATACTTCAGTGTGAACGCGGGTGTATACATATCACCAATACTTTAGTGTGAACGCGGGGTATACAAATCACTTATACTTCAGTGTGAACGCGGGTGTATACATATCACCTATACTTCAGTGCGAACGCGGGGTATACAAATCACCTATACTTCAGTGTGAACGCCGGGTATACATATCACATATACTTCAGTGTGAAAGCGGTGGTCTACATATCACCTATATTTCAGTGTGACAGCGTGGGTATACATATCACCTATACATTAGTGTGAACGCTGGGGTATACATATCACCTATACTTCAGTGTGAACGCGGGGTATACAAATCACCTATACTTCAGTGTGAAAGCGGTGGTCTACATATCCCCTATACTTTAGTGTGAACGCGGGGGTATGCAAATCACCTATACTTCAGTGTGACCGCGGGGGTCTACATATCATCTATACTTCAGTGTGAACGCGGTGGTCTACAAATCACGCATACTTCAGTGTGAAAACGGTGGTCTACAAATCACGTATACTTCAGTGTGAAACGCGGGGATACACATATCACCTATACTTCAGTGTGAAATCAGTGGTCTAAATATCACCTATACTTCAGTGTGAACGCGGGTGTATACATATCACCTATACTTCAGTGTGAAAGCGGGGGTATACAAATCACCCTTACTTCAGTTTGAACGCTGGGGTATACATATAACTTATTCTCCAGTGTGAAAGCGGTGGTATACAAATCACTTATATTTCAGTGTGAACGCGGGGGTATACAAATCACCTATACTTCTGTGTGAACGCGGGTGTATACATATCACCTATACTTCAGTGTGAACGCGGGGTATACATATCACCTATACTTCAGTGTGAACGTGGGTGTATACATATCACCTATACTTCAGTGTGGACGCGGGGTATACAAATCACCTATACTTCAGTGTGAACGCGGGTGTATACAAATCACTTATACTTTAGTGTGAACGCGGGTGTATACATATCACCTATACTTCAGTGTGAACGCGGGGTATACAAATCACCTATACTTCAGTGTGAACGCCGGGTATACATATCACATATACTTCAGTGTGAAAGCGGTGGTCTACATATCACCTATATTTCAGTGTGACAGCGTTGGTATACATATCACCTATACTTCAGTGTGAACGCTGGGGTTTACATATCACCTATACTTCAGTGTGAATGCGGGGTATACAAATCACCTATACTTCAGTGTGAACGCGTGGGTATACATATCACATATACTTTAGTGTGAAAGCGGAGGTCTACATATCACCTATACTTTAGTGTGAACGCGGGGGTATGCAAATCACCTATACTTCAGTGTGAAAGCGGGGGTATACAAATCACATATACTTCAGTGTGAAAGCGGTGGTCAACAAATCACGTATACTTCAGTTTGAAAGCGGTGGTCTACAAATCACCTATACTTCAGTATGAACGCCGGGTATACATATCACATATACTTCAGTGTGAACGCGGGGTATACAAATCACCTATACTTTAGTGTGAACGCCGGGTATACATATCACATATAATTTAGTGTGAAAGCGGTGGTCTACATATCACATATACTTCAGTGTCAAAGCGGTGGTCTACATATCACCTATATTTCAGTGTGACAGCGTGGGTATACATATCACCTATACTTCAGTGTGAACGCTGTGGTATACATATCACCTATACTTCAGTATGAACGCGGGGGTATACAAATCACCTATACTTCAGTGTGAACGCGGTGGTCTACAAATCACCTATACTTCAGTGTGAACGCGGGGGTATATATATCACATATACTTCAGTGTGAACGCGGGTGTATACATATCACCTATACTTCAGTGTGAAAATTGTGCTCTACATATCACCTATACTTCAGTGTGAAAGCGGTGGTCTACATATCCCCTATACTTCAGTGTGAAAGCTTGGGTATACATATCACCTGTATTTCAGTGTGAACGCTGGGGTATACAAATCAACTATACTTCAGTGCAAAAGCGGTGGTCTACAAATCATCTATACTTCAGTGCGAAAACTGTGGTCTACAGATCACCTATACTTCAGTGTGAAAACGGTGGTCTACATATCACCTATACTTCAGTGTGAAAGCGGTGGTCTACATATCACCTATATTTCAGTGTGAAAATGTGGGTATACATATCACCTATACTTCAGTGTAAACGCGGGGGTAGACATATCACCTATACTTCAGTGTGAACGCAGGAGTATACAAATCACCTATACTTCAGTGTGAACGCGGGGATATACATATCACCTATACCTCAGTGTGTACGCAGGGGTATACAAATCCCCTATACTTCAATGTGAACGCGGGTGTACACATACCACCTATACTTCAGTGTGAACGCGGGGTTTACAAATAACCTATACTTCAGTGTGAACGCGGGTGTATAAATCACCTATACTTCAGTGTGAAAGCGGGGGTATATATATCACATATACTTCAGTGTGAACGCGGGGGTCTACATATCACCTATACTTCAGTGTGAAAGCGTGGGTATACATATCACCTATACGTCAGTCTGAACGCGGGGGTATATCTATCACCTATACTTCAGTGTGAAAACGGGGGTATGCAAATCACCTACACTTCAGTGTGAAAGCGGGTTTATGCATATCACCTATACTTCAGTGTGAAAGCGGAGGTCTACATATCACCTATACTTCAGTGTGAAAGCGTGGGTATACATATCACCTATACTTCAGTGTGAAAGCGGTGGTCTACATATCACCTATATTTCAGTGTGAAAACGGTGGTCTATAGATCACCTATACTTCAGTGTGAAAACGGTGGTCTATAGATCACCTATACTTCAGTGTGAAAGCGTGGGTTATACAAATCACCTATACTTCAATGTGAAAGCGGGGGTATGCAAATCACCTACACTTCAGTACCCCAATAATATATTTGTCCAAAGATCCTAAGCTTATATCGATAGTGTTGACACACGTTTCGCGCCTCTGCTTCTTTCTTTTTCTTGTTTAATAAATTCTTTCTTTTTCTTGTTTAATATATCTGCTACTTAAATGAAAATCAAACTCGTATGAAAAAAAGACGAAGATGCTTTTGTAATTTTCCAAAACTGATTTGAGAAGGCTGATTTTCTATGTGTGTTAATTGTGAAGGATAAAGTTCGAGATTAGAAAAGTGATAAGTTTAAATCACGGATTCAAAAAGGTCAAGGATCTGTGTTCCGATTTGACTGATACTTAAATTATATCATATTCTGGCACATCCTGTTTTTTGATACTTAACGTGGACATCGCTGGTATATAAATGAGCTACATTATTCTTTTAAATCATCTGTCGACGGAGCGGTCACAATGCGCGCATCTGTTCCGATATTGTGCCTCTTGGCTGTTGCGGGCTTAGTTGCCAAGGTTTCGTGTTTAACCAATAGGGAAGTCTACGTGCTGATAAAAGAACATGCAGAAGGTGAGTTGTTTTACGTGTCATCTATGTATGTGTATGTTTTCAGTTTTACATGTCATACTGCTGTTTGTTGACGTTGAACTTTTGTCATTGTAAGACTTACGCCTTTGTACGACGAGTCACACAACGCGCAAGCAGCCGGTACAGAGCTAGGATAGTAAAGATAGATTTAGAGTGATTAAAATATGAATGAATTGATTTCTGGACCAAAACTTGTGTTTTTATAAATATATATATATATAAGTATGTTTTTGGTCCAGAAATCAATAATAGATTAATATTGTAATCAATCTAAGTCCAGTAAAGATGAACTTATAATTGATTTCTGGACCAAAGTATATATATATATAGAGAGGGAGATCATTTGAACTCACAATGGCAACTTTCGAAATTTGTATATATACATAGTTTATACTTGCAAGTATTTTTTGGGTCCAGATATCAATTAATTAATATTTTAATCAGTCCATATTTTGGACTACCCGGCTGCCTGTGACAACGCGGCAATGTAGTTAGGTCACAGCGTCGGGACTAGTGAATAGTTATGCAGTTCGTCGTCACAGCGTCGGGACTAGTGAATAGTTATGCAGTTCGTCGTCACAGCGTCGGGACTAGTGAATAGTTATGCAGTTCGTCGTCACAGCGTCGGGACTAGTGAATAGTTATGCACTTCGTCGTAGATCTATTATAGCTATAGTATTTTTTTCAACGCATTAAGTGACTTGTGATATTAAGTGTTTCAATTATATCTCGTCAAATGATTGTGATAATCGTCTAGGCGATGCGAGAGAGATGCCTATCGGCCGCCAAGATTGCCGTGAGTCCCTTTAATGCATATTCACATTAAAATGAAACTTCGAAACACAATACATATGGTGGTTTTATTCATATTTGGATTCTTCCAGATCGCCTCCAGTCTATTTTATAAAAAGTCAACACATATCAAACACCGGACACGCGCTTATTTCTCACACAAGGCACAGTTTTAGCAAAATAAATAGCTGAGGTTATGCTGGGTCATTAAGCCCACTGGGTCCGTGCATTAGATGGCATTCCAGTCCGTGTCATCCAATGTCCCATTCCAACATCTCGTACATTCGCAGCATAACTCGAATGTGTATCGAAGGTAACTACATGTACGTTATATTAGCATGACGCGCCTCAGATTCCTGCCCATCGAATTCGCATTCAAAATCTAAGTTATCCTCAAAGTTTTGCAATGTCATTTAGCCGATTGCTCCATCTATAGTTTATTTACATGAAAGCAGTGATAAATTGTATAACAAACATGCAACGCAAATCATACATCAACACGTGTGACTAACGGCAATATTATTTAAATAGCAACACCTAAGCAACAGTGCACTATTTTCTGTGTTGTTGCCTTCCGGCTAACAAAATGTTAAGATTTTAAACAATCCGAAGCTCGAGGCGTGATCCCGAATAATGACGAGGTTGGCCGAGTTTTCACGATTGCTAAAGTCCCTTTGTTTCTGGCAATTATTTTATTTATTTATAGAGAATACAAAAGAAAGATAAAAATCTATACGTTCATGTCACACTGATACTCATACTGTTATTTTAGAGTTCGAAGTAGAAGATCCCAATGCAGTCGCTGATGATGACAACAATGACACGATAACACTACCTGGCGGTGAAGACGACGAGGTCGACGTGGCGGTCTTGCTTGATAAAATGGGCTTGCTGACAGATGATGAACAAGAATCGGGTGCATTGAAGTTTTTTTACGGCGATTTATAGTTTGCAATAATTATAAGCAAGATAGAATCCATACATGTGCGTTACGAAATAAGTCTCCAACGAGGTCCTTTTACGTCTCGGTAACACGCTGGTTTTTGATGTTGTTCACACTTTTGAGTATTTACTTAACTTTTTCAACCAATCAGTTCCCTCAGATTTTCAAATACTTACACCATTTATTCATGAAGATTTTACTACAAGTGGTCTTCGCGCTTAAGAGCGTAACCTATATAGACTATCGATAAAACCTATGGCAACACTAAGTCTGATAGAGTATATGAAGAGAAATCTTCACCCTTAGGAAACCACGGTCGGTCACTACGCTCCCTCAATTTCGGTTTCTTAATGGTGAAGATTTCTCTTCATAGCCACTATCCTATACTTGAAATGATATGGCATTGCTATCATGACTCGAAGCATTTAAACAATATATTCTTCTGAAAATATAGCCTGATGTTCTCGCTTTAAAACTACATAGACTTTTATTTTGAATAAATTTCAGTTAAGTTCTATAACATCGTTACCATTATCATGAAATTCTACTATTTATAGATAAAACGGCGGTTACGTGGTATCGCCGCCATCACCATATCCACCATCACCACCACCACCATCATCACCACCACCACCACCATCACCATCACAGGCGCCATTGGATCAGAAAGTGCCACTGTAACCGAGCTGGTTGCTCGTGCTGCGTCCGCCAAAAGTACAGGATGTACATACTTGGTCACTATATCCGATTCCAGATCAAACGTGAGTAGTTAAGCAAATCCCACCTTGAATAAAACTGTTAGGAGAAGTTGAGAAGTTGATAAACAACATAAATATCCTTATTAAACTACACCAAACGTAATTCACCATCGTAAAAGTATTGGTTTAAATATGAGATTGAGGGTAATGTTGTGGCTGCAAGTAAATTTCCATACTTAACCATTTAGTATGTTGTAGAATATTGTCGCCTAATTTCGAATAAACTTCATTTTCGGTAGGATGGCTATTTCGTGTTCTGAAAATCCGCGCAGTGATATTGTTACTGTAACAGAAAGGGGAAGTAACCAATTGGATCTGTCTCACCCATTTCTTTCAAAAATAATATTATTTCCGATGATCTACGGAAATGAAAGAGTTAGTAACCACTGTGGGGAATTTGGTATCTTTCTTGCAATTAATTATCATTACCAATCAAACTCCCAAGTGAAGTTGTTGTTGGTACTATAACAAAAGGAACATAATTTAACATAATGTAAATATAAGATTTGCGGCGTTTATGCGTTTTTAAACGCCGGAAATGAATGGCAAATTCCGTGAAGCGCGTTACCAAATACATAACAAATTTACCAAAAGCGCCTTGAGTGAGTGAGTGAGTGAGTGAGTGGTTTTTGTGTCTGTGGGTGGGTAAGTGAGTGAGTGAGTGAGTGAGTGAGTGAGTGAGTGAGTGAGTGAGTGAGTGAGTGAGTGAGTGAGTGAGTGAGTGAGTGAGTGAGTGAGTGAGTGAGTGAGTGAGTGAGTGAGTGAGTGAGTATGTGGGTGGGCTTTGGGTTTTGGGTGAGTGAGCGAGAGAGCGAGCGAGCGGGCGACCGTGCGTGCGTGCGTGACTGAGTAAAGTAAGTGAGTGAGTAAGTAAGTAAATACTACATACGTCAAATATAGTTGAAGAATTTAAATCTGCTAAAGTTTTCAACTTTATTTGCAGTAGATCTATATGGTATTTTTATATATATTTATTTTATTTAGTAATTTATTACTATTTTTCTTTTTGTACCAAAAAAAAGCAGCAATTATATATATAACAGGTGCGACCAAAACAAATTTAAAAGTAGTTTAATGATATCGCCTATTGTCATATATTTTTAGCTTGTGTGGCCTTCCAATACACTCGTCATTGGTGGTATGTCTTGGTGACCTTCAGAGTAAACGGCCGGTTAATTACCCACCATTACATGCATCGTAAGTAATTATTATATAGTTTATAGTCAGGGTTTAATCAACAGTTGTTATGTATTATAAGATCTTAATTCCCCAAGTCTGAACAAAAACGTGCAGCTATAGTTACTGAAATGCATTTGGGGTTTGACATCCCGTTAACATATTAGGTTATATAGTGACAGCAACCTCGGAGGTGGATTATATATATATATATATATATATATATATATACCTCGTCGTCAGTAGGTTTAGAAACGGTGTATATATGTTCTAAAATTGGGCTGTTGTTGGCGGGATAGCTACGTTAATACTTTGTAAAACTGTGTACAACAAATAACTAGCACGGGCGCACAAAACTATAGACGCAGTACGAACTAAAAGATCGAGATAAAGTTTCTTTAAGCCGGAATCCTAGTTTTAATTTGATGAAATAAAGGTTTGCATCACGCAAGGTTAACTATATACGGACTCCTTAGCTATATACTGACTGATACATATGTATAGCTAGCTATATACTGACTCCCTGGCTGGCCATATACTGACTGATACATACGATACATATGTAGGTGCATTCAAATAAAATTATGTTACGTTGTTTTTCATTATACTCAATGATATTTAATATATCATGCTCTGAATGTTCATAGCTCAGTGGTTAGAATTCCTAACTGTAAATCAGAAGACAGAAGGTCCTGTGTTCGAGTCCCAAAGGAGACAAACCATTCTTCCCCCTGATAGTGCTGCCGGTGTCCACGTATGATGCGCACTACTCGATGTCTGTTAAATAAATGAGGACCTGTATTAAATACCTGAATTTGTCATGAGCAGAGTACTCAAATGCCAAATTGTCCGAACCAAACAGATTTATTCGTTAATATTGGTGTCCGAGTATGGGGAAAATAATTAGTGGTTTCATACCTCCAATTACCGAGATGTTGAGATTTTACCTTGTTTTTAGGTATGAAAGCACCAATTATTTTCCCCATAGACACCAATGTTAAAGTGTCACATATTAATGATTTGCTGCAAATTCAACTCAAGTATGGATAATGCAGCAGTGTAATGTTCATATAGAAAACTATTTTTCCACTTGAAAAATCACCAGAAAACGTGGGGTCACAAGACATGTAAGAAAGTTCTTGTTTGATTACTAAACAGGTCAAGGGTACAGCTGTTTTTATTGATCGACTGTTTTCATTGCTCACAAAGTGTAAGCATAGAGTCGAAATTTCGAAAATGTTCATCAGTGATCCAGTAAAACCTATTAATACGCTTCTTATACATATAACCACAAAATCGAATAGAAATGGGCAGTTTTCCCCTACTTATAATGCCCATTTCCATCGAAAAAGGAGGGATTACTTTTTATTATAGGAACTACATTCGACTACACCTCGGAGGTTTACATGTAATTGGTGGTGGTAAACCTATAAGAGGAGAAAACATGTTCAGATGTTTCTTAAATGAGGAGTTTGTGTTGTCATTTTCATAACAAGCTTAAAAACACTTACTTCATGCAAATCGAATGATTATTTGCAGAGATATGGTCTTGTGAATACCAAGGACAATAGTCTGAAATCGACAAAAGTCAGAGATATTTTTTTAAATTTTACACTATCTGAATTGTCATACCAAACGGCATTTCTTGTCCATACACCATATTAAATATATCAAATGTTTAGAACATTCAATGGACATAAATAAAGTATGCATTTTAGGTACAATTAGGACGATGAAAAGGCCAATTTATGTCGATTTTCATGCCAAAATTGATTTTTCAGTCAAATTCTTCAAAATTGGAGGTACCATATCTGATTATAGTAGCGAATACGAGCTTAATAATGCCAAAAATACCGCTAAAATCAGAATTGATACTAGCTGAACGCTACCAAGTCGAGTTTGAATGATAAGGAATAATATTTTATCTTTTACACAAATCTTCATTTTTCACAGTATCCTACTTTAGGGGGGTAGGGGAAAGATTTAGTGCTTTCATGCCTACCAAAGCTGTTGTCATGCAAATTTAATTCATGAAAACATGTTGCAAACATGCAACCCTACATGTTGATACCAAAAAGACATAGTTCAACTGCAAACACTTCACCAATACGTCATTTTAAACAAGAAAAAAAAATGAAACTCAAAATTACGGCTTTTATAGACAAAATTGGACTAAAAACGCTCAAAACCTATGTAATAAACTATGGAAAACTTATTTCTGAGCTTATTTTACCAATTGTTATCGGAAAAGTGTCCCTAGGTACGAATCTGAGCGAGTCCTAATTACTGCACGCATCTCTTATATAAGAGGAGAAAACATGTTCAGATGTTTCTTAAATGAGGAGTTTGTGTTGTCATTTTCATAACAAGCTTAAAAACACTTACTTCATGCAAATCGAATGATTATTTGCAGAGATATGGTCTTGTGAATACCAAGGACAATAGTCTGAAATCGACAAAAGTCAGAGATATTTTTTTAAATTTTACACTATCTGAATTGTCATACCAAACGGCATTTCTTGTCCATACACCATATTAAATATATCAAATGTTTAGAACATTCAATGGACATAAATAAAGTATGCATTTTAGGTACAATTAGGACGATGAAAAGGCCAATTTATGTCGATTTTCATGCCAAAATTGATTTTTCAGTCAAATTCTTCAAAATTGGAGGTACCATATCTGATTATAGTTTCGAATACGAGCTTAATAATGCCAAAAATACCGCTAAAATCAGAATTGATACTAGCTGAACGCTACCAAGTCGAGTTTGAATGATAAGGAATAATATTTTATCTTTTACACAAATCTTCATTTTTCACAGTATCCTACTTTAGGGGGGTAGGGGAAAGATTTAGTGCTTTCATGCCTACCAAAGCTGTTGTCATGCAAATTTAATTCATGAAAACATGTTGCAAACATGCAACCCTACATGTTGATACCAAAAAGACATAGTTCAACTGCAAACACTTCACCAATACGTCATTTTAAACAAGAAAAAAAAATGAAACTCAAAATTACGGCTTTTATAGACAAAATTGGACTAAAAACGCTCAAAACCTATGTAATAAACTATGGAAAACTTATTTCTGAGCTTATTTTACCAATTGTTATCGGAAAAGTGTCCCTAGGTACGAATCTGAGCGAGTCCTAATTACTGCACGCATCTCTTATAGGTATGAAAGCACCAATTATTTTCCCCATAGACACCAATGTTAAAGTGTCACATATTAATGATTTGCTGCAAATTCAACTCAAGTATGGATAATGCAGCAGTGTAATGTTCATATAGAAAACTATTTTTCCACTTGAAAAATCACCAGAAAACGTGGGGTCACAAGACATGTAAGAAAGTTCTTGTTTGATTACTAAACAGGTCAAGGGTACAGCTGTTTTTATTGATCGACTGTTTTCATTGCTCACAAAGTGTAAGCATAGAGTCGAAATTTCGAAAATGTTCATCAGTGATCCAGTAAAACCTATTAATACGCTTCTTATACATATAACCACAAAATCGAATAGAAATGGGCAGTTTTCCCCTACTTATAATGCCCATTTCCATCGAAAAAGGAGGGATTACTTTTTATTATAGGAACTACATTCGACTACACCTCGGAGGTTTACATGTAATTGGTGGTGGTAAACCTATAAGAGGAGAAAACATGTTCAGATGTTTCTTAAATGAGGAGTTTGTGTTGTCATTTTCATAACAAGCTTAAAAACACTTACTTCATGCAAATCGAATGATTATTTGCAGAGATATGGTCTTGTGAATACCAAGGACAATAGTCTGAAATCGACAAAAGTCAGAGATATTTTTTTAAATTTTACACTATCTGAATTGTCATACCAAACGGCATTTCTTGTCCATACACCATATTAAATATATCAAATGTTTAGAACATTCAATGGACATAAATAAAGTATGCATTTTAGGTACAATTAGGACGATGAAAAGGCCAATTTATGTCGATTTTCATGCCAAAATTGATTTTTCAGTCAAATTCTTCAAAATTGGAGGTACCATATCTGATTATAGTAGCGAATACGAGCTTAATAATGCCAAAAATACCGCTAAAATCAGAATTGATACTAGCTGAACGCTACCAAGTCGAGTTTGAATGATAAGGAATAATATTTTATCTTTTACACAAATCTTCATTTTTCACAGTATCCTACTTTAGGGGGGTAGGGGAAAGATTTAGTGCTTTCATGCCTACCAAAGCTGTTGTCATGCAAATTTAATTCATGAAAACATGTTGCAAACATGCAACCCTACATGTTGATACCAAAAAGACATAGTTCAACTGCAAACACTTCACCAATACGTCATTTTAAACAAGAAAAAAAAATGAAACTCAAAATTACGGCTTTTATAGACAAAATTGGACTAAAAACGCTCAAAACCTATGTAATAAACTATGGAAAACTTATTTCTGAGCTTATTTTACCAATTGTTATCGGAAAAGTGTCCCTAGGTACGAATCTGAGCGAGTCCTAATTACTGCACGCATCTCTTATAGGTATGAAAGCACCAATTATTTTCCCCATAGACACCAATGTTAAAGTGTCACATATTAATGATTTGCTGCAAATTCAACTCAAGTATGGATAATGCAGCAGTGTAATGTTCATATAGAAAACTATTTTTCCACTTGAAAAATCACCAGAAAACGTGGGGTCACAAGACATGTAAGAAAGTTCTTGTTTGATTACTAAACAGGTCAAGGGTACAGCTGTTTTTATTGATCGACTGTTTTCATTGCTCACAAAGTGTAAGCATAGAGTCGAAATTTCGAAAATGTTCATCAGTGATCCAGTAAAACCTATTAATACGCTTCTTATACATATAACCACAAAATCGAATAGAAATGGGCAGTTTTCCCCTACTTATAATGCCCATTTCCATCGAAAAAGGAGGGATTACTTTTTATTATAGGAACTACATTCGACTACACCTCGGAGGTTTACATGTAATTGGTGGTGGTAAACCTATAAGAGGAGAAAACATGTTCAGATGTTTCTTAAATGAGGAGTTTGTGTTGTCATTTTCATAACAAGCTTAAAAACACTTACTTCATGCAAATCGAATGATTATTTGCAGAGATATGGTCTTGTGAATACCAAGGACAATAGTCTGAAATCGACAAAAGTCAGAGATATTTTTTTAAATTTTACACTATCTGAATTGTCATACCAAACGGCATTTCTTGTCCATACACCATATTAAATATATCAAATGTTTAGAACATTCAATGGACATAAATAAAGTATGCATTTTAGGTACAATTAGGACGATGAAAAGGCCAATTTATGTCGATTTTCATGCCAAAATTGATTTTTCAGTCAAATTCTTCAAAATTGGAGGTACCATATCTGATTATAGTAGCGAATACGAGCTTAATAATGCCAAAAATACCGCTAAAATCAGAATTGATACTAGCTGAACGCTACCAAGTCGAGTTTGAATGATAAGGAATAATATTTTATCTTTTACACAAATCTTCATTTTTCACAGTATCCTACTTTAGGGGGGTAGGGGAAAGATTTAGTGCTTTCATGCCTACCAAAGCTGTTGTCATGCAAATTTAATTCATGAAAACATGTTGCAAACATGCAACCCTACATGTTGATACCAAAAAGACATAGTTCAACTGCAAACACTTCACCAATACGTCATTTTAAACAAGAAAAAAAAATGAAACTCAAAATTACGGCTTTTATAGACAAAATTGGACTAAAAACGCTCAAAACCTATGTAATAAACTATGGAAAACTTATTTCTGAGCTTATTTTACCAATTGTTATCGGAAAAGTGTCCCTAGGTACGAATCTGAGCGAGTCCTAATTACTGCACGCATCTCTTATAGGTATGAAAGCACCAATTATTTTCCCCATAGACACCAATGTTAAAGTGTCACATATTAATGATTTGCTGCAAATTCAACTCAAGTATGGATAATGCAGCAGTGTAATGTTCATATAGAAAACTATTTTTCCACTTGAAAAATCACCAGAAAACGTGGGGTCACAAGACATGTAAGAAAGTTCTTGTTTGATTACTAAACAGGTCAAGGGTACAGCTGTTTTTATTGATCGACTGTTTTCATTGCTCACAAAGTGTAAGCATAGAGTCGAAATTTCGAAAATGTTCATCAGTGATCCAGTAAAACCTATTAATACGCTTCTTATACATATAACCACAAAATCGAATAGAAATGGGCAGTTTTCCCCTACTTATAATGCCCATTTCCATCGAAAAAGGAGGGATTACTTTTTATTATAGGAACTACATTCGACTACACCTCGGAGGTTTACATGTAATTGGTGGTGGTAAACCTATAAGAGGAGAAAACATGTTCAGATGTTTCTTAAATGAGGAGTTTGTGTTGTCATTTTCATAACAAGCTTAAAAACACTTACTTCATGCAAATCGAATGATTATTTGCAGAGATATGGTCTTGTGAATACCAAGGACAATAGTCTGAAATCGACAAAAGTCAGAGATATTTTTTTAAATTTTACACTATCTGAATTGTCATACCAAACGGCATTTCTTGTCCATACACCATATTAAATATATCAAATGTTTAGAACATTCAATGGACATAAATAAAGTATGCATTTTAGGTACAATTAGGACGATGAAAAGGCCAATTTATGTCGATTTTCATGCCAAAATTGATTTTTCAGTCAAATTCTTCAAAATTGGAGGTACCATATCTGATTATAGTAGCGAATACGAGCTTAATAATGCCAAAAATACCGCTAAAATCAGAATTGATACTAGCTGAACGCTACCAAGTCGAGTTTGAATGATAAGGAATAATATTTTATCTTTTACACAAATCTTCATTTTTCACAGTATCCTACTTTAGGGGGGTAGGGGAAAGATTTAGTGCTTTCATGCCTACCAAAGCTGTTGTCATGCAAATTTAATTCATGAAAACATGTTGCAAACATGCAACCCTACATGTTGATACCAAAAAGACATAGTTCAACTGCAAACACTTCACCAATACGTCATTTTAAACAAGAAAAAAAAATGAAACTCAAAATTACGGCTTTTATAGACAAAATTGGACTAAAAACGCTCAAAACCTATGTAATAAACTATGGAAAACTTATTTCTGAGCTTATTTTACCAATTGTTATCGGAAAAGTGTCCCTAGGTACGAATCTGAGCGAGTCCTAATTACTGCACGCATCTCTTATAGGTATGAAAGCACCAATTATTTTCCCCATAGACACCAATGTTAAAGTGTCACATATTAATGATTTGCTGCAAATTCAACTCAAGTATGGATAATGCAGCAGTGTAATGTTCATATAGAAAACTATTTTTCCACTTGAAAAATCACCAGAAAACGTGGGGTCACAAGACATGTAAGAAAGTTCTTGTTTGATTACTAAACAGGTCAAGGGTACAGCTGTTTTTATTGATCGACTGTTTTCATTGCTCACAAAGTGTAAGCATAGAGTCGAAATTTCGAAAATGTTCATCAGTGATCCAGTAAAACCTATTAATACGCTTCTTATACATATAACCACAAAATCGAATAGAAATGGGCAGTTTTCCCCTACTTATAATGCCCATTTCCATCGAAAAAGGAGGGATTACTTTTTATTATAGGAACTACATTCGACTACACCTCGGAGGTTTACATGTAATTGGTGGTGGTAAACCTATAAGAGGAGAAAACATGTTCAGATGTTTCTTAAATGAGGAGTTTGTGTTGTCATTTTCATAACAAGCTTAAAAACACTTACTTCATGCAAATCGAATGATTATTTGCAGAGATATGGTCTTGTGAATACCAAGGACAATAGTCTGAAATCGACAAAAGTCAGAGATATTTTTTTAAATTTTACACTATCTGAATTGTCATACCAAACGGCATTTCTTGTCCATACACCATATTAAATATATCAAATGTTTAGAACATTCAATGGACATAAATAAAGTATGCATTTTAGGTACAATTAGGACGATGAAAAGGCCAATTTATGTCGATTTTCATGCCAAAATTGATTTTTCAGTCAAATTCTTCAAAATTGGAGGTACCATATCTGATTATAGTAGCGAATACGAGCTTAATAATGCCAAAAATACCGCTAAAATCAGAATTGATACTAGCTGAACGCTACCAAGTCGAGTTTGAATGATAAGGAATAATATTTTATCTTTTACACAAATCTTCATTTTTCACAGTATCCTACTTTAGGGGGGTAGGGGAAAGATTTAGTGCTTTCATGCCTACCAAAGCTGTTGTCATGCAAATTTAATTCATGAAAACATGTTGCAAACATGCAACCCTACATGTTGATACCAAAAAGACATAGTTCAACTGCAAACACTTCACCAATACGTCATTTTAAACAAGAAAAAAAAATGAAACTCAAAATTACGGCTTTTATAGACAAAATTGGACTAAAAACGCTCAAAACCTATGTAATAAACTATGGAAAACTTATTTCTGAGCTTATTTTACCAATTGTTATCGGAAAAGTGTCCCTAGGTACGAATCTGAGCGAGTCCTAATTACTGCACGCATCTCTTATAGGTATGAAAGCACCAATTATTTTCCCCATAGACACCAATGTTAAAGTGTCACATATTAATGATTTGCTGCAAATTCAACTCAAGTATGGATAATGCAGCAGTGTAATGTTCATATAGAAAACTATTTTTCCACTTGAAAAATCACCAGAAAACGTGGGGTCACAAGACATGTAAGAAAGTTCTTGTTTGATTACTAAACAGGTCAAGGGTACAGCTGTTTTTATTGATCGACTGTTTTCATTGCTCACAAAGTGTAAGCATAGAGTCGAAATTTCGAAAATGTTCATCAGTGATCCAGTAAAACCTATTAATACGCTTCTTATACATATAACCACAAAATCGAATAGAAATGGGCAGTTTTCCCCTACTTATAATGCCCATTTCCATCGAAAAAGGAGGGATTACTTTTTATTATAGGAACTACATTCGACTACACCTCGGAGGTTTACATGTAATTGGTGGTGGTAAACCTATAAGAGGAGAAAACATGTTCAGATGTTTCTTAAATGAGGAGTTTGTGTTGTCATTTTCATAACAAGCTTAAAAACACTTACTTCATGCAAATCGAATGATTATTTGCAGAGATATGGTCTTGTGAATACCAAGGACAATAGTCTGAAATCGACAAAAGTCAGAGATATTTTTTTAAATTTTACACTATCTGAATTGTCATACCAAACGGCATTTCTTGTCCATACACCATATTAAATATATCAAATGTTTAGAACATTCAATGGACATAAATAAAGTATGCATTTTAGGTACAATTAGGACGATGAAAAGGCCAATTTATGTCGATTTTCATGCCAAAATTGATTTTTCAGTCAAATTCTTCAAAATTGGAGGTACCATATCTGATTATAGTAGCGAATACGAGCTTAATAATGCCAAAAATACCGCTAAAATCAGAATTGATACTAGCTGAACGCTACCAAGTCGAGTTTGAATGATAAGGAATAATATTTTATCTTTTACACAAATCTTCATTTTTCACAGTATCCTACTTTAGGGGGGTAGGGGAAAGATTTAGTGCTTTCATGCCTACCAAAGCTGTTGTCATGCAAATTTAATTCATGAAAACATGTTGCAAACATGCAACCCTACATGTTGATACCAAAAAGACATAGTTCAACTGCAAACACTTCACCAATACGTCATTTTAAACAAGAAAAAAAAATGAAACTCAAAATTACGGCTTTTATAGACAAAATTGGACTAAAAACGCTCAAAACCTATGTAATAAACTATGGAAAACTTATTTCTGAGCTTATTTTACCAATTGTTATCGGAAAAGTGTCCCTAGGTACGAATCTGAGCGAGTCCTAATTACTGCACGCATCTCTTATAGGTATGAAAGCACCAATTATTTTCCCCATAGACACCAATGTTAAAGTGTCACATATTAATGATTTGCTGCAAATTCAACTCAAGTATGGATAATGCAGCAGTGTAATGTTCATATAGAAAACTATTTTTCCACTTGAAAAATCACCAGAAAACGTGGGGTCACAAGACATGTAAGAAAGTTCTTGTTTGATTACTAAACAGGTCAAGGGTACAGCTGTTTTTATTGATCGACTGTTTTCATTGCTCACAAAGTGTAAGCATAGAGTCGAAATTTCGAAAATGTTCATCAGTGATCCAGTAAAACCTATTAATACGCTTCTTATACATATAACCACAAAATCGAATAGAAATGGGCAGTTTTCCCCTACTTATAATGCCCATTTCCATCGAAAAAGGAGGGATTACTTTTTATTATAGGAACTACATTCGACTACACCTCGGAGGTTTACATGTAATTGGTGGTGGTAAACCTATAAGAGGAGAAAACATGTTCAGATGTTTCTTAAATGAGGAGTTTGTGTTGTCATTTTCATAACAAGCTTAAAAACACTTACTTCATGCAAATCGAATGATTATTTGCAGAGATATGGTCTTGTGAATACCAAGGACAATAGTCTGAAATCGACAAAAGTCAGAGATATTTTTTTAAATTTTACACTATCTGAATTGTCATACCAAACGGCATTTCTTGTCCATACACCATATTAAATATATCAAATGTTTAGAACATTCAATGGACATAAATAAAGTATGCATTTTAGGTACAATTAGGACGATGAAAAGGCCAATTTATGTCGATTTTCATGCCAAAATTGATTTTTCAGTCAAATTCTTCAAAATTGGAGGTACCATATCTGATTATAGTAGCGAATACGAGCTTAATAATGCCAAAAATACCGCTAAAATCAGAATTGATACTAGCTGAACGCTACCAAGTCGAGTTTGAATGATAAGGAATAATATTTTATCTTTTACACAAATCTTCATTTTTCACAGTATCCTACTTTAGGGGGGTAGGGGAAAGATTTAGTGCTTTCATGCCTACCAAAGCTGTTGTCATGCAAATTTAATTCATGAAAACATGTTGCAAACATGCAACCCTACATGTTGATACCAAAAAGACATAGTTCAACTGCAAACACTTCACCAATACGTCATTTTAAACAAGAAAAAAAAATGAAACTCAAAATTACGGCTTTTATAGACAAAATTGGACTAAAAACGCTCAAAACCTATGTAATAAACTATGGAAAACTTATTTCTGAGCTTATTTTACCAATTGTTATCGGAAAAGTGTCCCTAGGTACGAATCTGAGCGAGTCCTAATTACTGCACGCATCTCTTATAGGTATGAAAGCACCAATTATTTTCCCCATAGACACCAATGTTAAAGTGTCACATATTAATGATTTGCTGCAAATTCAACTCAAGTATGGATAATGCAGCAGTGTAATGTTCATATAGAAAACTATTTTTCCACTTGAAAAATCACCAGAAAACGTGGGGTCACAAGACATGTAAGAAAGTTCTTGTTTGATTACTAAACAGGTCAAGGGTACAGCTGTTTTTATTGATCGACTGTTTTCATTGCTCACAAAGTGTAAGCATAGAGTCGAAATTTCGAAAATGTTCATCAGTGATCCAGTAAAACCTATTAATACGCTTCTTATACATATAACCACAAAATCGAATAGAAATGGGCAGTTTTCCCCTACTTATAATGCCCATTTCCATCGAAAAGGAGGGATTACTTTTTATTATAGGAACTACATTCGACTACACCTCGGAGGTTTACATGTAATTGGTGGTGGTAAACCTATAAGAGGAGAAAACATGTTCAGATGTTTCTTAAATGAGGAGTTTGTGTTGTCATTTTCATAACAAGCTTAAAAACACTTACTTCATGCAAATCGAATGATTATTTGCAGAGATATGGTCTTGTGAATACCAAGGACAATAGTCTGAAATCGACCAAAAGTCAGAGATATTTTTTTAAATTTTACACTATCTGAATTGTCATACCAAACGGCATTTCTTGTCCATACACCAATATTAAATATATCAACATGTTTAGAACATTCAATGGACATAAATAAAGTATGCATTTAGGTACAATTAGGACGATGAAAGGCCAATTTATGTCGATTTTCATGCCAAAATTGATTTTTCAGTCCAAATTCTTCAAAATTGGAGGTACCATATCTGATTATAGTAGCGAATACGAGCTTAATAATGCCAAAAATACCGCTAAAATCAGAATTGATACTAGCTGAACGCTACCAAGTCGAGTTTGAATGATAAGGAATAATATTTTATCTTTTACACAAATCTTCATTTTTCACAGTATCCTACTTTAGGGGGGGTAGGGGAAAGATTTAGTGCTTTCATGCCTACCAAAGCTGTTGTCATGCAAATTTAATTCATGAAAACATGTTGCAAACATGCAACCCTACATGTTGATACAAAAAAGACATAGTTCAACTGCAAACACTTCACCAATACGTCATTTTAAACAAGAAAAAAAAATGAAACTCAAAATTACGGCTTTTATAGACAAAATTGGACTAAAAACGCTCAAAACCTATGTAATAAACTATGGAAAACTTATTTCTGAGCTTATTTTACCATTGTTATCGGAAAAGTGTCCCTAGGTACGAATCTGAGCGAGTCCTAATTACTGCACGCATCTCTTATAAGAGGAGAAAACATGTTCAGATGTTTCTTAAATGAGGAGTTTGTGTTGTCATTTTCATAACAAGCTTAAAAACACTTACTTCATGCAATCGAATGATTATTTGCAGAGATATGGTCTTGTGAATACCAAGGACAATAGTCTGAAATCGACAAAAGTCAGAGATATTTTTTTAAATTTTACACTATCTGAATTGTCATACCAAACGCATTTCTTGTCCATACACCATATTAAATATATCAAATGTTTAGAACATTCAATGGACATAATAAAGTATGCATTTTAGGTACAATTAGGACGATGAAAAGGCCAATTTATGTCGATTTTCATGCCAAAATTGATTTTTCAGTCAAATTCTTCAAAATTGGAGGTACCCATATCTGATTATAGTAGCGAATACGAGCTTAATAATGCCAAAATACCGCTAAAATCAGATTGATACTAGCTGAACGCTACCAAGTCGAGTTTGATGATAAGGAATAATATTTTATCTTTTACACAAATCTTCATTTTTCACAGTATCCTACTTTAGGGGGGTAGGGGAAAGATTTAGTGCTTTCATGCCTACCAAAGCTGTTGTCATGCAAATTTAATTCATGAAAACATGTTGCAAACATGCAACCCTACATGTTGATACCAAAAAGACATAGTTCAACTGCAAACACTTCACCAATACGTCATTTTAAACAAGAAAAAAAAATGAAACTCAAAATTACGGCTTTTATAGACAAAATTGGACTAAAAACGCTCAAAACCTATGTAATAAACTATGGAAAACTTATTTCTGAGCTTATTTTACCAATTGTTATCGGAAAAAGTGTCCCTAGGTACGAATCTGAGCGAGTCCTAATTACTGCACGCATCTCTTATAGGTATGAAAGCACCAATTATTTTCCCCATAGACACCAATGTTAAAGTGTCACATATTAATGATTTGCTGCAAATTCAACTCAAGTATGGATAATGCAGCAGTGTAATGTTCATATAGAAAACTATTTTTCCACTTGAAAAATCACCAGAAAACGTGGGGTCACAAGACATGTAAGAAAGTTCTTGTTTGATTACTAAACAGGTCCAAGGGTACAGCTGTTTTTATTGATCGACTGTTTTCATTGCTCACAAAGTGTAAGCATAGAGTCGAAATTTCGAAAATGTTCATCAGTGATCCAGTAAAACCTATTAATACGCTTCTTATACATATAACCACAAAATCGAATAGAAATGGGCAGTTTCCCCTACTTATAATGCCCATTTCCATCGAAAAAGGAGGGATTACTTTTTATTATAGGAACTACATTCGACTACACTCGGAGGTTTACATGTAATTGGTGGTGGTAACCTATAAGAGGAGAAAACATGTTCAGATGTTTCTTAAATGAGGAGTTTGTGTTGTCATTTTCATAACAAGCTTAAAAACACTTACTTCATGCAAATCGAATGATTATTTGCAGAGATATGGTCTTGTGAATACCAAGGACAATAGTCTGAAATCGACAAAGTCAGAGATATTTTTTTAAATTTTACACTATCTGAATTGTCATACCAAACGGCATTTCTTGTCCATACACCATATTAAATATATCAAATGTTTAGAACATTCAATGGACATAAATAAAGTATGCATTTTAGGTACAATTAGGACGATGAAAAGGCCAATTTATGTCGATTTCATGCCAAAATTGATTTTTCAGTCAAATTCTTCAAATTGGAGGTACCATATCTGATTATAGTAGCGAATACGAGCTTAATAATGCCAAAAATACCGCTAAAATCAGAATTGATACTAGCTGAACGCTACCAAGTCGAGTTTGAATGATAAGGAATAATATTTTATCTTTTACACAAATCTTCATTTTTCACAGTATCCTACTTTAGGGGGGTAGGGGAAAGATTTAGTGCTTTCATGCCTACCAAAGCTGTTGTCATGCAAATTTAATTCATGAAAACATGTTGCAAACATGCAACCCTACATGTTGATACCAAAAAGACATAGTTCAACTGCAAACACTTCACCAATACGTCATTTTAAACAAGAAAAAAAAATGAAACTCAAAATTACGGCTTTTATAGACAAAATTGGACTAAAAACGCTCAAAACCTATGTAATAAACTATGGAAAACTTATTTCTGAGCTTATTTTACAATTGTTATCGGAAAAGTGTCCCTAGGTACGAATCTGAGCGAGTCCTAATTACTGCACGCATCTCTTATAGGTATGAAAGCACCAATTATTTTCCCCATAGACACCAATGTTAAAGTGTCACATATTAATGATTTGCTGCAAATTCAACTCAAGTATGGATAATGCAGCAGTGTAATGTTCATATAGAAAACTATTTTTCCACTTGAAAAATCACCAGAAACGTGGGGTCACAAGACATGTAAGAAAGTTCTTGTTTGATTACTAAACAGGTCAAGGGTACAGCTGTTTTTATTGATCGACTGTTTTCATTGCTCACAAAGTGTAAGCATAGAGTCGAAATTTCGAAAATGTTCATCAGTGATCCAGTAAAACCTATTAATACGCTTCTTATACATATAACCACAAAATCGAATAGAAATGGGCAGTTTTCCCCTACTTATAATGCCATTTCCATCGAAAAAGGAGGGATTACTTTTTATTATAGGAACTACATTCGACTACACCTCGGAGGTTTACATGTAATTGGTGGTGGTAAACCTATAAGAGGAGAAAACATGTTCAGATGTTTCTTAAATGAGGAGTTTGTGTGTCATTTTCATAACAAGCTTAAAAACACTTACTTCATGCAAATCGATGATTATTTGCAGAGATATGGTCTTGTGAATACCAAGGACAATAGTCTGAAATCGACAAAAGTCAGAGATATTTTTTAAATTTTACACTATCTGAATTGTCATACCAAACGGCATTTCTTGTCCATACACCATATTAAATATATCAAATGTTTAGAACATTCAATGGACATAAATAAAGTATGCATTTTAGGTACAATTAGGACGATGAAAAGGCCAATTTATGTCGATTTCATGCCAAAAATTGATTTTTCAGTCAAATTCTTCAAAATTGGAGGTACCATATCTGATTATAGTAGCGAATACGAGCTTAATAATGCCAAAATACCGCTAAAATCAGAATTGATACTAGCTGAACGCTACCAAGTCGAGTTTGAATGATAAGGAATAATATTTTATCTTTTACACAAATCTCATTTTCAACAGTATCCTACTTTAGGGGGGTAGGGGAAAGATTTAGTGCTTTCATGCCTACCAAAGCTGTTGTCATGCAAATTTAATTCATGAAAACATGTTGCAAACATGCAACCCTACATGTTGATACCAAAAAGACATAGTTCAACTGCAAACACTTCACCAATACGTCATTTTAAACAAGAAAAAAAAATGAAACTCAAAATTACGGCTTTATAGACAAAATTGGACTAAAAACGCTCAAAACCTATGTAATAACTATGGAAAACTTATTTCTGAGCTTATTTACCAATTGTTATCGGAAAAGTGTCCCTAGGTACGAATCTGAGCGAGTCCTAATTACTGCACGCATCTCTTATAGGTATGAAAGCACCATTATTTTCCCCATAGACACCAATGTTAAAGTGTCACATATTAATGATTTGCTGCAAATTCAACTCAAGTATGGATAATGCAGCAGTGTAATGTTCATATAGAAACTATTTTTCCACTTGAAAAATCACCAGAAAACGTGGGGTCACAAGACATGTAAGAAAGTTCTTGTTTGATTACTAAACAGGTCAAGGGTACAGCTGTTTTTATTGATCGACTGTTTTCATTGCTCACAAAGTGTAAGCATAGAGTCGAAATTCGAAAATGTTCATCAGTG